>JAWNLX010000587.1:25597500-25959436 GCA_035042055.1 Drosophila macrothrix
TTGTTAGTTTAAAGTGATTTGCAGTGTTTGACATGGCCATAAAAAGCAACGAGGACGAAGACGGAGTTGGCGCTCTCGCTGACTTTGGACTGAAGTAGATTCGACTCGAAAACAGGTCAGATCAGAGCACCACAGTTGGCTCATTGCTCTCGCTTCTTGTCTTTTGCTGTTTGCGCCTCACACACACACACCCCACTAGCCAGCTACCAGCTCTGTGTCAGCCAGAAGCGGTGGGTTTGGGGAGTTTGAGCGCCTGCCGTGTGTTCTATTGGTCATTTCACTAATCTCTTCATTTTGCTCATCGTTGCAAGGGTTTTTTTTTTTTTTTTGGTTCCCATGTTTACAATTTATTTAGCTTGTTGTAGATTCTTTTATTATTGTTGCTGTTGTTCATACTTCCTATTGTCTATACTTATGGGCTGGGACTGGGCCGCCCTTTTGTTTGGTCAGAACGTGCAGCCTTTCTAATGCCAAGTTCACTCATTCACTTTGGGACCCATATACAATACGGACTACACAATACAATAAGCAGGGACTGTGCCACGCCCCAAAACCCTCTCCGCGTCAGTTGTGTGCTCAGGTCTGTGGATAGTATGCCTGTGCACGTCTCTCAAAGAGATGGCCGACAATTAAGTAATACGATTAAAATGCAAAGTAACCAACACCATGGACCAGCAAATTTTTTGTAGCGACATGTTCCAAAAAACCGTATTAGTTAAAAACATAAATCAATGGATTACTAAATCCTTTGCGAGCTATATGCCAACAATTGTTCAAACCTTTAAATAAAAAACACAGATAAGGGATTGTGAATGCATCAGATAATCCAAAATAGTGTATTTTCAGACTCAATTTAAATGGAGAATTGAAAACGTCAGGCATTTATTTATTAATTTCATGTCAAATAAAGACAGTCGTCACAAAAAAATTTAAAAGTATCAAATTTAATTAAATCATTCAAGAAATCCAATTTTTAATTCAATTAAAATTAAAAAATTAGAAAAATATATACAATTTCTGGGGGTATTTAAGTGCAAAATGGTCCAACATTTGTCGCATGAATTGGGAAAATTGGAAAAGCTTAGTTGTGTTTATGTATTATTAAATTATTTTTAATTTGCTTGCATTCTGACAAAATCAATTTATAGCAGCCATACACTACACCATACACTGCGATTATAAACTGTATTACATTTTGAGAACCCATCTTTTCCGATTCGGTAAATTTCCATGGACAAAATATTACTTGCTTTTGCTTGCTGTTGTTGTAATAACCACAATTCTTGACCCTAGGCCATGTCTTTAGCCGCATAGCTCGCAAACAGCATATTTATTTATGAACGTATATATACATACATATACTCGTACACTTACAAAGTGTGTATGTGTGTGGGTGGGTGTATCCAATGGTTTTGTTTGCTTCTGGTATTGTTGTTGCATTTAATTAAAACCCTCAAATGTAGGCACACGATTGCAGTTCGCAGAGTGGCTAGATAAGGCGAATGGTCTACGGAGTGGAAGGGAATGAGGGGAGCGGTCGGTTGGCGATGGATGGTGAGTTGTGGGTGAAATGTGTGTCACAGTGGTGTAAATTCTAAATGCAACAACAAAAACAAATAAATAAATGTGGAGCTGCTACCATTTTGGCAACCACAGCAGTGACCAACCAAGAACCAACAGCGGCAGCAACGGCAAAAACAATAGTTGCTCCAACAACCTGCCTAGCAACTACCCCAATATCTCTCTCGTCCTCGTCCTCTGTCTCTCTCTCTCTCTTTCTCACTCTCACTCTCTCTCCTTCTCCCTTTCTCTCTCTCCCTCTCTCTTTCTCTCTCTCTCTCTCTCTCTCTCTCTCTGTCTGTCTCTCTTATGCTCAAAGTAATTGCTAAAATTGTTGAGCAAACATTTCTCAACAGATTTTAAGAAACTAGTTAAAAAATTTCATTGCGAAGCCTTTTTCATAGAAACATCAAAATGTAATGAAAGTCGCCCCGAAGCGACCACAAGAAGCAAAATAATAGCCCCAAATATTCAAATGATATCAGAAGTTAAACAACAGACCCATTAAATCAGAACAAAGATAAACTCACCAACACCACTTTCCGATTGAAAGCTTTTATTTAAAACTGAGTTCTTGGGGTGGCTGGACTAGAAAATAGCCTGCACCAAGCGCTACAGGATAGTTTAACTATCATGAGGAAAATTAGGGTACTCTGCAGTCGCACTGAACTGCTAAGAGATATGAAAATTACAACAGAAACTACTCAGACAAGCAAATGAATGAATAGATTTGGTTGACATATGTAAAACATGGCTATAGACACACTTAACTGTTTGTTTAATATTGAGAAAATCATAGACTTTTGATCTTAGGGTTAGAGTTGTAAGTCTCTGAACTACGATAGTAGTTCTAAAACGCTTAATCGATTAATCAATAATAGTAAACTTTTTTAGCAGGAAAAATTGATTTCAAACAATTATTCTTGATAATTCGGCTATATCTATGTTTTTTTTACAGACTGAGTACAGGTTTAATGAATTTGCGATTGATGGACAATAGTATGGTTGCCATTCTATCATATGCTTAATGTTACTTATTAACATCTATCTAATAAACATCTCTATTGGTTTTTTTACACCCCATAATCTCACAATGTGGATAAGGCTTTTATAAATCGCTCATGTGAATAATTTATGAATTAAATACAATCCATTTATTTTTTAACTTCATTACAGCAGTGATATATTAATTTACTATTTTATCTATACAACCTTATCTGTTATATTTTATCTAAAAATGAAAGCGTTATCGCTGCCGAGCTGAGGGCTTTTTAGTTTATAAACTGACTGACTTTAAAGGCTTTCACATTTCAACATTACTTTACAATACAGGTGTCACTTTACAAAAAAAAATATACATCCAACTTTATAGCTTCAGCTTTTACAGATATTAAGATAGAGAATTTATGTATAAAAAACAGACGAACGACACACATAACTTTACAATGTTGATCTTAATAACAAAAAAATTCCATTCATCTTACAGCGCGGTGGGTATTTTTGTAGTAGCTTGCATACATTTATTACTGTACGCAAACGGATTATACGAATAGTTGTATTGAATTAAATCGATTTTACACATCTTTAATAATGTATTTGCATCAATGGTTAATAGAACACTTACACAAAATTACACAATAACACATTTTTTTCTTGCAAAGAATGTACTAAAATATAGTTCAACGACACAATACAATTACACATCTATGAATCTAATAAATTATCTTCAATCTTACCTTGGCACAGAATGCTATTTAAGCTAGCAACTGCTTCTGGTTCCAGACAACAGAAACAAAAATTAGAAAATTCCGTTTACTTTGCTGAAATCGTTGCTTGAGGTTTGTTTTTGTTTAAAATTTGTTTTTTACTCGCCTTCTTATTTGCATTCAGTTTTCCATTTTTCTAGTGAATTTTTAAAATTCTGTGCACTATTTTTGTTATTTCGCTATTTATTATATTATTTATTATATATCAAACAGAATAAAAACAAAAAAAAACTGCAAGCGAACTTTAAAAAAAAAAACAAAAAACAAAAGCCACATGAATTTTTCAATTGTCTTTGGCACTTTTTATATATCTTATATGTTCTTTCTTTCGCTGTCGCTTTCTCTCTCACACACTCTGTATCTCTCTCGCTCTCTCTCTCTCTCTCTCTGTCTCTCTCTCTCTTTCTCTCTCTCTCTGTCTAACTCTCCTTTCGCCTGTTTTGGTTGTGTTGTGTTGTGTTGTGCGCTATGAACCAAATAACAGCAAAAAAAACCAACGCACAAATTTTCAATATTATTTAAGTCATTTGTAATTTTTTGTGCAACAAGTTGATCAATTTATTTAATTGCTTATTAACAGCAATTAATAATCTGCAAAAGGGCTGACTGCAGCATGTTGTTGGTTACGAAATGTTAACTTCAATTTCCCAACTGACACACAATTGTCGCCCCAATGTTGGTGTTGTTGCTGAACCTCTTGCTCTTTATCTTTGCCTTGGCAGCTTTGTTAGCGCGACCTCCGCAATGACCGTGTAACAATTTTGCAGCTGAGCAGCAGCAACAACAACAATCAATGGCAAGAAACGCGCGCGCGCCACAAAGTAGGCAACGATAACACTCGTGGCAATCGCACGACGCTTTAACGCAGTAACAACAACAACAACAACAACAAAAACACCAAGATTAGCAACCAGCTGCCAAATGCTGCGCGCCTTTTTTCGCACTGTAAAATTCTATGAATTGCTTAATTTTTCATGTTTCTTTCGTTTATTCATATTTTTTAGCTCTTTTTCTGGCCTTCTGCTTGTTTATTATTTATTTTTATTATTATTGGTGCAGCTGCTGCAGCTTCTGATGTTGCTGTATAGTTATGTGCATTTTTATTGCCGCTCAGCGGCTGCAGCAGCAACACACACCAAACTTATGTAAGCATTTTGTACGCGTTTTATTTTTTATTATTATTATTTTTTTTTTTTTGCATTCGTTAAGCTTTATACCGCATCTAAAGTCAACCAAAATCGCAATTCGAATTATTGTTGGTATTAGCTGGATGACTGGATGGTTTCTGTCATTTGCATAGGCAGCAGCAGCATAAGCAATTCATTCAAACTCACAAAAACCAACGCAGCTGACAGTCACATGCGCGACAGACAGACACACAATCACATACATACACGCATACACACGCACACACAGACAGACACACACACGCACACACGCAGACGCGGCCACGGAGACAACGAGACAACGGCTACGACGGCTACGACGACAACGACGGCAACTATTGTGACTGCGACTGCGACTGCGATTGCTGCTGCGACTCTCGCGTTTGGTTCTCCTCAAAGCGAAACGCGTGCCGTCTGCGCTGAGTCCTGTTTCATACTATCCTGCAATGGCTGCTGTGGCTGCTACTGCTGCTGTTGCTGGTGCTGTTGCTGCTGCTGCTGCTGCTGTTCCTGGTGCTGTTGCTGTTGATGATGATGCCACTACTGCTGTCGATGCTGTTGTAGCTGTTACTACTGCTGCGGCACAAAAATTTCCCGTTTTTGTGGCTCTGTTAAAATTTCCTTGGCATGCGCACCGTGTGCAAGACAACACAGCAAAGAGCTTACAAAAGCCGCCGGCAACGAGACGTATATTTGATGTGGCTAATGTGGCACACTGGTTACACTGTGCCAAGGACATTTTGCGCCAGGACCACAAGTTGTTAGCAGCGGCTCCAACGGTCAATAGTATTCAACACAGGTCTCAAAACAGATTCCAAATATTTTAGCGAATTCAATTAATATCAATATTATCCGTGGAAATTTGCAGTGATTGGAAAATGCTTTCAATGTTAACCGCTCCTGAAGCCAGCCCTCAGTTAGCCACAATTAAGGGGATACTTGGCCAAATCAATTTAATAATGAACTTTTTTAAAGCAATTCTTATTGCTGCACACACGTGCCTCGGCTTAATGCAAATGAGTTGATGCTGCTGCAGCTCGACTTGATGCCTAATTGAATTATGTTGAATGCCAAAAAGGTTAATGAAAGCACCATGCCCTGTGCACTCCCCTGAACCGAACCGTATCCTTTGCCCGTTGTCCTATGGTCTGTTATGGCGGACTGAATTGTGGATGAGCGAGCAACGAGCACCGGACACCGTGCACCGAGCACCGTGCAGCGTTATCCGAGTCCGTTACGGTGCCCGGAGCTTGGATAGCCGCAACAAAACCGCACATAGATGCGCAATCTGCATTGTGGTATGCGGTGGTCAATAGACACAGCACGTTGGCAAGTCCTTGGAAATTGATGGCGTTAGTTGGACTCTACACTATCCTTATTCGCGCAGACAACTTTGTGATGCCACAATGTAAATCCATCTAGCTTATTTAAGAACGCTGAAGCGAACCTATTCGCTTGCACATTTTTTGCAGGGTATTACACTCGAATTGAATAGTTTATGTCGTCGCATTTACAATTTCAGATGAATTATAGATTCATTTGAAATTTTATATATATAATAACCACAAAAATAATACTAAAAAGCTATTGAAAACTTTATAATAATATATTTATACGTCAGAAATTGTGTAATTCGGGATACAACGATTGCTTTTCCCTTTTTAATAATTATTTTTTAAAATTCAATTTATACATAAGTTTTGGTATTTTTAGAAATTATTTTATATTGTAATGGTGCGAATATTTAATACCCAAATATAATTTCATTGTGGCATGCATATTTTAAAGGCAGCATGTGTAAATGCATATGTTTAATGAAATATACTTGATCTTTCGACCTAGAGTGTAAAGCTTTTTTAAGCTTAGCCTGCACGCTCGCCGCAAGCCTAGCTCAGCTGGTGCAGCTGGCTTAAGAGTGCGTTCATAAAGCTTTTCGCTATCAAACTTGCGCTCTCAAGCTTTTGAATTTATAAGTCTATTGCGCTTACACTCTAAGCATGCGTTTTATATTTCTTCATGTTGCGGCCAAGATCAGAGCAAAATCCGAGCGAAAAAAATTTTCTGAATTCACGTGGAACACTTTTCACGCTATATACCAGCAATCTAATCTGAAAACATTGGGAACTAGATGAAATCTTGATCCGCAATATTACTGTGAACATCACGTTGAAGACCTGCCCTACCCGACCCCGATTTGATTTCTTGGAATTTTCAACACCATTACCGGAATTGCGGCAGTGCAAATGTGTCAAGTGTTAGTGGTGACGCAAAGTTTGTGTGCGTGTGCAAAAATAAAAAGTAAAAAAAAAAACAAAAATTAACAAAGCAAAGTGCTTTGCGGTTAATCAGTTCTGGGTGCCCACCCGATATCGGCAAGGCATTGCAAAGAAAAAAATTAATAAATAAAAGTGCTTACAGACTGGCCGACAGCCTGACCTAACTTGCAATTACTGCAAGCACACCACACCAAACATTCGACACCAACACCACAATACGCTATCGACAACAGCACTGGCCACCGATGCCTTTTCTTCAATTCATAAGTATTGTTGTGAGTATTTTTCTGGGCATTACTGATCGTGTGTAGATTCTAAAAATGTTCCCTTATTTGGGTTCGGCCATAGGAAAATATATTTATTCGGATTCGGAGTAGAAAAGGCGCTGACCCCTTTTTACGCTATGGGTTACTCAACGCAACTTAGCCGAAAGACGTTAAGGTGGTCAACAACAATCACACCCCTCGGCACCGAGTTACAAATGGATTAACAGTTCAACGAGCTATATCGTCATCGTAATTACTAATGAAACTTAGACTAAATTTAAATTAAATGAATATTTATAAAATTATTTTTGAATTGTTGCATTTTTAATTTGGATTATCGTCGTATATGAACTGTTGGCGATAGTTCATATACGACGACAGGCCTGCTGACATCGATGGATCAATAAAAAGTATTAGGGTAGTAGTATGGCATACGGTTGTGATTTCAAGATTTTTTTTTTATATTTCTGCATTTTTAAGTAGAGTAAATTTAATGTTATAAAAAAGTTGTTTAATTTGAATCATATGAAATACCATAGTTATTAAGTATGATCTCAATAATTTCGAATTATAATACAACGATGTCAATATGAATTGATTTGTTTTTATAAAAATGCACCTTAGGTTTACAGCAGCGCTGTCTTGTTTAGGGTAGGATCCAAAATCATGGTTGATTCCTACAAGGTTAGTTCTCCAATCTTAGATGGGGTATAATGCATATCAGTCTTTCTCTTTCTACGACATTATTACTATAACACCGTTTGTCTAGGCAGCATAATACACACACCAAATTTCCCTCAACAAGGCCGTCCGAATAGTAGACAGAGACGACTCTGTAAGTGTTCGTTACAGTATTTTGTTCTTGTTTCAACTTTTTACTCTGTTTCATTTTGATATTTCTTCGGAATGCCTTATGAC
Organism: Drosophila macrothrix; assembly: GCA_035042055.1. Taxonomy (NCBI): domain Eukaryota; kingdom Metazoa; phylum Arthropoda; class Insecta; order Diptera; family Drosophilidae; genus Drosophila; species Drosophila macrothrix. The sequence goes on from JAWNLX010000587.1 coordinate 25,605,453, forward strand.
TGTTGGTAGGGTGTCTATTGTCGAATTTGCTCATTTAATATTTGCACCTCTTGCTCAAGAATGAAAATCATATTTCCGCCCATAGGTAATTGCTGACCAAAACCAAAGACAAAGCTGACGCTGAAAGACAATGGTGGCATCTCCATTATCGATCATTACAAGCTGTCAGCTAAACCACAAACCATCCCTCCACCCTGTGTCCATTGCTGTCCAGACACTGGTCTGACTGGCATTGTAAATGATTATTTATGTGCGCCTGCTTTGTGTCCGCGGTTTTCCAACGAGGCACGAGCCACCAGGCATATTGTTTTAAAAAAAGAATAAGAGCAGCTGTTGGGCCATGTGGAGATTTCGTGGAGGACACCACAGAGGCGAAAGCAGTGGTGATGGCGATGGCGACAACGAAATTTGACAACAATTAAATTAAATAAACTTGCTTAAAATGCTATGTAAATGCAGCGCGGCGCGACTAATTCAGTCGTTTGCTGTCAGCGAATCTCAACTCAGCTCAGCTGCCTGGTATCTTTTTGGGCAACCCCATATCAATTCCGCGGCCCCTTTACCCTGGGCTTCTTTGGATCAGCTATATGGCATGATGGATGAACTTAATTTTTATTAGGCGACCTTGGAAAGCCAAAGACTTTTTAGTCAAGACAATCTTTACAGGCATAATAACACCAACATTATTGGGTCTACGTTATTAACGGGATGGGAAATATCAATCAGCATTTTACACTAGAATGACTCAAAGATAGCAGGCAGGAAGGGCATGTGTCATGCATAATGGAAGGATGTGAATGGCAAGACCTCTCGTCTCGTCGTAGGGCAGTCTCCACCCTGAGTCCTCCTACTTCTTCGTCAACCTTTTACTTGCTGAGACTTAAAAACAAAACCTTTTAATTGATTGAAGCTGAAAATTTTTGGATTGTTTTTGCTATTGGGATTGGCTTTGACGGCTGCACGCTGCCAACTCAATACATAAAAAAGGGCGCAGCTGACTGGGCGGGGCCAAAGTCAACCTGGCTTTTATATGTGCCCCAAAACAGAACGCCAACAACTTGCCATGTTTTAAGCGCTCAATGGGCCCAACAAATGTATTATGTATTGTGTTTGTATGTGTCTATGTGTGATTGGAAAGCGAGTATACCAGATTTTACATATATATTAGTCTACAAGTAGACTCGCTAATGATGCATTTGAAGCGTTTGACAACGATTAAGCGATTTGGTTTGACAGGCGTGCAAAATCCATAATTAAATCTATACGCAAGTACTTTTTATACAGTGTTCGAAAAGAGAAAATAGAATATGCAGTACACAGCCACATCATACAGCTTTCGATAAACACAAGTCCACAATAAACATAACTCCTAAGTTTTTTACATTGTAAACCTTTTAAATTGTAATAGGTTGCATTGCGTGAGAGCGTACTATATTAATTTTCAATGAATTCTGAATAAATTCCGCATTTTCTTGTCAACACTGTAAGAACTAGAGTGTTTCCTCAGAAGCTAAAAAGCTTCCACAGAAATATATGCACAAATAAATAAATTTGCATTGCCTGATAGGCTAACAGTCTTATGTGCACTAACTGCATTATGGAGCTCAATTTTTTCGTGTGTTTCCAGCTCCCCTTACACTGAGAACAGAGACTTGTGTAGTCGATCAATTTTATACTTATTGCCACTGGCTTGACTTTAATGACCTTACTGCTACTGTAGATGTGTGTGTGTATGTTGTTTTTATTACAATGGTTACTGATGGCTAGCAGCAGCTTTGCTAGCTCATTGTTGTTGGTGTTGGTTGCTACAAATTGCGTGCGACACAAGCGCAAGTTTCAAGGATCCATCCACTGACAGCTAATGATGTGCCCATAGGCCCAACTCTGGGCTCTGGCAAGTCCCCCCCCCCCCCTCTCACCGCATAAACCTAACTTAAGATCAACATTCGAGCGGGAACTTTTGTCATTTATGCTCTAAAACTATTGGCACCCACTCCAGGAGAGTTCTAGACCTGCTCAGCTCTCCTCCTCTTATATCTCCCACGCCGCAGATTAAAGACTAAGACGAGGTCATCCATAATTGAATTTTCACAGACAGCGCCACGTTTCGAATTGTAAAATAAAATATATAAAATACCAAATTCTTCACCTAACTGATGTATTACTACATCTGTCGAATTGGGTTGGCAAGGTTACGCATCAAATAAAAATAAACTTTCTATAAGTTTAAAAAAAAATCATGTAAAACATTCTGGAACATGGTAAAATATGTAATTTAGTGTGATCCATTAATAAAAAAAATATTCCTTCAATCATATGATTTTTAATTGAGTTAGGTTTGGTCAAAAAGTGAATGGACTGTAGTTAAGTACTTTCTAGAGTAAAGCCAGAAACAGAGTGAAGGCAACGCTTCGCTCAAAGATGAAAAGTGTAAAATTAAATGAAAAATAAACAATGAACATGGCGCAGCGAATTGAATTGAAACTCTAGCTCTGGCCTAGAGGAGCGGCACCATCTGCCACTATAGCAGCTGGATGAGAGCAAGATGAGACGTAGCTGTGTGGGGAGGAGAGAATGAACAGGTGGATGATTAGCTTTGAGCTGGCCACCATTGTGGACCATCCCACACAGTCAGTTTGTCCAGTCCGGTTTCCATTTTTTATACACGCCAGCGAAAAATGCTGACATGGTCAGGACACGAGCAAGGACAAGCAGCAACGAAGTACCACGTGGAGCGATGGGTGGGGTTTAGTGTATATCACTAACTTAGCTATTTGTATGAATTACACGCGACACACATTCTGAGCACTCAGTTCTCAGCACTCAGTTCTCAGCTCGTTCCATGCGCTGCTGTGTGCGCTATTTCCGTTTCCGCTTTCCACTTGCTGGGTATTTAGTGTGCTCTGCTGCCCTCCTCCTCCTCCTCTGGAAGCCCTGACCCTCCCTTGTAATTGTTGTACTTCTGTACTTCGCTTGTAGTTTCTGTTGTCGCTGTGATTTGGATTGCCGTATTCGCTACACAGACCCAACTGCCACTGAGCCACACCTCCAATCGTCAGTTCCCTACCAGCAACTCAGCAGCCCAGCAACCCAGCCGCTCAGCCGCCGCGTGTTTGACAAGGCAACGCGCATGCATGCAACCTAATTGAGTTTCGCTCGCAAAAAAATACAACTAAAATAAAAAAATAAATGGATAAATGGAAAAAAAAATATCTTATTATAGTTGAAAAATTGGTAATGGGCTTTAAAACCAGCGCTGGATAATTAAAAAAAGGTTTCACCACAGCGCCGGAAGGTATTAAACTTTAACGACACGGCTAATCGTCGTTCATTAAAATTCAGTTAAATGCTAATTACAGTGGAATGAGAAACATATATTTTAATAACTTCGTTTTTTATTGTATACATATTTTGACCGTTTTTTTTTTGCAGCCTTTAATAATATTAATATTAGTATTAATATTAATATTAATACGAGAATAAACGACCTTAAAATTATAACATATACTAAACTATACGAATTATATATTGTATTGAATTCATTTTAAATGTTGCCTGAAATTATAAAAACATCTATAATTCATTTTCGTAACTGTTTTAATTTTGAATTTAAAATGTTAGTAAACACTTGTTCCGTAAGAGCAAAAAATATTTGTTTTAAGCAAGATTTATTTTGTAGCATTATTTTTTAAATTTGAGCCACTGTACACTGTACCTTGTGCGATTATGTCTTTCGTGTTGTGTCGTTTACGCGTGCATAAAATACAAATCGTAAAACGATTTCAAAATCAAAATTCACATGGCCATAAACAACAAATGCAGAAACGACAACAACAGAACGAGAAACTCCGAGTACAATCTCTATGCTTATCAGTGGTCATAAAAGGGGGGATGCCATCAATTTTTTTACCCCACTTTATATTTCTCGGTGTACCGCATTGCTAATTAAAAGCGGTAAAATGTAGAGCAAGTACATTTTGAGTTTATTCAAAAATAATGAAATCCTAAGAAGCATCTCCTACGATTAAGAGGTCGTTGTACCTTGAACTTGACTTTTGTTATGATACAAACTTAAAGCACGGAGCTTCTTCCAACTTATATGGAATGAGTCAGCATCTGTGATCAATGACAAGTGGGGAAAACCGTTTACTGAGAACAACGTTAAAAACTTTGCACAAATAATTTGCGCAAGCAATAAAACGCCGCACACAAAGTCGAATAAATAAAACGAATAAAGAACGTTCGACAAGGGGGAGCAAGGAACAAAAAGGGAGGGCAGGTGACGATAGGAGCATCAAAGACAGAAGAATATAGAGACATTTGATCCGGAGGAGTGAAAACTCAGCCTGGCGGCAAATCGAACTGAAAGTCGGGGAGTAGGGAGTGAGGGGGAGCCATAACAAAATGCAAACTGTCATTAAAAGTGACCAGAATTACAACAGCATTTACAACGACAGCACCAATAATCGAGTGAACAATGATTTGTGTGGTCTACACAAAGTTTTATTCGGGCGTGTTAATCAAGCATTTAAAACATCCAGACAGCAAGGTTAGTAGTTACAATTAACAACACTCTGATGAATTGTGCGTCTTGCTATGAGGGCGCTCATCTGATGACACTGTAGTCCAAGGAAAACAACTTTCTCTGCCCAAATGAATATCCAATCCAATCTGAGTGGTTTATCCAGATTCATGGCAACGATTAGCTCCATCTGTTGATAAATTTAAAATTTTTTATTATATAAGTATTTAGAATTTTTCCCCATGTGTTAACATATGTATGTATACTTCCAATTTGTTATTAAGCTTCCCTTTTTTCCATTTTTTTTTTTGTATGAAAAAGTTAAAAATTAAGCTTAAATACACGATATGTTTTTATATTATATTATATTTTTTTTGAAAATTAAAAAGCTACAAATCATTCGCTAACATATTTCTCTATGCTTAATTTAAACTAGCATGAATCCGTTGGGACGGTTCGAAGAATCTGTGCAAAAATCTCTATGAAAATATTAAAGTGACAGCCATGATAGCTTGGGGATTGAGAGGACCCCCACTGCTTACCTCTCAGCAAGTGTTGACCCGTTATACATCTAATCATCTAATCAGTGATGCAAACGTATCAAATGCAGCAACTGCAACAGCCAAATGGCCACCTCTGTCATCATCATCGTCCTCATCTTCATCTTCGCTTGGACGCACTTACGGGTGTCATAGCTTCCTGAAGTGCCAGTCAACACATGCACAGATACATACGCAGATGCTGAGGCAACGAGCAAGAAGGCAAATGTGCAAAGTGAAATCAAAGTAGCGGTGAAAGGCAACAGAAAATCGCGTCCAACTGCAACAAAAAATAAAAAAGGGGTCGAACAGAGTAGCCAGCAATGAGCTGCGCCATGTAGCATGTGGAGCAACCAACAACAACAGCAGCTCCAACAACAATAGCTCCATGGCAGGACGGCAGCGAGAAAGAGAGGGACACGTTTTTTTTTCACGTAGCTCTGGTAATTTTTCTGTATTCCATTTTTGAGGGGACCTTTTTATTTTGTCATGGGCGCTGCCCAGACTCCCACGCCCCCAGTGTTTGGCAAACGGGGCGACGCACAAATACAAATGAATAAATAAATCAAAAGCATTTAATTTCATTTCGTAGAAGCTGCGAGGAGTGGCACGTATGCGTAATCGTAATCTGACAAAAAAGGACGTCGGGACTCAAACTGAACTGAACTATTGGCAGGCCTCTATAGCCTGCCTTTAGATAAACTCAAACTCGGAAAAGGGAAACGGAGCATGTGGCGGGAAGAATTTGTGGAAGGTCCTGGGGGATGGAGATTGCGAGTTCACTTTGCCGCCAAATTGTTTGGTGTAGGTCTCGTCGACTCTGAGGTGCTGGAGACACCATATGGCAATGTCAAGAACAGATTTTACCACACGACCGCAATTCTCTCTATGAGTGTGTGTGCTTGGCGCATGTGCCATGTCTAAAAATATTATTTTGCAGCCTTGCTGATTTTTCTATAATGTAGCAATTTAGTTAAACTGCTTTTGCATTCGAAATGATAAATTAAAACAAGCAGACTGCTAAAGTGGCCAAGTTCAGTTGTAAAATCCAACTTCCAAATTGAACAATCAGTAACAAAAGATAAGATAAAATTGTATGTCCCATAGATAGCCCAAGCTGACCGCGCATTTCGAAAAGTTTTGCTGAGGTTTTCTATTTCTATAGTCTAATTCAATTTTCTTTTATATACGCTGAACCCATTAAAAATGGGTAAAAATTGATTAATCGTTTTGTGCAAATGTATGTAACAGGCAGAAGGAAGCATCTCCGACCCCATAAGGTATACACTCTTGATCGGGATCAAGAGCCGAATGGGTATAGCCATGCCCGTCTGTCTGTCTATCCGTGCGTCTGTATGAACACGAGGATCTCAGAGACTATAATAGCTAGCTCAAATTTGGATTATAGATGCTCGTATACCCGGCGCAGATCAAGTTTGCTTTATTTTATCGATAACTGCCTCCGTTTATTGAATATCGATACATTTAAATCTCCGATAGCAGTAAATGCTTCAATTTTAAAGACAGTATTTCCTAATTAATACATAATATGCATAGGTAAGTGCCTAAATTTGATCAAGATCGGATAAGAAACACCCAAGCTATTGTCGAAAAATATTCTCATATTGATCTCATTTCTATCAGCAGCCGCAAGCATTTCTGTATGCATATATATATGCCAGCACATGTGTAAGAAAGAGATGACATGATAATTGACGCGATCGTCAATATGTTTCTGCGTGTATGCCGCAGAGCCCCGTTACCCCGTTACGATTGCGTACGTATATATGTATGTATGTATGTATGTATGAATATTCACGTGTTTGTCGGCAGAGCGCACTTGCAGACCTGCTCACATTTTGGTGCAAAACTTTCAAAGGGAAATTTCGCAATACAACTAGAATATATTTAACAACTTGCTTTAGGGTATATCGCAGTCGAGCTCACTCGACTACAGCACTCTTACTTGTGTTCTTTTAAGATATCAATTGTTTATCTGACTATTTTCGGGTTTCTGTTAATTAATCGTTGTAGGCTACATTGGCATTAATCTATTTTATGGTGATCTGCATCTGATGGTTAACAAAATAAATAAATTATTAATGAATAATATTAATTTTGAACTATTATATTACAGCAAAAATGGCTGATCAAGTGGCAAAGATATTTAGTGAAAGGTCCACTGCAGAATTCGGCTAAAATTTGCCGCAAGCAGCTGTTCAAGCCTAGTTATTGCAGGCAGTTGCGTATACATACATATAACAAGCTCGCCAATTGCCAACTTTTGTGAAACACACGCGCACACAAAAATGATGTGTAAAAGCTAACAAAAGACACACAGCTTCTACTTGCCATACTTCTGATGCTTCTCACCTTATTATTCACAAAGGAAATTTCTGAAAATAGGGGCTGTGGCATTCTAAAAACCAGTGCTTGCATTTCTTAATTTCAAGGTGAATTTTTTGAATATTTAGAAAAAATATTTTTTATTTCTGGGGTATGTATTTTGATGTGTGTACACAGAATTCTTACAATAGAGTTTTTGTTGCTTATATGATTATTAAACATTAGATTCCAGGTTTCTTGTATACAACATTCTATATATTTTATAAGTTCGTGTAACTAACGGTTCACATTTCTACTTTTGTGAAATTATTTTCTACATAATAGAAAGATATATATATAATGTCGATTCAGGAAAGCCTTTCTTATTTTAATAAAATATGTTTTCTTACATTTAAAAATAATTTCTAAAAAGCAGAAAAACCTTTTAATTTTCAGGGCGAATTTCTAAACAGCCAGTAAATTTTTTTTCTGAGTCTAACTGTTTATTTGACTGATTGAATTGGTGATGTACTGGCTGTTGGAATATTTGACAGGGGTCGATCTTTAGGGTTGAGGCATCATTGCACGTATCATGTATATATAGTGTGTGTCTTTTGACTTTTGACAGCATCCACTTTCACTGCCACTCCCACTTCTATTGCCTGCACGCCGCCTTATGGGCGTGACAAATGCCTGGGCAAACTGTGTATTGCCAACATTTTGTCAGAGTTACCTCGTCTGTCCTGTTTACGGGTTCTTTTCTATTTCCCTTTTGATTTTGCCCCAATGAGATGAAGCACAAGTGCGGAAAACACCTTCTGTTAACGCTAGGCGCTCGCGTTTCATTTTTTATACCCTGAACCCATTAAAAATGGGTAAAAAGGGTATGATGGTTTTGCACTTGCAGACCTGCTCACATTTTGGTGCAAAACTTTCAAAGGGAAATTTTCCAATACAACTAGAATATATTTAACAACTTGGTTCAGGGTATATCGCAGTCGAGCTCACTCGACTACGGCACTCTTACTTGTTCTCTTTGGGAAACTTTGCTTTCGATTTGATTTGCTGAAGACATGACAAATACTCGACAGATTTTCACATTCCGTTTGATTGGACCGTACCGCACTTGAGTTGTATAGTATTCAGTTCAGCGGCTGAGCTGTGGGACTGTTTAAAAATTAAAATTTTATTTGCTACTAATTTTTATTGAGTTGCTTCTCTTATGACGGCACGATGGTACGGCACGGCCTACTGAATAATGCAACTACCCTTTAATTGCCTATCACAATAACTTTGAACTTTCGACCAAAGCGAAAGTTTTATTCGAAAACAAAGTTTGCTCAATTTGTGTTTAAATAATTGTATTGTGCACATATTCGCTCTTTAAATATTATCACACGCTTTCTGTAACTCCTTTACTCCAAAGGTCATACTGAAACAAACAAAATTTGATTTGTTAATTTAAGCAATCCATATTGCTTAAAGATTTAATACACTTTTTGATAGTTAGACATAATTAAGTTACCAAAGTTCAAATAGACAAAAGAACATTTTTGACTTTACTCTATGTTGTGTTACCATTTATTAAAATAACAAGAAGTAAGAATGCTGTAGTCGAGCTCACTCGACTGCGATATACTCTAAACACAGCTCTTCAATTCAATTTTCCCTTTAAGAATTTTGCGTGGAAGTGCTCTCATTTCGTATAGCAGGCATAGGTAGAGTAAAAAAAACTAAAAAACTTACATTACATACATACAGTATATACATACGATTATCATAAAATCCTCTTCTCACACATTCGCTGTCATATTTATGCGTACAGAAAATGCTTTTGGCTGTTGACTCTATACCTTTCTATACTTTCGACTATACCTTGGATGTTTCTTACCAGATCTTGATTAAATTTATGCAGTTGATCAAAAATATGTCAATATATATTATATATCAATAAGAGCCCTGTCACATACAGTTGCACTATTATATCCTTTTTACATATTTTCAATGGGTTCTGGGTATAAAAATGTGTACGAGTATATGAGGCAAATTTTATTAGCTCAAATAAACACAGGTAAAGAAAACTTGGCAGAATGTAATTGCTCAAATCATTTTTATTCAAATGTCAAATGTGTACAACGAATTGGCCCAATTTCATGTGTTTGAGCAAATTCTTTTTTCATGTGAGACCGTATCTTAAATCCACATTTTATCTCGTGTGTCCTGACTTTTACACGTGCAACAAGGGGAAAACTCATATGAAATACTTCATTAAAAAATGGGTATCGGATGAAAATTTAGATAATCCTTTTTTTTTTGGCAAGTAAACAAATTATTGATCTAGTTATATGTATTATCATTCATCTGGTTTATTATTGCTAAGAGCGAGTTCGTTTAGTCAAAAATGTACTTCATTCAGTTTCTTATGATTAATATAAGCGCTAAGCAGACAATGCAATTGTATTGCCTGGCTAGCGGTATAAGTTAGTTTTCGTTTTCAGTTGAGTCTCCATACTCGGTGCATTTTGCTGGTTTACTTGTAATGCATTCTCTAGAGGAATGTCAGCCAAGAACTGGTATTGGTAGCAGCGCTTATTCACCTGAATCACAGTCACAATCAAATTTATATTTTATCGCATTGGTAAACAACAATGAGGAGTTCACAGAGTGCTTAGTTCGTTCGTTCCAATAGATTTGATAGTAACTATGGTATGAAATAAAGGGATGCCTCACTTACTACAGAAAATGTATGTATTTCGACTTGTCTAGCTATTTAAGGCCATCATTTAGGTCATCTGCGTGTTCAATATCCTTAGTCTCTGCGGCTCAAATGCTTATGATGAGTAGCATCAGCGCGCTCCGGCCTTATGGCTGGGTGATTGGGTGGATGACGATGCAGCGAGCGAGCGTCATTAGCAAGCTAGCCAATATTGATGAAGCCATTGGCTAGTCATATATCACAAAGTGCAACGTGCGGCACTCATTATTCAACGTCGTTGGTATTAATAGTTTAACGGGTAGCAATTTGAAAGCTTTGGAGTTGTCCCCAGATTGACTGCCGATTATTTATAAGTATGACAGGTAAATGGTCAAATCATTTAATGGGTCGGGGACAGGTCCAGTTAAGGAGTTGTCACATGGGCTTATGTTGGACCCCACGGCCCTTTTGCATATTTGAGTGAAGGGCCAGAAAGTTTCACTAAACTAAAACTACGTTGATGGACTCGTCGCCCTGGCGACCGATGGGAGTTTGTGCGACGCACATAGCGGCCGCTTCGGCGAGCTGCTAAAAATTGTATACCTAAAGTGCTGGAAAATTGCAGAGTGAACACTTCAAAAGCAGTACAAGCACGAGCTCCTACAACAAGAGCAGCACAACCAAATGCATGGCGTTAGCCTGTCGAGAATCCGTACATGGCCTAACCTTTCGACCGACCGCGCCACCAAATAACCACAAAGAACTTTTCGGGCCAAAAGTCGTTGTAGCCATCAAGTGGCGGTAAAGGGGGAGACTCTGCAGGAGCTGCAGATGCAGCATACGAACGATTCAACTCATAGGTATGAGCTGTGAGCAAATATCTGAAACAGTTTCGCCTGCACTTCAGCTGGCTACGTTCGCGGCTAATGATTTCACTTGATTCCATGCGGGGCAGACGGGCTTTTTGATTTTGTGGCCAATCCAATCCAATAACAAAGGCTACCATCTCGACAATATCTCTTTCAATATAGTGAAAAGCTTCTAGGCCCGCAGTTCAGGTGCCCAAATCTTATCAAAACCTCGCTTATAAGAAAATATTTTTTAAAAAATAACTATACACATCTATACACCTACCACTTGAAAGTAGTCGAAAGTCTACTTTACTAAGACTTTTTTCAATTGTAAAAATCTTTAAGAATTTAAATTTATTTTTTCAAATAATATTTTTATAAATTCAAAACTTGTGGTTATGGTTAAAATAAAAAATAAATAAATCAAATGTAATTTCCTTGAACTAAAAGCTTTCAAGCATCAAGTTAATCTTAGGAAAAGTGTAAGTATACACTACTTAACAACAACCGCAAATCACTAGTTAAATATAAAAAAACCATTACTTGCCACATTATTTATGCATTGTTGGGGCACTTGTACAGTCTGCAAAGCCGCATCAATTTGGCGTTTTCTTTGCTTTTAGCTCGCCGAGTATTACTTTCACTTTACCAGCAGCTTAAAGCAGCAGTTTTTAGTACTACATATTCATTTATCATTGATAAGAAACACAATCAAGAAAATTAACGAATGGCTGACTGCGCAAATGAATGAATGAACAACCTATACACACACACTAACTTACTTTGACTCGTAGTGGAGTGCGAGTTCTGGCGCTGGTCCTATTTGCGTACCCTGTCGGCGTTGCGAGTTTGAGTATTACCATGTGTCGACTGTTACTCTCTCCCTCTCTACATTCTGCTCCTACGCAAACATATCAAGTGTTCCACATTTCACAGCATACAGTGCACATTTCTCTATTTCAATTTCTTTTGATTGGGTTGATTTGTCTCTACAAGATCTGGCATTGAACATTATTGATATTTATGTCTCTCTCTCTCTCTCTCTCTCTCTCTCTCTCTCTCTCACTCTCTCTCTCTCTCTCTCTGCACTTATGATTTGCTGATCTGATTTACGGGAGACCTACGCGAACACTTGTCGCTCGCAAAAATTATGCAAGCAAATTGCGCTTACAAAATTAATGGGCCCGTATGGATTGGGCTTTAGTGAAAGAGGGGAGGGGGTTTGGATGTATTTCTCATGTGCTCATGGTTAAAAGTCAATTAGTCTAATTGCCCGAAATGCAATGAATGTCAATTTTAATGAGGCCAGCGCACATGGAAAGCAGAGCATTAGGCAAACAACCAGCTATGCCCCCAATTAGGCGGGACGCTAAAAGCGCAAAAGCTGAAAGCATTTCTTCTTGAAACAGCTTTTCATCATTTACTCAAATTAAAAAAAAAAAAAACAACACACCTGCAACAACAACAAGAGCAACAGGAACATAAACTGGCTGTCAGCCCAAAAAGGACACTCGTAAAATTTGCACCTCACTTTGCTAATGTGACAGCTTAGCAGCAACAACAATAAGGAAGAGGGAGAGGGAATGTGAAGGAGGGGGACAATGTGGGTGAGTGCCGCAAAGAAAACATTTTCTTCTTTGGGTATAAACTAAAATTCACTTTACACTCGCAAAGTATTAAAAGGGTCAGAGGTCGACGCTGGCAAAGACATCAACAAAATTAGCACAGTGCGGATGGGTAGGGGGTAGCATTCGGGCTAAATGATGACACTAACCGAATTGATGTGCCAATTAATGAAGTTAATTTTAAAATTTTACATTGTTATGTGTTGGTTTCACCCCAAAATAGTTGCTTCTGCTTGCAACTGACACTCTGTGTGTTTGCGTGTGTGGATTGTAGTTGTGGCCATTGCGGCTCTATTTGTAAATAGACCACATCTATGCTGACAACGCTGCAATAAATCCTGAATTCTATTATGCCCAAACGGCATTTGCAACTAGTAGTAGCAGGTGCAGTTGCCGCTTGCTCTCGATTTGTTTTCTGTGAGGTTGTACGTGCATCGGGGCTAAGCAATGCATAAATTACGCATTGTAATTTAATTAAAACCAATTTGTGCACATCCACTGCCCAACATCTAGCAGCAGAGATTCTACCTGCACTCAAAAAAATAAAAAATAAATAAATCTACGTTAAATATAGACAATTGCCATACTTGCTGCAAGGGCGCGCTATAAGTGGGCGGCTCTTGGACATCTTATATCTTAAAACTCCACATGCCACACAGTTAAAATTTTAAGATACTAGATCGAATTTTGTTTTGAGTGTGCTTGTCTGGCTGTTAACAGCATCAACTCATATTTTCAGCACTTTTTGCAATTTTGTTTGTATACAAGATGAGCCAGCAGCAGCACCAATGTGCACACGACAGCATAATCATCAATTCCATCATCAACCCCTTCATCAACCCCTTCATCAACCTCATCATCAACCCCTTCATCAACAACAACAGCAACAATAACATTATGAAACAAGCAGCGGAGTCACCTGGCCGATGCGTATGTGTGTTGTTATCTCTGTGGCTAATTATTACATTGTTCCAACACAGCTCACATTAGCCACTTGACCGAGTAGCCAATAAATCAATGTCGAGCGGGAAATAAACAGGTTTCCCTAATATGTTCACAGAACAAAGTTGGCATAAGAGTGCGAATGAAATGTAAATGCAAATAAATGAGTGATGTATTCAAATAATTACATTTTATGTCTTATAAACAATGTATTTACGTATCCAAGGGGAATATTGATCTTTATCAATTTTGGCAATAGGGTGGAACATCATCATTATCATTATATCAATTTCACTGAAAAGCTTTGCAACTACTACTATCGCTCGGAAAACGGGTATAGTTATATCGTTTTATAAATGTATGAACTATTTTATGTGCTATCTATCTTATATAATATATCGATATGTCAATCAAATTTGTGCAAAGGCCATATAGATCACAGAGCATGACCTGGCGAACTATTTTTATCTGTATAATTTATATATAAATATAATTTTAAAAAATTTTTTTACGTACTCAGCATAAAAATAGGCCGATTTTATTTGTCATAACACAATATGCACGAGTGTTATACTCAAAATTATTATTTTTTAGCAGGCTATTCAATTGTATTTAAAATTTGTTTTACTGTGAGGTATGAGGTATATCTAAGACGAACGTTCGATAAAAAAAAGTTAATTTATACACACTTGGTACAACAACAAATATATCCAAAATTTTGAGTTAAAGGCGCGTGCATCTCCATAGTGAAGTGGCGCAGAAAGAACTAAGTAAATTGTTTCGGTAATTATAGAGTACACTGACAGCAAAGAACAAACGGCAGCAAACATCCATTGAAATCAATATAGCAAAGGACGAGGTATAGCCAATATATACATTTATAACATGAAAGCCGATCGGCTTATGCGTGTGAACGGACGCAAAAATCTCTGGCTATTGCGGAACACCAATAAGATTTACGAAAGTGCGGTAAAGAGCTACTATGAACGCAAAAACTCCTTCCTGGCCTGCAATCCAAGTGAGTACATATGCACATAAATATAAGTAAAGATATGTAAAATACAAGTGATTACATCATCAATCCCATACAATGTTAATATGTTCGAGGTCATCTGTTGTGGAGACTATTAAAAGGGATAGACACAAAATTCAAATTTAATAATATCTATTTTGAGAAATAGTAATTTGACAACTTTAAAGATTCAAAACTGAGAAACCGAACGCCGTGTCAGTTCCTGAAGCCGATTTTTGCTGTATATCGAATGTGCTAAAGCAAAAGTTACATCCCCTTGTCGACCGAAGTTCCCCTTTATATAGCACAATTTATTTATTCATTTAAATATATATCCGATTGTTCGCATATAAGGCCGTTGATCTCTGGTCTGCAGAGAGCCGATCTATCTTGTTGATCAGAAGAACATCATTCACGGTGTAATATGAGGTCTATATAGACCTTGGGGAAGAATTTATCACCATCTAAAATTACAGCACTAAGCAGACAATACAAAGAGGTGTCAAATCGACAAAAAAAAAGTGCATCAGATTTTTTCTGAGACTGTGGGCCCTATTCTGCACAGACTGAAACGCCTCGAAAATTTTGCAGGGGTGGCGTGTCGAGCAGCGAACGCAAGTCATTATTTTACTTGGCTTCGCAAACTCTATTCTTGTCTTGTCGTGTGCGAGCTGCCATTCGATTTGAATTTGTTTAATAGTTTTTTTTACCTGATTTAGCATTTAAATAATGACCTGCGTTCGCTGCTTGGCACACGAAGCCTACAAAATTTTCGACGCGTTGCCTTCTGTGCAAAATAGGGCCCACAGGCACCGAAAAAACCTGATGCACTTTTTTGTTGATTTGAAGCCTCTATGTATTGTCGGCTTAGTGGCTATAGCTTGGCATTGAAAATATTAACATTTCAATCTTATCCATCAGCAGTAATGCAGAGTATGAAGGTGCGTGAAGAGCATAGAGCACCGCTGCAGAAAACATTGTTGGAATATCCACGCAACCACAAACAGATGGTCCAACAGGTGAATAATGCCAATTCGGGTAACCTACTGAGTACCGTGATTCAGGCCAATCGACGTCGTTCCATGCCCTTTTCAGCTGGCGGGCTGCGCATGTACCGCGGCAGCAGCCGGGAACGCGGAAACTTCGGAAGCAGTCTAGCAAGTAGCAGCACTTCGCTCGGTGACGGCAACAAGCAGAGGCGCAACATGCGAACAGCAGCTGCTGAAATGGATATTGATCAGCTCAATCTGAGCGTATTGCATGGACGTTCGATGAGCTTACCGGCGCGTACAACACTCGAGTTGGGCATGGGCAATGCGTTAGACAACAACAAGGTCAGAAAGAGAGATCCCCAGCCCAGCTACCGTCATCATCTAAATAAGATTGAGCAGTCAGGGCAACGGCAGCGCAGGCGGATTTCTGACTACGACTATGCCGATCCGCAGCTGATGGTTGTTGATGCGGCACTGAAGCAACGTCTTGCCGGCCGATTCGACCGCCAAGCCGAAGCTGGCGAGGACTTCGGCAAAGGCCGACTTATCGATAGCCTGCAGCTAAAGGGTCTATCACTGGCGGCCCAAAAGGAGCTGATGCGCATCCACACGTTCAGCGATCGCATTAGACGATTTGAGGTTATACAATTTGCAGATGGGCCAGTCAAATTGCAAGCCTTCAATCGCCGTCAAGAGTATGGAAGTGGCCGCATCCGGCATCTAGACAGCAAACAGATACCAAAGCAGCCGCACTGCCTCAGCTTTCACAATGTGCTCCACACGAATCACAGGCAACGCAGCTTGAACTATCCGATAAAGCAGGAACTGAAGCAGAAGCAGGAGCAGGTACAAAAGATGGTAATGGGGACAAAGCGAAGGGCACAGGCCGTTCAAGTGGCAACTGAAAAAAAGAAGGCGCCGCCGCTGGAGCCGCTGGGGCCGCTGGCGCCCAACCGGCGACCGCAGCAGAAACAGCAGCAGCAGGAACAACAAAGTCCAGAATATATAGATGCCATGCCAACGCCCAATAAAAAGCTTAATAAGACCAAATCAAAAAGGTCCATCAGACTAGCCAAATCTCGTAGCAAGATTCTAAAGCAGACCGGAAGCAAGACCAACACCAAGAACAGGCAACTGACCCAGCAGCAACAGCATCACTTGGACAAAGAAATGATCAAGAAGATGAGCAATCAAATCTCAAGCAGGTACTGCGCAATTGGCATCCAAACAGCTGCCACAACCAATAAAATCACACGCACCAGTCATGTGGTTCATACTAGAAGCAGTAACGCCGGCCGACGACTGGAATTGGCACCTCAACGACTAGCCGAGCAGCTGCAGGCACAGCACGGAGTAAAAATGCCACAAAAAATGACAATAAGGCTGCCACAACAGCCGGAGTCATTGAAAGGTATAAATCATCTTCTAGCTGCGAGTGCCAGTCAAGTGACCGACTACAAGCGTGCCTTTAAGAAGCGACAGCAGATAATGCAGGCAGAAATGTTACACATGCACGCTCAACAGCTGCGCCAGAGAGAGCAGCAAAAGCAGCAACAACCGCAGCAAATACACCAGCTACATCGCGAACACGTCAACCGACAGCAGCAACACCCGAAAAAACTGTTGTGTAAACCAACGGGATGTTTACCAAAGGCTGTGAACACGACGCACGCGACATCGCAGCCAATGAGTAAGCCAAAGCCGCCAGCTAAAATGAAAACAAAGACGAAGCAGCCGAGACAGCAGCAGCCAAAGCAGCAGCGCCAAAAGCAGCTGCAGTTACCACAGACAAAGAAAAGGGCAACACAACAGTGGGAGGGTAAAAAGTCTACGGGCAATCGGCAATCAGCGGCGATTCCACTGCCTGTCGAGCCCAGCCAGAAGCGAAGACCTCTGAATTTACCAATCCACGAGCCCGCTGGCGGTCACAAAAACGCCACGGAGAAATACCTATCGACATCGTATCAGAGAATGCAGCAACAGCAGTTGCATCAGCAGCTGCGGCAGCGTCGACAGGAGCCGTACGAGAACATCTGGCGTCACACCTACTAATGGCAAATCTGTATATGCACACAACACTAACATGCATACTTAGTAACATCCACACACACGCATGACCTACATACCCAATTGCGGGAGACTGCATTGACCTGTCCGATACATACACAGAGCGACGAATCTCAACAATACTTGTTATTGGCAATACAAAATATAAATTATATAAATACAACCATTTTAAACTGTGAATTCAAATGTGAATAATGCACTTAGAAGAAGAGTGCTGATCCAAATCAGTGCCGGTCAAGTCATAAGCGCATTGTGCAAACGTTTGCTCGAGCTTTTACTTGAATAGAAAAAAAGCTTTTACGTTGGCAATAATAGAAAGCACAGACCTAGTCAACACACACGAATCAATTGTCGAGGTGTGTTTGGTCGGTAATAATCTAAAAACAGGAAATACTATTTTATCTTAATGCGATACTCCATGAAATCAAGTTACTGATTTCGAAGCGCAACGTTTTAAAATGAGATCAATTGTACTTAATCAATCAAGAAGTAGAAATTTTTATATTGCACAATATATATAATATAACATAAAGGTGCAATCCCTGGTGTAGAATGGTCGATTAAGGTCGGATTTTGGCAGCGATTTTCTTGATTCGAAAATAACATTGCTTTGTTTCTCTTTTCTGAGTGTATGAATGGGACTGTGGCTGCCAGAGGCCAATACTAATGTCAATAGCATAGAGGTACGGTCACACTCTTCAATACACCCACACGCACAAACACACACACACACACACACACACACACACACACACACACACACATAAGCACAGAGCAGCATTAATTTTTCATGCAGATTTAACCGTTACATGACAGGACCACCTAACGATAAGCCGCCGCCGAATGAGCACCGAAAGAAAATGGCGACGGCTTTGGTTTAGCATAGCAAATAAATGGAATTGGAGAGGGAGATGGGTGGGGTGTTCGCTTCAAGCTAGTGACCTGTCAGCCTACGAATTGTTGCCGCGCTTTGATAAATGATGATGTGTTGTACATGACTCGCCATATATAAATATACGTATTTATATATAAGAGTGGGCTGCGCCGTAGCCGTCTTAGGCTTTAGACCAGAGCCAAGACTAGGGTCTAGCCCAGGAAACCAGCAGACTCACTTACTGAATGACGTATTGGCTGGCCGTATCGTGGCTGTCTGGATTGAGCTTGATTATCAGATTGACAAACGAAACTATTGACGCTGGAGTAGGAAAAACAAAATAAGAGCAACGCGCATAGCCTCAACAACAACAAGAACAAGAACAGCAGCAGCAGTTTGCGGAACCGAGGTCTGGGCCAACGCCTGAAAAGGGCTGCTCCATGCTCAAATATATATCAATCGATATTAATCGGCTTGTTCAAGACAGAGCGTATTTTTCTTAGCGTTAATTAGCTATGCAGAACTTTGTAACCAATGAACCATGGTCAGCTGCTACACGTTTTGGGCGAAAATAATTTTGTAGTTAAACGTTGTTATAATTCAGACTTTCGAGCCCTGATCGTGAATAGCAGATGGGACCCTATATATTTCTATAGCTCTTTCGGTGGGTGGCGTAGTTTCGCAATGCTTTCTGATTCTCACTACATAATCAAATTAAGGATCCCTACAGATAAGCAACACAACTAAACACAGGGATCTAATCAAATAAAATAAGATACGCTACTTACGTTACTCGTTTGATTGGCTCATACACTTCACATAAAAAAATGATGGTGTCTTTTTATTATTGCTGGGTCAAAGGTGTCATTCTTCAAGTCAAAATCTGAACTGATATTCGACACACGCATTCATACCCTATCCGTCCATGACCTAAGTATGTTTCACTGAAAGTCCCCTTATACACACGCTTGTTCCCCCTCATTTTACCATGTCTTTAGAATTTAATAGTATGTGCTCGAATCTTAACTTAATTTAAATGTAGCATACTTTTATTCAGGTGCGGAAGGTTATAAAAGTCATGCGACTAACAAAAAACGGCAACGTACTGAAAAACAACTATTGCATATTCTTAGATCTACCACTTTTAATGTACCACTATATTTATTTACTTTTACATCGCACCAACAACAGGTGTAAATAAAAAAATACAAGAGCGAATATTGCAGTCTGGCGTAACAGACTTTGATACCATAAGTAAGCTGCTACTAATAGGTAACAAATAACAGGGTGGTCGTAACCAAGAAATACTGTTCAAGTTTTTCAAATTGCGGTAGATATAAGCTTTTGTGAATTTTGTGGGCGGGAGTGGACTTGTCCGAAAAAATAGCTGGAAATGTTTCCTAATAACCTTCCTTCCAAGTTTGGTAACTGTAGCTCATAAATTACGAAAGACATAGGCTTGAATTAGTGGAGGCGGGAATGGGAGTGGCCAAAAAAATATTGGTCATTTTCTAACTATAGCTCCTAAATTGCTAGAGATATTGGCTTTTATAATTTTTGGGGGCAGGAGTTGGCTTGGCCAAAATATTTATTTCCTCATTTTTTAAGGGTGTTACTTGTAATATACCTTTAAAATTTGGTGACTCTATCTTTCAAATAGTGTGAGATATATGGTCTAATCAATTTACACTAACAGGTGTAACCGTTTTGGGAGGCGGGCCGAAGTTCCTGTGGCAGAGGGTGTGGGCCTGGTCTGAAAATATTTACAAATCTATACAAATTTGTTATAGCGTCTACCAGTAATATACCTACCAAATTTGACGGCTCTAACTTAAAAACTGCGGCGGGGACCTGGGAACTGCGACGATGGGAGTGGCATATTCCGATCTTTGAAGAGCATCGCCAAATTACCAACTAAATTTGGTGAGTGTTGCCTTCAAATTGTGGAAGATATGTGGCTGTATTGAATTGCGATTATAGATTTCGCACTTTTTCTGACGCGGGCACAGACCAGTATATGTTCCAAGTTACAAGTCTCTCTCTCTAAGGGAGTCGAAAAAAGTTGCGTTTATAGAGACGGACAGACAGCATGAGGGACATGGCCCAAAACCAACATGCTATAATACCTTCGGTATGTGAGTATAACAAATGTATATATTCCTAGCACCGGCCATTACAACTTTGAGAATCGCGAACTCAGTTTCCGAAGGTAAACGAGCATGAGCTAACATATTCCTTAGCATATAGCATATAAATTATTTCAAACCATTTATATTCAATGATCGAATGAAACACAAAATAGTCTCAAGCAACAGTTTCCACTTTTTACGTGGAAGTGACCATTCCAATTGTTGGTGGCAGCAGCAACAACGTTACAATCACATTAATGATCTATATTGTATATTTAATTTGTCGCCTGTGTGGTTTAACATAAATAGTTATTGTTGCATATGCACACTCTCTAAAGTGTCGTTTAGCTGCAGCAGCCAGCGTTTAGCTCTATTTGTGCAGCGCTCTCTTTCTCTCTCGAAAAAGGGTGCTCGCTAAGCCGCCGGCTTCTGCAGCTTGTTATTCGATTTGCAACTCTAGCTTATCGATCGTGATTACAATTGTGTTAAAAGTTTAGCTATTCGCTTCAAACTTGTAATAGACAAAAACAAAGTGTTGTTGAAAAGACTAAGCTCTGGCTTCTAATCTAAGTATATTAAATAAAGTTTATAACGTGAAATATTCTTGTGTTATTATTGGATAACAAAGCTATCAAAAAGCTCATAGCGCAAACACCAATCTTGATCTCCATTCGCCCTATCGTGCTCTGTTCTGGGAAAGAGAGGATCTCATATTCAATTATACATACATCTAATTTTATCTACGTGCAATAAATATCTACATGCAATTTTCAAATACCAATAAATGTATACTCAGAATTAGCAAATAAGCAATTGGACAACCAATTCTGACAGCCAATCCAGTTGCATACACTGATCTGTTCCTCTTCTTTTTATGAAGTTTTAAAAAGGAACAAAAAAATAAGCAACAAAATACAAAATGAAAAGCTGGATCAATTTTCATTAGCATATATAAATAAAAATCAAATGAAATTAATTCCAACGAGCAGTGGCATACATTGGGACATTCAACATCCTGCCAATACACCCACTCACACACTCCCATTTCCCACCCACTGAAGCACACATAACAGGCTATGAAATTAAATCAAATCAAATAAAATGCGCATATGTATGGCCTTTTATGAGATGCGGGTGTTTGGGGGCTGATGGTAGCGGAGACATCTCAGCTCAACTCCAACTTCAGCAAAGTAACATCCGAAAGGATTCAAGCGAAGCCCCACAAAAGGCGACTTGGCACCGTGTAGCAGGCAGTTGATGACGACGAGGAGCACCAACTTGACAGAGTTACCTCATCCACCCCTTGCCCCAGCCACCTTTTGGCTCTTCTGTGCGTTGGCCAGATCCGTCGGGCAATAAAATAAATCCACCGCAAAGCCACTGCGGGTATATTTCTCTGTTGACCCAAAACCCTCTCTCTCTCTCTTTCCCTCTGTCTCCCTCTCTCTCCCTCTCTCTCTCTCTCTCTCTCTCTCTGTCTCACTCTCTTTCTCTCTGGCATCCCAAGACAGCAAAAAAAGGTGCAACACCGCAACCCATCCCATCCGACATCCCTCTTCAATGCTCGCTTCACCCTCTTACCTAACCGCAAATCTAATCTCATGCTGACAGTCGCGGAGCAGCAGTCAGTTGTTCAGTTGGTCGGTTTGTCAGCTTTTGGCGGCTAATTCCGCGTTTTGAAAGCTGCTGCTGCTGCTGTTGCTGCTTTTGCTTCTGCTGCTCTTATTGGTTAATGTGGTTGCTATTTATGATGCAGTGGCTCCAGGTTTCTGCTGCACCAGACAACTAAACAGACAGGGCGAATGAGACAGAACAAGCAAAAAATAGTTGAATAAATGAAGCCACTTCACAATGTCGCATGTTGTCCGAGTTGCCGTTTCCTGTGTTAAAAAGCATCCTGCTCCTCACTTTCCTACACTTGCTGTGTGTGTGTGTGTGTGTTTGTCACTCGTTTTTGTGGTCATTTCAAATTTTCATTTCATTTGCCATAAAAAGGAAATTGGTTTTGTATGCTAGTTACCCTTGTCCAGTACTTTTACATTTGCATTTACATTTCTGCTTCTGCTTCTGTTTTGGATCGGGATTCTGATCCTACTGGTCGACCCATGGAACTGGAACTGGATTAAAGGTATGGCCGGGAAGGGACACTGACGAGGTGGTGCTGCTTTAAGTTGATTGTCATTGCCTAACTAACTGCATGGCCATTAAAGACAGACACACATGCACAACATGACGATAGTCAAGTACCTACCTGCAGCCCCAGAGCTTAAAACTGAATTGTTCCCGACTTAGCAGCTTCTTCTGCCTGTGGTACATTTTTCGAATCCATTTGATAGAACGTAAGGAGCCGCCATTTGGCCCAAGACATGCAGTTGATAAAATGGCACAAACAGATTGTAAGCTGACACCCAAAGAAATTGAAAACAAAAAACATAATTAAATTTCGAGCATTTGCAGTGTAAACATAAATCGATAAATAAATAAATTACTTACATACCAATTGGATAGTGTTCAATAGCTTCGGTAAGGAGAGCTGGTAAGTTAAATGGGTAATTTGTAATTGAGGAGAGTGACTTGAGTGCTTAAGATACCGTGATAGAGCATTGTATAGTCGTCTAGGATTAGTGATTCGTAAAGACAGTTAGTCTAGGACACATCGTGTAGGTCTTCTTCTGACAAGTGAATTGATATACGCCATGTTTCCAGCAAGTCAGTTGGAGTGATGATAACGATTATCAACGATTATAATGTATACTTATAGTTCACACTAATGTATTGTTACTTAGCTTAAGTCAGATTATAGAATTGAGTTGTTGTTGTACTTTATAAGGTGTGATTGTGAGGACACTGCCCACATAGCAATGCCGGCTACCAGTAATATGCCTATACCTACCAAATTTGACGGCCCTAACTTAAAAACTGCGGAAGAAACAACCATTTCAAATTTATATGGCCTGTGGGGGGGGGGGGGGGGGCCTGTGTGGAAGTGGCATATTCCGATCTTTGAAAGACATCGCCAACAACCTACCAACTAATTTTGGTGACTATAACCTAAAAATTGTGGGAGATATGTGGGCTTCTCGACTTGCAATTATCGATTTTATCGATTTCCCAGCCTCCTAGTGGACGTAGTACACCTATTTTTACACTTTGTCTGACACGGGCACTGACCAATAAATGTATGTTCAAAATTTTAGTCTCTATCTCTAAAGGTTTTGGAGGACAGATACGTTCATTCAGACAGACAGACAGACAGCATGACGGACATTGCACAAATCCAATGTACTGTGATACCTTCGGTATCTAAGTATAAAAAAAAAAAAAAGGCCACACGCAAATATTAAATTAACACTCATAGACAGTAGTAGAAGCAAACTAGTCGGTGTGTGTGTGTGTGCGTTTCGGTTTCTGATTTTCCGCACAACAACAACAACAACTCAGCACCAATTTTTAGAATTAAATTCAGGTCAGGGTTGTAAAGCGCCGCGATGATGAAGAAGAGCCACAGCCACAGCAGCAACAACAACACTAACTACAGCTGCATACAACAATGTAGGCAGACACAACCAAACACACCCACACACACACACAAACATAACTAGAGAAATGCACGCGGAAGAATTTAGTTCAAAGGGTGTGTGCACAAACAAAAGCAAAACTGCAAAAAACAATAAAATCAAAACACAAAACCCAAAAAAAAACATAAAATGTGCAAAAACAAGAAAGAACGCTGCAGTCGGGCGTAACCGACTTCGAAATACTTTGATACCATAAGTAATACCAGCTGATGTGACCAAGAAATACTATCCAAGTTTGCCTTTCAAATTGCGGTTGATATAGGCTGCTGGGAATTTTGGAGTCTGGAGTGGGTGTGGTTGGTGACAAATTGTGGAAGATGTGCGCATTTTAGATTTCTAGGGCAGATGTTCTTGGGGCAGGGGGTGTGAATGTGGTCTTGAAGTATATATGCCGATCTTTAAAGGAGATTACCAGTAAGTTACTTTCCAAGTTTGGTGACTCTATCTTTAAAATTGTGGGTGATATGCTGCTACCAGTAATACACCTACCAAGTTTAACGGCTCTATCTCAAAAACGACGGAAGATATAGCCATTTAAAATTTAAATGGGCGAGGCCTGGGTGCGGCGGCGGTAGGCATGGCATATGCCGAACTTTGAAGGACATCGCCAACACCCTATTAACCAAATTTGGTGACTGTAGCCTCCCTTGTGGGAGATATTTTGCTTTATCGATTTGCGAATATCGATGTTTATCGATTTCCTAGCACCTAGTGGACGTAGCACTTCAATTTTTACATTTTGTCAGACGTAGGCACAGACCAGTATATTTTCCAAGTTACAAGTCTCTATCTCTAAGGGTGTCGAAAAAAGTCGCGTTCACACAGACGGAAAAACGGACAGACCGCATGAGGGACATGGCACAAAACCAATATACTATCATACCTTCGGCATCAAAGTATAAAAAGAAAACATGGCAAATGCCATTATGCAATAAACATTTAGCTGAAACCCTCAACATCGCAGCAGCAGAAATAAAAACGCACGTTGGCGCAATTAAAACTTGCGATGCCTTAAATAAATCACGGCATGGAAAATTATTCACAGCACTCTAAATACATTCATACCCCACTAAAACTAACCTACCAAACTAGTCTAAATTGCTCGTAGTACGAGGAACTGCTTTTATACACTGAACGCATTGAAACTCAGTAAAATGGGTATAATGGTTTTGGGGAAATGAAAATGCAAATTGGCAGACGGAAGCAATTCAGCCACCATAAAATATATATACATATAGATGTATATATATATTCTTGATCAGCCATGTCTGTTCGTCCGTCCGTTTCTATGAACACGCCTATCTCAAAGAACATAAGAGCATAAGTTGTAATGGTCGGAAGATAGATCGATAGGCGAGGGATATCGAATGGGGGACCATCTCCAGGAAAAAAAAGAAGAGGATACCGCATGCGCATGCGCTGCAGAAAGATTTATTTAAAAAGAAGAGATTCAAATAAGTTAGTTATGAATACATTATGAAGTACTAAAAAAAAAAGTAAAAAAAAAATAAAATAAAAATATACAAACCGGCGGCAGCAACAAGCGGAACTATCCATCGCCGCCATCAAGGAGAAAATCGCCAGGGACAACTGGACTCAGGAACCAGGAAGTCGAAGCCCGGAGACCCTGAGACGGCTCGGATTATACCAACACACCTGTGAGTTTGTTCCCGCCTAATTGCGGCAGATTGGGTCAAAGACAGCTGATCGGCCCTAACCAATGCAAAAGTGATGCTCATTTTGTCACTCAGTGATGCGCACTTTTGAAGCCAAATAAAAAAAGAAAAGAAAAATCATAAATAGATAAACATGTACTAAATATATATAAGTGTTGGCCAACAAAATGTTAGGGATCACGATGTCACATGTATCACATGAGTTGTAAATTAAATAGTCTGAAAAAATGAATATGAGGTGGTAAATTAATGTGATCGGGTGAGATGAGGGCATAAGAAACAAGCGAATAAGGAATAATTGTGAAAGGGAATATCTCCAGGAAATTTAGAGGAGGAATCACTAGGAAGGGAGGGACACGCAGGCTGTACAAAACCCACACAGCCAACACAGCAGCGAGCGGACTGGTTTGATGGAAATATTTGTTTTTTTTTTATTTATAAAAGAATACACATTTTTTGTTAACTTGCCGCCCAATATATCGTGGTCGAACTACCCCTGAACCGATAGCTAGCCGGCTGAGCGATATATTGGTGCTTTCGACAGGCAAGGCATAACATAGTTTGGAATTTACCCCGAGCAGATCATCTTTATTTCATTTAATCGATAACTGCCTCTCATTCCGATTTTGTCCGATAGCAATCAAAACCACAATTTTAAAAGCAGCGATAATTATCAACAGGTGAAAACATTTTCTGTATGTATAAATATGCGCGTGCATGTGTAAAAATGGGTCGGCCTGATAATCGATATACATATACATACATACATATGTATATGCGAATTGTAGAAAAATAAGGACAGAAATTTAAAACGCCAATCAAGTACAATTGAATTTAGAAAATATATTGGGTATTTTCTATTCAGCCATTCCAGACAAATACATTCTCAGATTCTCATGCATAAGGAGTATATACATACATACATACAGTGTCTCACAGCTCAAACGTAACAGTGCCTAGCAAAAATTTTAATTGCCTGCCATAAACTAATTATACAATATTTTTCAAAAATTCCAAAGACCGATGGCAGGTACATATATTAACCACCATAATGAATATATGATCCCAATAAATTGGGGTTTCCCCACGGGCTAGGCCGGGTTATGTAAAAAAGTACCTTAATTTATGGTCGCATATTATTTGGAACAGGGGCGTTATGGACACCTGGGTGCCATAAAACCCGGATTTTTTACGTCAGGATGATTATTTTCGGTATAAATAGACCAATCCTTCGTAGTCAGTTTAGTTATATCCTGCATCTCGGGTGCAACCAGCCAACAAGGACTATGGGCAAACGGACTACCATTGAACAACGGAATCTCGTCCTGGAACACTTCAAGATCGGATATTCACATAGCCAAATAGCTGAAATGGTCAATTTAAACAGGTCAACTGTATTCAACATCATTCATCGCTTCGTCGATGAAAATCGGATAGAGGACAAGGGCAGAAAGGCACCAAACAAGATTTTCACCGACCAGGAGGAGCGGAGAATCATCAAGAAAATAAGGGAAAATCCCAAGCTATCGGCTCCAAAACTGACTCAACAGGTGGAGGATGAAATGGGGAAAAAGTGCAGTGTGGAAACTGTGCGCCGGGTTCTGCGCAACCATGACTTTAATGCCCGAGTACCACGGAAGAAGCCCTTTATAAGCGCAAAAAATAAAGGGACTAGGATGACGTTCGCCAAAACCCACTTGGACAAGGATTTGGAGTTCTGGAACACATTCATATTTTAAGATGAGCCCAAATTGAACATTTTTGGCTTAGACGGACGGAATTATGTGTGGCGACAGTCCAATACTGAGCTGAATCCCAAAATCCTAAAGGCAACAGTCAAGCGCGGCGGAGGAAGTGTCATGGTATGGGCATCTAACTCAAAAGCCGGCGGCGGAAATGTTGTGTTTTTTGGAACAACAATGGACAAGAGTGTGTACCTCAATATATTAAAGGAAAATTTACTACAAAGTGCCGAGGAGCTAGGAATCCGGCGTACTTTCCGGTTCTACCACGACAACGATCAGGACAATAGCCAAGCATAAGTCCGGATTAGTACAGTCCTGGCTTATCTGGAACTGCCCCCACATGCCAATTCCACAGGTCCGGTCTCCAGATTTAAATGTTATTTAAAATTTTTGGGATCTGCTGAAAAATAACATCCGGAATCACAGATCCGATCTCAAAAATGCTCGGCTGGATGAGTGGAGTAAAATCAGTCCAGAAACTACCCGGAAGCTGGTATCTTCCATGAATAATAGGTTAAGGGATGTTATTAAGACTAAAGGATATCATACTAAGTATTAACATCCTTATTTAAGTTTTTAAACGCCTAATATGTTACTTTTCTAAGACTGTTCCGAAAAAGCGTTGACCTGTATTTTGGATATGTTTTCAGTTTTTGACTAATTTTAGTTAATTAATTAATATTTTAATAAAAACTGAATTTCCTTTTCAAACGTGATATAACATAAAACAAATTGGCAATTAAACATTTTGCGTTTGTTTTTTTATTTAAACCTTATAGCACTTTACATTTTTTGCTAGGAACTGTTACGTTTGAGCTGTGAGACACTGTATGTCGAGTTAAATGAAGTCCTTTCTCTTTGCAAATGTATTTATCAACAATTATGGATGTGCTATTCAATAATCTATATTCTCGAATATAAAAAATGGTAATATGTGAATTAACTGTTATATCCAGCTTACTCCTATCAAATTTGTGTCCTTGCACAACAGCAGATTTAACCGTTGGATATAATCAAGTTCGTCATTAATGGCATAGGAAATAGCCCATACAGTTTGTCCTGGATCATAGAGTCAGTGTGACTGATGGGCATATTGAGTGCGTTCAGAATTTCCAATATTATGGCATCTGCTGGTGGCTGATCCTATTTGCGACACAAACTCCCAATCCCTCAGCTGATAAGGCGGAAGGATGGATAAAGATGCTTCTGGTTTAATAAGCTTCCAATGGGAGGAGCAAAATGCAATGGACCATTGCAGTAGATGTTTGCAAGCTTGTTCGCTGACAGTTGAATGAAGAGAGGATGCAGCCACCTGAGTCCATACGTAGTGCATTGCGGACCAACAGCCAGGCGGCTGACGCATTTACCATTGGTCTGTAAGCTTTACTTTATATTTGTAAGTATATTCAACGAAAATTTCTTTCTTTCAAATACTGATTGTATAATTGTAATATATCAAACAACTCTCCAGCATTCTATAACACCAATATTTGAACCTCATTGTCTTTATATCGAACAAGTGAACATTCTTTGGCCCGACTAGAAGATATCCAACGATTGAATAGAATAAATCGCTTAAAGCACAGATATAAGTTTTATAGCCCAAGAAGTATAATCATGTCTTTTCTGGAAAAAAATATTTGCGGTAATTTTTAAACAGTCCACGAACGACCGTGGTGTTTATTGAACATTTTGTAGGAAGCACGGAAACAAATGAAGAAAGGGATTACATTTAAAATGTTGAGACAAATACTGAAAATAATAAAAACGGATCTTCGTCCACCCATTTCGAGGGTGTAAGGCTTAGACCACTAAGAAGTTTAGTGCTTAGACCAAGGCCCAGGTCCAGATCCGCCGTAGTCGGCGTTTAGGTTGTTCGTGTTGTTGGCATCGGAAATGTAAATTTTTCTCGAGAAACACGGATTATTGAATAAAACTTAAATTTCCTCGAAATTTTACTCTTCTTCTCTTAAATTAATTTTAATATTTTGTGCTTATTTATGTTGTGTGTATATGAAATGTCCTTTTTTATGTTTGATTGCTGCTTATCAAGGACTATGTAAATCAAATATCTCGACGCTGCACTAGCTGCACGCATTGGCGTTTTATATAGCTAATCAATAGACACATCAATCAAACATGTCGCTGCAAATCCGACGTTGTACGCTTTGCTGTTTTATATAAATATGTGCGTTCTGGAACCGTAAAAAAATGTATGCGTTCTGAGAATATTAAACAATTATCAGTCCCACAACGCACATATTTTTAGTTCAAATTATTTATACTACTGCTTTGCACACTTGAATGTAAGTTATGCATAGGATCTCAGCTTTTACGACTGAGACAGGTACTGGTTCAGAAAAAAATAGGGCAGGGAATATTTTTATTTACAAACCCGAATAGAAATCACCGCCCTGCAACAATCGCATTTTCGCATTGGTGTCTGTATATAGACAATAGTGGGTGTTTATTATTCCATCTTGATCTTGAATAATATGTCAAGGTATATTAAACATGTGAATACCAATTCACTATATTCACCTTGACGATGTGTCAGTGAATCGATTAATAACAAATAACAAGATAGTATTATAATTCAATTGTCGGACACTATATCATCGCATAGTAACGATTGGTCGATAGATTAATACTTGTATGAAAGTATTTTTTGGTTACCAAGGTATCCAAATCAAACATAACCAATATGCATGTTTTTGTGTGTCTTACATCTGGGCAATATCTATTAACATTGAACTAATTTATCATATAGCTGCCAAAGGAAGAATCTGTTGAGAGCTGAGTTCCTATATGAAAAACTTTTTTGTTTTTTTGTTACCAAACTTAATCAATGCGCGTATTAATATGCTTCTAACAGTTGGAGAACAAATCATGGTCATTCAACTACTATATATAGAAAAATTTTGATATCGGCAATTTGAATACGGTCTACAAGAGTATGCAGTCTTTGATATGCCTTAGATAGCCGGTCATTCTTTTGTTTTGTCTTTGTATTCAGATTTTTGGGCATTGGCGACGCTTTTCTTTTTGCCTATTTGTTGGCTGCTGTTGTTTTTTGTCTGTTACTGATGCCTTCCTAGGTGTATGTATAGGTATTGGGTGTGTGTGTGCATTTCTTGGCCATCAATTGCAGTCCCTTTTATATTTTGTCAATTTGACAATGTGTATGCCTATCTGTATATGTGCATTTATGTGTATAAGCTTGTTCGCCTGACAAATGGTTTATTTTTTCCTGCTGATTTATGCACATTGTGCTCAGACCACTCTTAGCCACCCTATACCAAACCCAACCCAACCCAGACCCCTGCTCGCCCTCTTGTTTTCTTTTCTTTTCTTTTTTTTTTTGCTTTTGTATGTCTTCTGATAACGTTGCCAATTAAATGGCTCTGTCATTTACCTGGAGTTCAGCGAAAACAAAAAGCAGCGTCGTGACATACGGCAGGTGGGCGTGTGAAAAGGTGTGGCCGTTGCAGCAGCATCAACAACAGGAGCAGCAGACCTGCTCATTTAGCTTTTTCATTCATATCCATATGCGATGATGGTTCTCGTTTAATTCCATACAGATCCGCTGCTGTCAATGGACAAAAGCATGGCCCCCGTTAGTTTGTTTGAATTTTTTTTGTTGGTGTTTTCTTTTTTGTTGATTTTCAAGTGGCAACTACTTTGCACCTCTACAGCACACTCGCTCACACGCACAACCCACCCACTCTCTTTCACCAACTCTCCCTCCCCTTCCCTCTCCCTTGTGTTTTGTGTGTGAAACTTAAAGTGCTGTTGCTGGCGGCCTTGAGCCTTTTTTTTACCTTGGCATGCATGATTGGGGTAGAGCTAAATACACACATCTGTGCGCACTTCTGCCACTACTTTCAGTTTTTTGTGTGCGTGTGTATGTATGTGCGTTGCACATACACAATTAGGTACAGTTTGGCGTACAAGTAATTTTATATAATCAGCCCACGCAGCCTGCAACAAAAACAATCAGAAAACAAAATCTTTTTTTTTTATGCGTGTAATTTTTTAAAAATTCTTTTTTGTATAATGTCTCGAAAATAACTCGAATTGTTTCAATAGAATTATTGTGAAAATTAAATAAATATGGTATACGGATGCGATCTCATATATATTCTTACATGTTCTGCTCAAGAGACACAAATTACACATTTTGTTAGCCGATCAATAACATATAAATATTGATATATACATACTTTGCATATGGACATGTGTACATGCATACCTTTCCATGGATATAAAAATGTTTGTTTGTTTGTTTGAGAAACCGAGCTGTCCGCAATCTCTGCTCTCCCCGCCAGCAAAGTGCGTTTGACCAACAAATGCTGGTTGCAATTATTTTGGCTAACAGCAATTATAACAACGAATTGCACTGGCTGTTCAAATCGCTCGACTGCGCAATAATCTGTTGCCAGTGTAAAACATCTTTCAAATCATTCAAAAACTTATATAGTTGCGAATTTTACGGAAGTTTTGACTACAAAAAATTTGATACGGTTCTGATTTTAATTTTCATTACCATAAACCAATGCATAAATAAATAAATATATTGGCAGTTAAAAAATCATTTTTATATATTCGAGACTTCCTCTCTAACAAAAAATCCTATATAGACTTCTACATCCTCTTCGGAACAGAGTACAATAAATGTCGACCATAATTTATGGTACATAAATAGATATAAATATTTATAAATATAAATATATTTAAATGTTGCGGCTGTTTTAATCAATCGAAATGGCTGTTTTTGGTGCAAATTATTATATGGATGTACAATGTATGTATGTGTGTACCATGTATGTATGTAAATAGGTGGAGCCTATTGCTTGCATTTGATACTATGATGAATCAATTTACTTAGCCAGAGACTTCCTGAATAACGCATAACACAAGTTCAGGGACTGCAGCTTTAAAGGGCAAATGCAACTGATATATTATATATGTATGTATGTGCATATGTGTGATAGTTCCGTGTGTGTGGGTTGTGTGGAAGGGTGGAGGAGTGGTGGAGGCTTGGGAACTGTTTTTGGGGGTAGGTTTCGTTAGGTTGCTGGGGCTTGTGGCTGCCAAGGCAAATTGATGCATGTGCACCGGCACGTTTCGGCGGCTCCGGCGCAAATCCCCGGCACAACAGACGCCGAAGCCACAAGGGAAAAGCAATGCAAGCCCCTAGTGTGTACGAGGGGATGCGGCTGTTGGGTTGTGGGTTACACTTTGAAAAAGCAGCATCGATATGTTATTACATGTGGCGTGGGTGGGTGGCACAAAATTTCAATACGAAAGCAACTTTTTGCTGCTAACCAGTTTTACATCATGCGCGAAACTTTCTCAATAAGTTTATGCATAAATAAAGTGAAAAGCTACATGAGATCACATACACACCAACACCCACACACACAAACAGTTTCATTATAGATGCACATACATACAAAGATATGAATGTATGTATGTATGTACATATATGCATGACATACATAAATGTACATATGCAAACATGCCAAGGCACACATACACATACATATATATACAGATATACATGTTCGTACAATCCAGCCGCATATGTTGCTCGAGTTTCGGAAAAGTTGCATTTTATTTAGTGTTTGTGCCAACGCAAACACACATGTCGCCAAGTAATGCCAAACTGCAAATACGCATTAGTGGCTGTCATTGCTGCCATTGCAAGGGTTATTTGGGTCAGAAGGCCACAACCAAAAAAAAAACCAAATTGGAGTAACTACAACAGGAAAATTAACAAGAAGAATTAACATGCATAGAGTAATTGTGGTAATTTAAAAGCATTTACAGCAGACGAGCCATTTTGGCAGTTACAAGCGTTGTTGCCAACTTGTTTGAAACGATGACATAATATCGATAGCAATCGATTATTAAGCCCGAGACATTTGTGTGTGCAGTGTGACCACAATAACGATATATGAGAAATACTCGATTTTTTTGATATTTCAATAGTAGAACTCCACATCAGCTAGAATATCAGAAAAGAAAAGGCAGACGCAACGAAGTCGCCAGGTAAACCCATTAGAAATGTCAGCGGCTGGAGTTGTTGACGAGCCAAGCTCTGCCGCGGCACAGCAGCCAGCGTCAACAACTGAAACATCATCACCGACAACAGCAACAGCAACGACAACATTACCAGTGGCTGAAATCGCCGCATCCAGCGTAAGTTTTGCTGGCACTTCTGATGACGACGAAGACACGTCAACGTGTTGTGGTTTTTGTTTTTATTATATGTTATATGGATTTCTTTGTATTTTTGTTTTTCTTTCTTTTTTATTGGTGCAATTACCATGCAACTTATCATCAATCATGCGTGCCGTGCTTGTTAACGACCATTTTAGATACGTTCCGGTTTGGCGGAGCTGGAGCTGCGCTCATCTCAGGTGCTCCAGCGACTGGAGAATGTTAAAGCCGTTCCCGGCTCGCCAAACAAGGTGAGCAGCGGCGGGGCAGGTGACAGTCAAAGCCAGAGTGCATCTGAGCAGCATTCTCTGCAGGATGAGGAGACACACGAGGCGCGCACTTCGGCCGCCGATATTGTACTGTCGACGCAGTTGCGCCAGCAGCATCGTGTGCCCTCAGATATACTTAAATCGCTGGAGCAACTGGTCGCCTACGCGGAGAACGACGATGATTCGGAGTTTCCGCTGCCTGCCTTGGACGATGTCTCACATCTGGCCCTCATCTCGCACAGCATTGTTGCATACCTCTCGCATCTGGATCGACATCACTTGCTGCGTGTGACCAATAGCATCTCGGGCGATGCCACACGCTGGCTGGGCGCATTGTTTCACTTTGGCAATGCCGCTAGTAGTTTCCATGCAGACAACGCCGATGCCGTCCTGAGAACCGTGCGCCTTGCAATTGTCGCTCGCTGTCCGGGCTATTTGGAAGGTGGAATACCGGCGCTGGCGCATCCGTGCTTCTATATTTCAGACAATACGACGCCTGTGCGATTGCAATATGCGTGCCGGCAACTGGGCATATCGCTGGACGCCATCAAAATCATACCGGAGGACAGTAAATACGGCACCATGGATGTGAACCACCTACAAAAGCAGGTGCACCTAGATCTGGCCGCCAATCGCACGCCACTACTGGTTGTGGCCGACATTGGGGCCTCGCTCTGCGGCTATGTGGACAATCTGCAGCTTTTGCGGGATGTCTGCAAGGCGCAAAATATGTGGCTGCATGCCAGCGGCCATGGATTGGCCGCACTCGTTTGTGCCCAGCGGCCGGGCAATGTTCATGATGTCCTGCACTCTATGGCCCTCAATTTAGGCAGCTGGTTGGGTGTGCCCAGTCTGCCCATTGTGTTACTTCATCGGCCGCTGCAGAACAGCGCACTGAGTGCCTTCGAATCAGACCCAATCCTCTCGCGGCGCTTAAGCGCCCTCTCTCTGTGGACCAGCCTGCAAGCGCTCGGCCGGAAGGCAATTGCTGAGCGTTTACATGTGGCATTCCAGACATGCAGTATTTTATTCGAAATCGCCTCCAAATGCGAGGGTATTCGTGTGCTGGTAACGTAACAAATTCCATCTATTCCATCTAAATATAGCTATAATCTGTGGTAGATCTGAACATCCGGATACTTAATTTGACCAATAATTTAAATTGGTCCTTCATTCCTTCATGCATTCAATTTGGCTTCAAAGACGGTTCGGCGGTTTTATTTTGTATAAATATCGATTTTTTTTACTCTATTCAAATGGGCAAGTCGAAAATTCTCAAATGGAATATAGCCTTATAAAATAAGCACTACATATACATCTATCATAATAACAAGTGTGTTTTGTGATTTTCATGGAACGACGGGAAGTTATCAAAAGACATGAAGAATACATACGCATACTTACTTACATAAAAGGCTTGCTAATATTGAAAAGAAGATCAAGAATTTTCATTATAAAACACTTTAGGCATATTGATTTAATGTCGCTTAACCTCTTACTCGTATCAAAGAGAAGGTTGGCATCTCAGCACACAAATCGAGATATTCACTACTATAATGTTTGCCTATTCTTCTCATACAGAGTCACACGCCTGGTGCTCAAACGGGCGCCCCTCTGTCGGACGTGATAAACAGCCCGTTTGATGTGAACGCCCTGTTCGATGCGTCTGCTCCTGTGGTCGTCTATCAGTTCGACGGCAGCACAACGATCCCCATTTCGTCTGGGGCGGAGCCCACTGCCGTAACCGGCCTCCGGCCACTGGAGAAAGTTAACAATGCCTCGTACTTTGATCGCCTGAACTCCTGGCTGGGTCAGATACTGCAGCGCGACTGCCCTAATGTGAGTAGCTATCGCAGTGTCTCCCCTATGGCAGCTTTGATTTCTGATCGGTTTCCAGTTTGACTTTGAGGTGATTGAGCATACGGCGCATGGTAGCTGCATTCGTTACTGTCCGTTGGAGCTGGGTCTGGGCGAACAGCCGCCCAGCTCAGAAAATCTAGAGAGCTTTGCGCAAAGCCTGGAGGCGCATGTGGACATACTGCGAGCCACAATCAAGCACAAGGCACGCTTTATGTATTTGGTTGAGCGCAGCGATGTTCTTCGACTCGTCCCGCTGCCGGAATGGGCGGGCATGGGTGGTGTGCGATTTGTGCCCGAGGGGTGGGAATCGCTCCTAACGGATCAGGCTAAAACGGAGCTGAACAAGCTCAACATTGATCTGGTGGAGGCGCTCAAGTCAACGGATAATGCCTTCTCATTGGGCGAGGGCACAGACGGACTCATCTGTGTGCGCTTCGGTATGGTCACGCACGAAACGGAGGTAGAAGAGTTGCTCGACCTTGTCGTTACCGTTGGCAAGAGCGTGCAGGAGAACTCGCGCGTCCTCGACACCATGTCTGAAATTGTAAAGAAGGTAAAACTTGTACACAATTACACTTGTAATTGTGAATAACTTAAGCCATTGGTGTTTTTATTCATTTATTTATTTTTTACATATATGTACAGGGCATTGAGGCAGCTACTGCGGATTTGCAGCGCGAATCGGAGGAGAAACTCTGGCAGGAGGGCATTTTGCGACATGTTCCAGTTGTAGGGCGCGTCTTTAACTGGTGGTCACCGCCCGCCAAAGAGTCTGGCATCAAGGGTCGCAGCCTCAATTTGACCCAGGGCGTTGTCGAGAGCACCGAGAACATTTACAAGTGAGTCCAATTGAATCCTGGTCTACTACAATGAGCTATCAACCATGCAACTCTCCACAGATATCACATGCAAATGTCGGGCGAAACAGCTCATCAGCTACCAGCGAATCGTTCGCCACCGACGCCAATGATACAAACACCTGTGGTGTCCACGGCCGCACCGCCCATATTCCCAACCGTAGAGCCCGTAATTGCTGAAACGCCCGAATCAGCATCGCCGGTTGCTGCAACACCACCAGCTACGCTTATATCGGCAACAGCTTCAGCGGCAGCAGCAACAGCAGCGATTAGTAACCACGTGGATCGTGTGCGCACTGTCAGCCAGAGCAGTGCTGGATCCTCATCGGTGCCCGAACTGGTGGCTGTCAATTGTGCAATCAACAACAATAAATTAGTAAATGACTTGGGTCAGGCACAAACAAACGAGGAGCAACGACAAGCTTAAGTAGCCCCCACTTATGACACGCCTCCATCTTAACTAAAAACAAACAAAAACTCCAAATGCAATTCTGTAATTCCAAAGAAATCTTAGATGAGAGCAGGGAAATCGACGGATCTTTCGTAAGCATTCGAAGGAAGTTCCATTGGATCGCACATTTGCTTTTATGTATTTCTATCTATTGAATTATTTATCATTTATCTATTCTTATTCTTATACGTATTCCGTATACTTTTTTTATGTTGCATTGTTGCTGTTGTCCGCTGTAGGGCGTTTTAATATCATTTTCAACGGTTCCACTTATCCCTTTTGTTTATTATTTTGATTTGTGTGCATGCAAGTACCTTTAATTGAATAATTAAGCGATGGGCAATTAATTTGTCCCAATATTTAATTGAGTGTAGCAATAACTTGCACCATTTAGCCACTAAGTGAATAAAAACATCAGCCGATAACGGTTGCTTAAAATTAAAATATACATACAAATATAATTTAATACAGATATGTATATTAATATAAGTGCATAATACAAATGATAAATATATTTATTATACAAGTTGAAATAAAGTATGCTGCTGAACTTGTGCACAATGATAAACTAAAAGGATTACACATTTCACATGAGTGAGAAAGGTATAGAATTACTTGGTGAATAATACCTTACTCTTCATTTCCGTTCGAGCAGTGATATATAGTTTATCCAAACCCAAACGGGAATACATGAAAAAGAGCCCATAGTGTTATTGAATTTTATGATTTTATTTTATTTGTATTAATATTTTTCGTTTTTTTTTTTTCATAGCGATTTTGCCGGTTTTTGCTTTAATGAAATTTGTCGGGTTTTGTGCGTTTGTTTTGTTTTGTGTTTTTCTTGCAGTTTCTACTTTGTTGCGAATTAAATACCATCCCGTACAATCGATTGAGTTCCCGAATCCCATTTCCCATTGTCACGCAACTTGGCGAAATCGTGTCGCAATCTTTTTTCCAATTTAACCAAATTCTAATGTATTTTCTTTATATTTTTGTTTTTGTCGCTTTTTGTATTAATTACAAGAATTTCGAACTTTCCTTAAGTTTTCTTTTTAAATAATTTTTTGTATTGTTTTAAGCTTATTCGTCTCCTACCGTTTCTTTACATTGTCTTTAACTATTTATGCATATATACTAAATGTATATGTTGTATATGTTGCACAACATGCTGTTGCTACGCCCTGCGACGGCCAAAGCCAGCCGCTCCATTCTTAAAGTAACCTCAGCTCCTAAAACTTCGATTGTTTTAGTTTTTTTTTTTTGTGGTATTTTCCCTTTAATAACTACAACGCGTACGATGACAACATTTAACACAGAGATATATTTACGAGCTAATGTGTTATATGTATATGTATGTATTTATGTGTATGTATAGCTTCGATCATCGATTCATCGGTCTTAATTTCAATCTGCACTTCATGTCCAACTATCCCAAAGTCCTAGTACTGCGGGCCATCAATTCGTAGTTTCTGTACCAAAAGATCTCTTAGAATCTGTGGCTATTTTTCTTTAGTCTATTTATTTGTATTTTCATTTTATTATTATTTTAGCGTATCCTACCCTTGCAGATTATTTTAATAAATGCTTTATTGGTCGGTACGACGAGCTGAGCTAATATCTCAACCTTAAAACTTGATAGAACTTGGCACCTATGTATGCAGAATTGGTTAATTACATACATACATTTGTATCGAAACGAATTGCGATTATCGCCTGTAAAATTAAAAAAAAAAATCGTCTGTTTAAAGATACCTTCCAAAAACGGTAAAAAAATTGATTAAGAAAAGGAACACTATATCATATGCAATAACTACCATATCAAGAATCGATTGCAAATTGAACTGTTCCATGGAATAAGTTAATCATTACAATTTTAACACAGTTCTACACTGTTAAGATAAGATATGGCTTAAAATCAGCTGACTATATCTAGCAACTGCAATATGTATGTAATATAACTGCAAGGGTATTCAATCTTCGGGCCAACCGAACATAACAAACTGCATCCATTCGGCTTTAGTCGACGGGGAAGGGAGGATTCGAGGCGGCTGCTATTCTCGTACCTTATCTTTCAATAATTTATAACATTATGGTATCGTAATTGTATATAAGTGAATAAAAAACTTGATTAGGTCGTTTCGTTTGAAGTTACTTTACAGATCTATACATATGCATTAATACTTAAAAATTTAAATTTTTCGAAAAAGTTTTCGAAATTGTTTCGGTTTCTGATTTCAGATTTCATTTTACTGTCGGTTTTGTTCACAAATATATATATATATATATTATTGATCATTCCCGATGTGCTCTATATAGTGTAGTAGTCTAGTAATAAATCCTTAGCTGTTCTTTTATTGTTGTTTTATTTTTATTTTATTAATATTATTGTTGTATTAACAACTTTCTGTCCTGTCGGGAAGTGTTGAGGCGACATTATAGTTGATGGGCCTTTGTCGGGCCTCTGGTCACGCTGGTCTTTTATAGAATTCCACTAACAACTTGCCTAAATAACTTTACAAGGATTGAGTTTGACAACTGCATAATTCCCATCGATTTCTTCGTATTCAGTTTCATATGCTTAAGGCCATATACAAGATATATGTATATGTATATATGCATGTACATTTATATAACTTTGTAGTTTTATTTTGTTTTTGTGTCTTATGTCTTCTCGGTTGCGGTTTGCTTCGGCTCAGCCGAATGTGGGGGCAGTACTTATATTTCTTTCATATTGCTATCTGTTCACACACACGCTCTCCCAAAAGCTTAACTCGGGAAAGAGTATACCTCAGTTGGTTGCTTTTCATTTGGTTTTTTTTCTTCTTTTTTGTTTTAGGCTACGCTTTGACTTTGGTTTAGCTACTGCTATTAAATATACAGTTACTTGTATAGCTACATATGTATATTGTATGTATAGTATTTATGTATGTATATGCGCACTCGGAATGTGCTAAGTGTTTTAGTTTTTAAATGTTTAATAAATGCATTGTTAAGCTTACGTTTAATTACAATAAAATCGCAAGGCTATACTAAACTGCTTAACTAACCGGATCTTAACTGGCGCACAACCCATTATCTCACAAGTCCGAGCACCACAGACGATGCCCCACTCGTGCCACACGTAACCTTTTCGCCTTTCGACCATTCTTTATATGCATGTATTTAAAAAACAGAAAAAGAACAACAACAAAAATTGACTCGATAAAATGCCTAAAAACGTTGCTCTCTTCAACTGCTCCGCCCTCTTAACTATAATACATACTGTCGTACATTTAAATGCTGTTGCTTTTGTTTTTGCTCTTGTTGTTTTCTGGTGGTTGTGAAGAGGGTTCGAGTTGCCGAAATTCAATTTTCTCAGTTTCCTCATTTCATATGTGTACATACATTTAAATATATCGCTATATATTACATGATGTTGTTGTATTACACATTTGGTTCCTCTTGGTTATTTTTTAAAAATCGCTACAATCAAAGTTCCCTATTATCAAAAAGAATATTCGTACTAAATGTATATAGTATATATGTTTAGTATATATCATAGATACATATGTATGTATGTGGGCATGGGTGTGTCTGTTTGTATAAGAGTAAGCATGTGTGTGTATGTTCGTATGTAGTATATGTATACAAAAGACCAGTAATGGGTTGTCTTTCATTCAGTTTCAAAGTAATTCTACTTTTTCTTTTGTTTGTCGATTTTCGTTGTTTTTTTTTTTTTTTTTTTTTGACTAGCCTTAAGTTGTAGGATGCATAAAAAGGAATTAGGATTCGTAATGCAAATCAAGAACCAAGGAACACTCAAATGCTATATGTGGATGTGGCACACTCTCTCGCTATATAGGTATATCCATCTTATAGCTCGGTTACCGCATAGTTGCTTTCATCAGTTATCGCCGGCGGCGGTGGCGGCAGATCGTCATCATCATCCAGAATGCCGACGGGGACAGTGGATGAAGCCGCTGCCGTTGCAGAGCCGCCATTGTGCAGAGCCAGTCCATTGCCGGGCTTACCGTTTGCCGCTTGGACGCGTGACTTGGGCGGCGTGGCGTCCACGCTACCAGTTAGATGCGTCTGTGCAGCCTCCAGTGGCGGCGGTGGCAGGGTGGCATCATCATTGACAACACCACCAACACCTCCTCCGCCACTCCCATTAAGCAGTGCCGGATCGGACTGAGCTGACGGCGGTGGTGGTGATGTGGGCGTGCCAATCCTTGGTGGCGGTATGGCCTTCATTTGTGGCGGCAACTTCATTGGTGGCCGCTGCAGTGTTCTGTAGAAAGAGGAAAGCAATCGGAAGGTTTGTGGCGGCGCACAAATTTAATGGCGTACTTACTTGGAGTAGTTTTGCGCCTGGTGATGATGCTGCTGCTGCTGATAGATGGACTCCACTTTAGGCTGCTCCGCATCCTTGGGTATCTCCGGCAGTGGGCAATTCAAAATCGATGGCTTGTACTTGGGATCGAATTTTCCGCCTTGACGCAGCGTGGAGCATTTGTAAATTTGCTTATCCCGATCATAAATGCCCGTATCCATTGTGGTGCTAATAGGCACCACTTCTGTCTCCGGCTGCTGCTGGTGCTGTTGCTGTTGCAACTGCTGCTGCAGCTGCTGCTGTTGCTGTGGCGATTTAAGCTGATGTTGCAACAACTGTTGTTGCTGCTGTTGCGATGGCGGCGGCGGCTGTTGCTGCTGCTGTGAAGCCTGCAGCTGCTGTGAAGCCTGCTGCTGATGTTGGTGGGCATGGGGATTGGGTGGGGGTTGAGATTGCACCGATGCCGCATGATGGTGTGCGGGTATTTGCGGACCACCCTGGCTATTCTGGCGTCGCATTGTTGCCAAATTGGACACATAAATAGAACCCTGGCTAACCGCCACCAGCGGCTGATAAATTGAATGTGGATTCCCATTGGGCGCCAACTGGCCAGCCAAATGTGCCGGTATCTGCTGATAGATCTGACTCTGGCCCGGCGGCGGCATATGATGCTGTTGTGCATGATGCGCCGCCGCAGCTGTCGTATACGTGCCATACTGTTGGGCCTGAGCCTGGGCCTGGGCCTGCGCCTGCTGCTGATGGTAGATGGCATGCTGATGCTGAACGGCGGCGGCAACTGCTGCGGAATGCGAATGAGGATGGGTATGCGGATGCGCGTGCGGATGCTGATGCGGATGATGGCAGTAGATTGGCTGTGGACCCAATTGTTGTTGTTGTTGCTGCTGCT
Source organism: Drosophila macrothrix (assembly GCA_035042055.1). Taxonomy (NCBI): domain Eukaryota; kingdom Metazoa; phylum Arthropoda; class Insecta; order Diptera; family Drosophilidae; genus Drosophila; species Drosophila macrothrix. The sequence goes on from JAWNLX010000587.1 coordinate 25,647,906, forward strand.
GATGTTGCTGAGAGTGAGCCTGGGCCTGGGCCTGAGCCTGGGCATGAGCATGGGCCTGCGCCTGGGCCACCTGGGCCTGTGCGGTGGGCGTAACGGAGGAAGCGGCGGCGGCGGCGGCGACGGCAGCGGCTGGCGACGATTTTCAGTAAAAGTCATTGGCTTCCAAAGTTTTGCATTGTTTGCTTAGGGTTGCATATTTACCGTTATTGGGACCTATAAAATGTACACACACAATTAGCAAGGCGGATGAGGATTCGGGTACGGATGTGACGGAATCGTGGCAGTTGACATCGCGTCGAACGCATAGAATGACAATGAGGCCAATGAGCATGAAACCCATAAAAAAAACAAAAACAAATTTCTTAAAAAAAATAAAAATAATAAAATAAAAATAGTTTTTAATCAACTTTAAGCTATACATGGAACACGGTTTTTCTGATCACATAGCTGCAACTACGGACTTTGTGCTCTAAAGCCAATTAATATTTTGGCTCTGGAGTCAACTCGATTTTTGAGCTTTTCAAATAGTAAGTTTTAAATATTTTTGTATGATTGTTATTTTGATTAACACATATAGAAGTAAAAGTAATTATTGATCGATTCGCTTAAGCGAAAACTTTTCAAAGCATTTTCCTAGTTCTGAATAATAAAAAAAGAAATATATGCATGTATAAAATGAAGCGTCAAAACTTTGTTCATAAAGTATTTACTTATATATACATATCTAATTGGTGTGTGAACTTGACATATATATATATATATATATTTATATATATCTTCAAGTTTTCACACTCAATCGATAACGCGCAGAGACAGAATAGAAGAGAAACATAGATTAAGTGTGGAGGATGCTGGTGACGCTAATAGTGATACTAACGAATTTGGTGGATGGTTGGATGAGGTTGGATAACTTGACGGCACTTACCAGTCATGTGGGTGGGGCTGTGATTGTGCGACGGCAGTCTGCCTAGCGTATGGGTTCCCATAGCCCGCATGTTCTGCTGGATGTGTGCGTGTGCCATCATCTCATGCTGCTGTCGCTTATTGGGATGTTGCAACGTGTGGGAGCCGCTGATCACCGGTGGACTGAAGTGCCTGCAATGAGAGAGAAATTTGCCCAAGCTGCAATTAGATCAGTCTTCGGATCACAAAACACCTACCCGTTATGATTGCGCGGCAACGTGCGTGCCGCATTCATCATCTGTTGATGATTCTGTGGCGCCGGATGCGAAATATACGATGGCTCGTCAACCTGCGCATAGTCGTTGCGCTTGCGTATATAGATCCATGTGTGCGAGTCCACCCACACCATGATCGTCAGCAATATGGCCGCTATGAAGCTGGCAATCAGCATCAGCACCAATCCGAGCAGTCCGCCTTCGCAGAGGCCACGTGCAGCGGCAAGAAAATTATGATGGACCGCCTTGCAGTCGACAAGAGCGGTCAGCTGGGTGAGCAATCGCTCGCTGCTGTTGAGATCGGCATTTACGGCGCCCAGCTTCGGTTGCAGACCAGAGCTTTTGAACAGCACCAGGGAGATCTTCATGACAGTAGCCATTGCGCTGCGTGCATTATTAAGCGAGTTCTGTGATTCGCGCAATCGTTGCGTAAATGGATTCGTGTGTCCCGGCTCGCATTGGGTGTAGTGCAGCAGAACATTGGTGGGCAGATCACGGGGTGCGGTCGACACAAGAAAATCGGCTGGACTAATGCAGAGATCACCCACCGCCACCGATGAAGACAAATACAGGCCGGACATTAGCCAGGAGCCAGTGACGGCCAGCAGGCCGCATACGCTAAATAGGATTAGGGCGCAGCGCGAATGCCGTGCCACGCCCACCAGCAACACGGCACAGAGGACAAGTAACAATGCCAGAGTTGCCACAGTGCCGGGCCATCGTATCAGCTCCCATTGATCACCGCGCTGGGCATTTGTGCAATAAAGATTAGGGTGCCAGCGAATAGTGTTAGCTAAGAATACTCACAGTGAGGAAGTGCGTCATTGAGATGCTCATCAGCGGTCGTCGAATATCACTAGCCGCATTCGTGGCTAGCGTCACGTTCCCTTGGACAATGTTCAGTGAGACGAAGAGCTTGGACAGCGCTGTCTGATTAGAGACCGGCTGATCGAAGATATCCGCCAGTTCCACCAGCTGCGGCCGTATGCGGTTGGTCAGCGTATTCTCGAGTATGTGCGTCTGATTCCGTATTGTCGTCACCAAATTGTCCACTTTGCGTCCAGCGGTCAGCACCTCCAGCAGCCCATTGTGCAGATCATCATTCCCATACAGACCCAGTCCAATCGCCGCACAACACATCACCGTAACGATGGACAGGGCTACCTTTAGGCTAGTTATCGAGTGCGCTGGACGCGGCTTGCGGTCACAGCAGCGTGTCATCAAATAGAAGAGCAGTCCAAGCAGCGAGACAATCAATAGTGCTGCCGGTACCGATCCCAGGATGCCCAGGCTCTGTGGTGAACGAAAAAAAGTTGTGGGTGTATAAATAGGAAAGGATTAAGCATAATAAAATTGATGCCAGTAGCATATTAAATCAAATATATGGGAGTACTTAAACGCAAAATTTACTTACTTACAATGTATCGATAAGATAATATAATATATAAGATCATATACTGTCAATCGGTTATCAATAGTTACATAAACAAACTGGTCATTAATGCAAATGAAATCTCGAAATCTGATATCAATTCAATTTTCTCAAGCTCGCACAAACTTCTTTTACAAACTTTAAGAAACAACTACTTTTTCCGATGTGTATTTAATATTTATTTACATAGTTAAAAATTTATGATGATTTCTATCATCTAAAATTAAAAAAATTTAAAAGACTAAAATCTCCCACCTAAGAATTCGAAATGCGAAATTGAAAATTCCGATTCTAATTTGGAACTTCGATCGGAAGATCGAACAGTGTTTTCCCTTAAACAATGGGGTAGTTTTCGTTAATATGCGAACGAGACAAGTGAGGATTAGATGAGCTTACCTCCAGATATATCTCATCATTGGGCCGGAATGTGCTGTTGATTTTGTGAAACGTGATGTTGTAGTGAGGCAATGCGTGCAGTAGCTTGGCAATCACCGGCACTTTGTATTGATCCGTGAACTCGTGATAGTCGCCCATCCTGGTAATGGGATTGAGCGCGTCTAATGCGTACTAACTGACAGGTCCTGGTCCGCGTTTGTAAAGCGATTGAAGTGCTGCGGAGATTTTAGGTGCAAATGGAAACGGAGTGGAGTGCGCTGCTCCTGATGGTCGTCGTCGTCGTGGTGCGTCGTGCTCTGGGGACAGAGTTCTAAACTCTTGACATCAAATTGTCGCACACTATGACAGCAAGGAAACACAATTAGTGCACGACGCAATCAAGGCTGAAGCTCATTCAAAAATTGTAGGTGTGGTTTGGCACGCTCCAACATACATACACAGTGGAGTGTGTGTGGGTGTGTATGAATATGGAACGCAACTTGAATGCGTAGTGTGTGTATGCAATATATACACACACACGTACATTATGTATATATATGTATTAATAGCTGTGATAAAGCGAAAAGCTATTAACACCAATTTTCCTCAAGCACTTTGCAAGTGTGGTAACAAAAAAAAAATATTATCACGTTCATCACATTATTACTGTTCACAATGAGGGAAAGTTCCTAAAACAAGATTCACTTGAGTTAACTTTGAGCACTTTATCCTTTTCACAAGCAAAGCTAGTACACAATTTCACTTTTTAAACAACACATTAGAGTGTGATTGATTGGGTACTCAGATCGTTGTATATATATAAATATATATATATATATATATACAACGCACGAATTTGTTTTTAATTTAAATAAGCATGTGGGGCGTTGCATTGCAGTCCAAAAAGAGCCATGTTACAGTACTTGAATTAAAAATTGTTTGTGCAACGCTTTCGTACTTGGTTCCTGTTCCCATTTTTTTCACACAGCTCCCTACGAGTACACGAACATAAGCACGCACGTACACACACACACACACATAGGCGCGCACAAACACGCACCCTTAAATCGCAGCTTCGGCCCGCACGCTCCGTTCGTGGTGATGTGCTCTCTGTTATTGATGCTGCGGCTGCCCAGCGCAATAGCAATTTTGTTCACTTGTCTTCCTCTTCCTTGTGCTTGCTCTGGCTGACAACAAAAATGGGAAACGGGACAAAATACGAGTACACGAGCACGAGTACATGTACAAATAAGAGAACGAGCAACGGTACAAAAGGTAACGGCCAGGCTCTCTCTCTCTCTCTCTCTCTCTGTCTCTTGCAGTGCAATCACTGTTGCTCTCACTCTCTCTTTCCGACTAATTCTCTCTCGCTAAGCTCTGTCAGCCACTTGCGCGCTTCATTGTTGTTGCTGCTGCCTCTGCTGCTGCTCCCGTTATTGTTGCTTTTTTCTGTTCCTGGTCCTGGGTTCTCTGTATGTGTGTGTGTGTGTATGTGTTTATATATCTATTGATTAAAAGTTTGCTCTGTTTCCTTATTCCTTATGCTCGGTCCCGATTGTGCTCGTGCCACAAACAGGGAATTGCAGCGCTTACCCCTGCCCCTGCCACTGCCTAACGTCCCAGTCAATACCATCTAAGGCAAAACGCAACCAGCTAACTCAACTCAGCGCAGCATCTTGCGCTTAGTAAGTTGTAGTTGCGGCTTTTTACGCCCTTAGCAAAAAAGGGACAAATGCAACATTTGACAGTTTCTGCTTGAAGCATCCATCAGCAGTCCAGAAGCCCACTACGCATGTGTGTGTCTCTATATATATACTTACATACATATTTAAATAAATAAATATACACATACATATCTGTATATATATGTACATATATATATATATATATATATATATATATATATGTACATCATGCTTAGAGTAGTTTTTTTTAGGGCACGAGCTAGAACTTACACACACACGCACACGCCCACGAATTTGAGATTTAAGTTTTGGTGCTTGGGGTTTGAATACTATTGCTGCCTTGCTCGATAGAAGAGCCTGCATAGTATTTAGATGTATTTGTGTGTGCACAACATACACACACATACACAGTACATATTTGTGAATACATAATTTATGGGTTTAACTGAGTTAATTCAAATAGTTTGCATTTATTTGGCGTATCGCCTTTTTGATTACCAGCGCCGATCAGCTCTTTACAAAAAAAAAAGAAGAAAACACTCCCTTTTTCGCCAAATGGGTACACAATTTTTCACAACAAACAAAGCTGAAGACTTGAAGCTCGGCGTTCGCCGCATTCACTTTCGCATCCTGCTTACTTTTTAATTTTTGCCTGTCACAAAGCGACAAAACGGGATTTTAAAAGTCCGCGCAGCACTTTATTTCACAAGCTTTTCGCATTTCGATTAGTGTTTAATCCAGTTAAATTGTTTTACAAATGCGTATGTATTTTATTTTTATTTGCATTTAATCTTCTATTATTTTTCTACTTGTTGTCGAGACAAACGTCCTGCAGGAACTTCACATTCCAAAGACTGAGAAAAGTATGAAAATTTTTGGACCTTCACTTGGTCACACCCTCTAGAATATGCAACCGATGTTGATATGCCATAGAGGGCACGCTTTGCAGTTACAGGATAACAGGAGACTGAAGTCCTTTCCGCGCACTTGCGCTACATACTGTTCATTTTGCCACCCCCTCAAAATAACACACACGACCAGTGTGTACCTACCTAAGTCAAAAGTATCGGTATCACAATCCACACAAATGTAAGCACTGGCCCCACAATCTAATTGGATTTATTAAAAGTTGAGGGTTCGAGCACAGTCTTTTTACTATATTCTTCTTTCTAAGTACGTTTATTTAAGGTTTGCAATGTTGTCAATGTACGAAAGCAAGATTTGAGTTTTCGCTGATTAGCTGATTTGTTTCTGACCTGTTGACCTCGGTCCGTTACGGCGTGCATAAGTATGTGTTTCACGAGTTAGATATCATCCTGCATTTCTCTGACTCAGATACGTTTTACAACAACGGCAACATATCTACATATGATAAACATCAATCAAGTACTTAATACGAAAAACAAAAAACTGCACAATGGCACATGCAAATTAAATAACATAATATCGATATATATTCCAAAATAATCTACCGCAAATTATTGCTGTATTAGAAAATATGACGAGTTAAAATGATCGACGGTGTCGATACAAATATCGATAGTTTTGCCATCACTAGAATAGGCACAGGCACTTATTCATCGAAATAGCAATAACAAGAACGGGGCTCGCAGCCGTTTTCTTCGTGTCCGTGACGCAAAGTTGTTAATTTTATGATATTCCCAACTCCCGACGAAGAAGCAGCAGCAACCGCAGAGTGCGCAGCATAACCAGGATGAGTGTTTTACCGTTCGTACGCGGCGTTGATTTTACGAAAAATGATTTCAGCGTAAGTATTGTTGTTGCTGCTGCTATTGTTGTTGTTGTGTGGCTAAATGCGGAATGTAAATGCAAATGCTAAATTAAGTGCTAGCCGCTCGCTGCAGCAGCTGCACAACCGGGTCAACCCCAGACTCTTTAGCGCTTCACTCACTGCTCTAAACAGGAAGAACAAAAAAAAATCTAACCATTCACGGTGAATTTGTCATCAATGCAAAACGCTCAGCTGCTGCAGCTGCTGACGTTGACGACACACTGCGACTGCGACATAGGCAGCGCAGTTATTGCCTTTTGTTTACATTTGTCGACAACAAAAAAAGGAGAAAAAAAATCTAACCATCGCAATTGTTTGTTGATTTGCTTGTTTGTTTTGCAGAAAACATTCCCCAGTTCGATGCGGCAAATGTCGCGGGTCCAGTGGCTAACACTGGACCACACACAGCTCCATCAAATACCCGAGGAGCTGGGCCACCTGCAGAAGTTGGAGCACTTATCCTTGAATCACAATCAGCTGGAGAAGCTCTTTGGCGAGCTAACGGAACTGACGTGCCTGCGTTCATTGGATCTGCGTCATAATCATTTAAAGAGCAGCGGAATACCGCCCGAGCTCTTCCATTTGGAGGAGCTGACCACGTTGGATTTATCGCACAATCGATTGAAGGAGGTGCCCGAAGGTCTGGAGCGTGCCAAGAATTTGATTGTGCTCAATCTGAGCTCCAATCAAATCGAGAGCATACCCACCGCCCTCTTCATCCATCTGACTGATCTGCTGTTTCTTGATCTGTCGCACAATCGATTGGAAACGCTGCCGCCGCAGACGCGACGATTGATAAATCTGAAGACGCTGGACTTGTCGCACAATCCGCTGGAGTTATTCCAGCTGCGCCAGCTGCCATCGCTGCAGAGTCTCGAGGTACTCAACATGAGCAGTACGCAGCGCACGCTGCTCAATTTCCCCACCAGCATCGATAGTTTGGCCAATCTTGTCGAGCTGGATCTATCGCACAATGCACTGCCCAAGTTGCCCGATTGCGTGTACAATGTGGTCACCCTCGTCCGCCTCAATCTCAGCGACAATGAGATAAACGAGCTGAGCGCCAACCTCGAGCATTGGCAGCGTCTTGAATCGCTCAACTTGTCCCGCAATCAGCTTGCAGCCCTGCCTGCCGCCCTCTGCAAGCTGTCCCGGCTGCGTCGCCTCTTTGTTAATGATAACAAACTGAACTTTGAGGGCATACCGTCGGGCATTGGCAAGCTGGGCACCCTTGAATGCTTCTCGGCGGCCAACAATCTGCTAGAGATGGTGCCCGAAGGACTCTGCCGTTGCGGAGCACTCAAACAGTTGAATTTGAGTAGTAATCGATTGATCACACTGCCGGATGCCATACATTTGCTGGAGGGGCTGGATCAGTTGGATTTGCGTGACAATCCGGAGCTGGTGATGCCGCCGAAGCCGAGTGAGGCGAGCAAGGCGACCAGTCTGGAGTTCTATAACATTGATTTCTCGCTGCAGACGCAACTGCGTCTTGCTGGTGCCGTTGTGCCGCCCTCAATGCCGGCCACAGCAACGCCAAAGGATGCAACGGCGCGAAAGATTCGATTGCGTCGTGGGCCGCGTGCTGAAAATGGTCAGGATGGTGGGCAGGATGCGGCCAAGGTGCTCAAGGGCATGAAGGATGTCGCCAAGGATAAGAATAAGGATGATGGCGATGCAGTGACAACGGAATCATTGAAGCCAAAGCGCTGGGACGAATCGCTGGAGAAGCCACAGCTTGACTATTCGAAATTCTTTGAAAAGGACGATGGCCAACAGCCGGGTTTAACCATCTGGGAGATTGAGAACTTTCTACCCAACAAAATCGAGGATGTGGTGCATGGCAAATTCTATGAGGCTGACTGCTACATTGTCCTGAAAACGCAATTCGATGAGCTGCACACACTCAACTGGGAGATCTACTTCTGGATTGGTAATGAAGCGACTCTCGATAAGCGCGCCTGTGCCGCCATCCATGCTGTGAACTTGCGTAATTATTTAGGCGCCCGTTGTCGCACCATACGGGAGGAGCAGGGCGATGAATCCGATGAGTTTCTCGCCCTTTTCGACACGGAGATCATTTACATTGAGGGCGGACGCACGGCGACGGGTTTCTTTACGATCGAGGAGATGATACACATAACACGGCTATATCTGGTCCATGCGTATGGGGCCAGCATACATTTAGAGCCCGTTGCTATGGCGCTGCAATCGCTGGATCCACGCCACGCCTTTGTCCTCGATGTGGGCACACGCATCCACATTTGGCTGGGCAAACGTTCGAAGAACACGCTCAACTCCAAGGCGCGCCTAATGGCAGAGAAGATCAATAAGACGGAGCGCAAAAACAAATGCGATATTCTCGTTGATCTGCAGGGCGAGGAGTGCCAGGAATTCTGGGACGCATTCGATATACTGCCCGAGGAGGTGGCCGATTTGCCAGCACCGGAGGAGCACATCGATGAGAACTATGCGCCAGTGCGTCCGCGTCTTTATCAGGTGCAATTGGGCATGGGCTATTTGGAGCTGCCGCAGGTGGAGCTGCCGGAACAGAAGCTAAGCCATACGCTGCTCAATAGCAAGCACGTCTACATCCTTGACTGCCAGACGGATCTGTTCGTTTGGTTTGGCAAGAAGTCCACACGATTGGTCCGTGCCGCCGCCGTCAAGTTAAGCCGGGAGCTCTTCAATATGCTGGATCGGCCGGAATGTGCGCTCGTCATGCGCGTCAGCGAGGGCAATGAAATGCAAATCTTTCGCACCAAATTCCCCGGCTGGGATGAGGTGATGGCTGTTGATTTTACCCGCACAGCCAAATCGGTGGCCAAGACGGGCGCAAATCTGACGCAGTGGGCCCGCCAGCAGGAAACACGCACAGATCTGGCTGCGCTGTTCATGCCACGCCAGAGCGCCATGCCACAGGCCGAGGCTGAACAGCTGGAGGAGGAATGGAACTACGATCTCGAGATGATGGAGGCATTTGTGCTCGAGAACAAAAAGTTTGTCCGCCTGCCAGAGGAGGAGCTGGGACATTTCTATACCGGTGAATGCTATGTGTTCCTCTGTCGCTACTGCATACCTGTTGAGGTCGATGTCGATGGGAGCCAAAACGGAACCGATTCCAATCCCAATCCCGATGCCGAAGCGGACAGCAAATCACAGACTGCGCCGCCCGAAGATGAGATCGAGTGTGTTGTGTATTTCTGGCAGGGACGCAATGCCGGTAACATGGGCTGGCTAACATTCACATTTACGTTGCAAAAGAAGTTCAAGGCCATGTTCGGTGAGGAGCTGGAGGTGATACGTATCTTCCAACAGCAGGAGAACCTCAAATTTATGTCGCACTTCAAGCGCAAGTTTATCATTCACACGGGCAAGCGCAAGGACAAATCCATAACGCCCGATGGCAAGCCAGCCGTTGAGTTCTTCCATTTACGTTCTAATGGTGGCGCCTTAACCACACGACTCATACAAATTCAGCCGGATGCAGTGCATCTGAACTCGGCATTCTGGTGAGTTGTTAACTTTTGCTTTTACTTTTCGGTTTCTGTTTGTAATTTGTGCTCCACTCATTTTATCAAACCAAAAACACATATAGTATATATGTGGCGCCTGATATTCCTGCTAATAATTTAATGATTAAGTTTATCAGCGTTTCAACTAATGAAAATTGAAAACTGAGTCAGTCCAATGAAAAAAACTATTTATTACTATTCTACTTAAAGTGCTCTTCTTCTTGCACTGAACGCAATTCAATTCATTATCTCTGTTCTGTACAACTTTAGAATGTGATAGCTGATAGTTGACTATACACCTCAAGCCAATTAGCATTTTCTGCTTAAAAAAGTGAAATCTCAGCAACTAGTAATACGTATACTATAATGGAGTTGATAAACCGGTTCGATTTGTGTTTTAATGATCCGTCTCGCCCATAGCTATATACTTCATGTGCCATTCGAAACGGAGGACGAGTCACATTCGGGCATTGTGTACGTCTGGCTGGGCAGGAAGGCATGCAACGAGGAGGGAAAACTGATCCAGGAAGTTGCCGAACAGATGTTCAACAGTCCCTGGGTTAGCCTGCAGGTTAGTAACTCCATCCCAATTAATGTCATTATATAAATATATATGTATGTTTATATATATATATATAAATTATATTCACGAACAGATACTCAACGAGGGCGACGAGCCGGAGAACTTCTTTTGGGTAGCGCTCGGAGGTCGCAAGCCATACGACACGGATGCTGGATATATGAACTATACGCGGCTGTTTCGCTGTTCCAACGAGCGGGGCTATTATACGGTGGCCGAGAAGTGTGCGGACTTCTGTCAGGATGATCTGGCCGATGACGATATTATGATACTCGACAATGGCGAGCATGTCTTCCTTTGGATGGGGCCGCGTTGCAGCGAGGTGGAGGTGAAGTTGGCATACAAATCGGCTCAGGTCTACATACAGCATATGCGCATCAAGCAGCCGGAGCGGCCACGCAAGCTTTTCCTCACTATGAAGAACAAGGAGTCGAGGCGCTTCACAAAGTGCTTCCACGGCTGGAGTGCATTCAAGGTGTATATTTAAGAAAGCCGCGCGGGTGCCATGACAGTGTAGCCGCCGGACATGACAATTTTGGACTGCAATATATACAAATACACACACACACACACACACACACACACACACATACACAAAAACACGCGTTCACGCGCTCGCATGCAGCAAATGTTTGTACTTTTATAATGTATTTAATTGTTTTATTATTATTATTTTTTATTTAGAGCCACTTTTACCACTCGCCCCTGTCTACGCAAAGTATTCTTTTTCTCTATATGTGCTTACATGGCTATTGTATGTACTGCTACTTATTATATACATGTGTATATGCTGAGCCTCCAAAACTTTTTGTGCTAGTCCTGACGGTGTTATCCTCAGAAACGAAACGTAAACGAAATCAAATCCAAACAATTGCTATTTGCACAATGCCTTGCTGCTTGCAAAAATTCGCCAACAAATTGTACAAAATATTTATTGCAATTAACCAATTATACAATGAAAGTAAATAAAAATGCCAATTTATAACTAATTTAAATCTTTATATACAGTGTCTCACAGTTCATTTCGGGCAGTGTCTAGCAAAAATTTTAATTGAAAGTACCTTAATATATGGTCACATATCATTTCGGGCAGTGGCATTATGGACACCTGGGTGCCATAAAACCCAGATTTTTTACGTCGGGTTGTTTATTTTCGGTATCAATATACTAATCCTTCGCAGTTAGTTTAGTTATATCCTGCAATTTGGGTGCAACCAGCCAACAAGGACTATGGACAAGCGGACTACCATCGAGCAACGGAATCTCATCCTGGAACACTTCAAGATCGGATATTCACATAGCCAAATAGCTGAAATGGTCAATTTAAACAGGTCAACTGTATACATCATCATTCGTCGCTTCGTCGACGAAAATCGGATAGAAGTGGTAAAGCCTACGTCATGAAAATGTGCCAGAATGCAAAATTGTCGAAATGCGAAATCTGCATAAGCGAAAAGCAAACTGCAAGCATTTATAAAAGTGGAAACGAAAAACGTACGACAGAACTATTGGAAATAGTTCACAGTGATGTATGCGGCCCAATGAGAACGCAATCCCTGGGAGGATGTAAATACTTCGCTACTTTTATAGATGACTATTCGCGCTATTGTGAAGTTCACTTTCTTATGAAGGTGAACGGAATTCAGAGACGCCTTACAACACCACACACGCCACAGCAGAATGGCTTAGCTGAGAGAAAGAATCGTACCCTGGTCGAGATGGCACGCTGTATGATGAAGCAATCCGGTATGCCGCCATCCTTTTGGGCAGAAGCAGTAAATGCAGCATGATACATCAGAAACAGATGTGTAACGCGGGGTCTATCCCCCATACTTACTGGACGAAGAAAATTCCTACAGTGTCGCATTTGCGTATATGGCATATGCATTAATAAAGAGTTAAAATAAGGGTAAATTTGAATCAAGTTTGGAAGAATGCATACTGGTCGGCTACTCAAATACATCGAAGGCATATCGATTATATTTACCTGAAAAGTGTAAGGTAATAGTAAGCAAAGATGTCAAGTTATTGAATGATGTTTCAGGTTTCAAAAGTGAGTACGCTGAGGAGTTCTACGAACGTGATCAAAACTCAAACGGAGGTTTCGACATCAATATCACGAGTAAGCCTTGTGATGGGTCTACCAGCGACGATAACAGTTCCATTGAGCGACCCAACGGTACCCAGAAGCTAGTTGAGCAGCAGCGTGGCAGAGGGTGTCCCAAAATTGAGAGGACAGGCCAGCGTGGTAGGCCACGGAAAATATATCAACCACCAGCACAGATGATCAGCAATGACGAGCAGAGCAGTTCAAGCGAGACATTCGAGGAATGCAAAATTGCATACATGGCTGCGACAGATGATCCAACTACACTGAAAGAGACGAAAAGCCACAAGGACAGCGTCAGTTTGACAAAGGCAATTGAAGCTGAGTTTCTGGCACAGATACACAACGGAACATGGGAGATAGTGGAACGCCCTAAGGATCGAAAAATTATAGGTTGCAAAATGGTGTTTCGGACAAAAGACAATGGTACCGTTTCAGGAAAAAAGAAAGTTCGATTGGTCGCTAAAAGATGTGCACAAAGGCCAGGAGAGGATTTTCATGAAACGTATTCACTTGTAGCACGATTCACATCAGTCCGACTTTTGGTGGCCATGGCAGCGGAACTTGATATTGAGATACATCAAATGGACGTGGTCACAGCCTACCTAAACGGCGAGCTCGAAGAGAGCGTTTATATGGAGGTGCTAGAGAGCTTCAATGATTTCATAGAAATGTTGGAATCGGGCAAATCAATTGGAACGAAGCATGATTCACTTCGAGCAGAGTCCATGAAGACAACAGCGTACGGCGTTGTCATCAATGAGAAATCCTGTATGTTTGTTGAAGAAGGCGTTTTACGGATTACGCCAGTCTGGCTTGCATTGGTATTGTAGACTCACGACGAAGCTACAAGAAGTTGGATAAGAGCCCACGAAGCAGGATCCATGTTTGTTCGTCAAACGGCAGGGGAAGAAGATTTTCCTAGTATCCATTTACGTAGATGATTTGCTGTTGACGTCAAATCATCCGGATTGGTTGCATCAGACCAAAGAAATCCTTGGAGACGCATTTGAGATGAATAATCTCGGCCCAGTGAAAACCTGTCTGGGGATAGAATTCAAGCAGGATCTGAAAGAGCATCGCATATTCCTTGCACAGGAAAAGTCCATCCACGCTATATTGAAAAGATTCGGGATGACTGAATGCAAGCCGGCATTAACACCCATAGAAGCGAAATGTACTTTGAAGCGAACAGAAGCAGTCGATGAAGCCGAAATGAGGACGTACCCCTATCAGAACTTAATTGGCTCTCTTAAGTTTCTTTTAGTTACAACCCGTCCAGATATTCCGTGCGCCGTAAATTTCATGAGTCAGTTTAACTCATGCTATAACGCTGAACACTGGAAGGCGGCGAAGCGCATCCTTCGGTACCTAAGCGGGGCCAAACAACTCGGCCTGTTATTCAAGTGAACAGGCGAAGATCTGTACGGAGTCGTCGATGCTGACTGGGTCGCAAATTTGACCGACAGACGGTCATATTCTGGACAGGCGTTTATATTAGCAGGTGCTGCTATAAGTTGGGAGGCACGAAAACAACGCACCGTCGCTTTGTCAAGGACAGAGTCCGAATAGTTGGCAATAAGCGAACCAACAAAGGAGGCCTTATACTTGAAGGCCATACTCAACAGGATGCAGATGTGATTCGGTTCTGCTCCTAAACGACAACCAAAGCGCTCAAAAATTGGTTAAAGGCTTTGGTTTTCATCCACCCACAAAACACATCGAAGTGCGCCACCATTTCATCCAGCAGAAGCACCTGAATGGCGACAACCAGGTTGGCTACATGCAGACGGAGCAAATGCCAGCAGATGTCCTAACGAAGGGTCTAAGCAGTGCCAAGCATCATGGTTGCATCTCTTCATTGGGCGTCACTAGTATTTAAGTTTCACAGAATTGTTACTTTGAGAGGGCGTGTTGCAAATGTGACTCTAATGTTTGCAATGTAACAAACTGGCAGCCCTTGTTTAGCTTATCCTATACCGATATAAGCCCTGCATATATCGATTTATCGATGTTTCATTTCATTGCTGAACGGCGTCACTGTCAGATGGTAGAGTCTGGATTTGCGCTAAATTTTTTTCTTTTAGATTTAATGTAGTAAGTAATTTCATTACTAATTATTGCCGGGTCATAAGTTATTATCGAATTAATTCCGAAAAAATCGCGCTGCTTAAATTCGTGCATCGATTGTTCATTTCACATCACTACTAAACGGCGTCGCTGTGCATGCAGTAGAGTGCAAATCTGTGCTAGCTTTTGTTGTTCACCATCAATTTTTGTTCAAGACAATTCTGACTGAGGTGAATGAATTAAAAAGCGTTAATTCCGATACAAATCGCCAGGCTTATATCTATGTTCGTATGGATGCAATTGGGTAATTGTGTTTTACATCTAGTAAAGAAAAATTCGTGATTTATTTATTTTTTATTTTGTTTATCAGTTTTTGTCAAATTTAGTTTTTGAAGCTGAGGTAAGTTGCAAATGCGCTCGACGGCAGAAAGGTTTAGTCAAGACTTATTCATCAATTGCTTAGCGTTTGTTATTGTGTGTTTGGCGTATTCCCTTGTTGCACACGGAGAACAACGCACTCACTCACCACCCACACAGACTCAGCACAAAAAAATGGATCTGTTTGATATGGTACGAAATGCACCGCCACCAAAAGCTGTACGGGAATGTACAGGCAGCAGTCAGAGGAAAACACCCATAAAGCAGATCGCTGATAGCTCTAAAACTGATCCGAAACCGAAACGCTTGTTGCTGGCCTCATCTGAGGGAACAGGTATGTTTGTAAAATACACGACCATACAGTTCAAATAATTGAATCATAAATACAATTGCAGAAGTGTCTGACGATGATATCGAGATTGGAAGTACACAACCGTCGGTGCGCCAGGGTGAGTAAAAAAATGAGAAACGCAGAAGTGGCAAAAATATTTAGTAAACAATTTGACAGCAGACGGAAAGATGACATCGAGCCTGGGTAAAAAGTCTAATTCCAAGACAATTGAGACTAATTTGATTGATGGCAATGATGATGATGATGGTGACGACGCCGACGACGATGTCAATGATGGGAATGGTACCATTGATGCCGATAAAGCGGGTGAGGATGAGCAGCCACAGCCAATGCCGTTCAAGACGAAGGCTCAACAAAAAATGTTTGCAGAATTGCCGTTGCCTTCAAAGCATCAACAACAGATCGGTACTTTTCACATTAAACCGTGTATTGTGCGCATCAATCGCTTGACCCAATCAATGATTGGCCGTCTAACAGCAACCATATCAAAAAAAAAATCAAATAAACGTGGCCGGCCCCGCAAGTCTGCAGAAGCTTCATCGGCGAATAATTCACCAAAACCGAACAGCAGGAATAGGAACAGGAGCAACATTGCTTTTAACATTGAGATGCCCAGGCTGCCCATCAGTTCCAAGCAATCGGACCGAGTCCACACACCACCGCCAAATCTAATTCGCAGCCCAAATAACATCCGGCCACCATTTGTCCGCAGAGAAATGGTGCGTCGCTACGGTGCCCGCTTCTTCAATTGTGTGGTGAAGGTGAAGCGTATAAGGGACTTCAACAGCTCGTTGCCGAAGCGAATAAACAACAAGTCTGTTTCGTTCAGCGAAGCAGTCGAGATATTAGGCAGCAAGCCGCGCAAATCATCATCCACTTCTGGTGGCGACAAGTGCTATTCAGTGCCGACGCGTCTGCAACGAGTCGATGCCACTGGTAGTGTTCTTGAAGACATTAACCTTGGGCACAATATGTCACTAAAGTTCAGTCGCACTAAATTATCGCGGAGTGCTCCTTCCTGCAATGGCGGCAGGTCAGCCAAATTGCAAAGACGTCAGTCCACATGCGTTCCAGTTACAGGCTTGGCCAGTCTGTGCATCGAGGACAGCCAGGATGAGCATGGTAGCAACGAACCTGGTGTCGAGTATATCGGTAAGTTTCAAGCGTTGTCGAAAGTTCCGCCTGTCCACACTAAAGAAAGTCTTTTCCCTTTAGTGCCGAATGATGTGTCCGATAACCAATCGGAAGGTGTGCGTTGCGCTCGCACTTCAAGTCCTGTGAAACGGTTCTCGTCGACCACCACAGTGAGCGATGAGGAGGACACTGAAGAATCTACAAAAGCTAATACAATGAAAGAGGAACCACCCACTAAGAAGCCGAAATCTTCATCTACGATGCGAAATACTTCTAATAAAGAGCCAAAATCGCCAATTAAGGATCAAAAATTGCCAGCTAAGGAAAAAAAGTCGTCAACCAAGGAGAAACAATCTTCACCTAAGGAGAATCAGGAGCAAGCAGAACACATGGGTAAGCAGCCGCAGTCCGAACTAAAACCGCAACCTGTTGAACCTGTACTAAATGCTGTGAATCCAGAGCCGACGCCAGATCTGGAAAAGTCGGCAACTGTGCCTGGACACATTGAGTTAAGAGAAGTATCTCCATTTGCGCTCGCCATCATTGAAGATGTGACATCAACTGATGACATATTGAAGATACAAACATCTGACCAAGACGTCCGTAATCTGTACACTCCCACATCGCGCCAAACCACACCGGAGCTGCTGCGCCGCTTAGAATCGCCCGTTTCGGATTGCAGTTTCAAGTCGGCCAACGAAACGGTAGGCAACGACAGAGCATTGTATATTGTAGACCGCATACCGTCGCCAGCCTCACCGTTACGACAAATCAGTACGCCATCCACACTCCGAAACGGTTCGACACCGGCCGCAGCACCCAACACACCTAACAGTTCAGCTAGCAGCTGCCCAGCTAGCAGCAAACAAGCCAGCACCACCACCGCAACAACAACAAAAACCATCATCGCCACCGACACCAACACCACCACGACCAACAGCAACATATCAATAGGCTCGCCGATTGGTGAAATACCCAATTTAGGTGATGAACTTTGCTTGTGGGTACGTATAACATCCGCTTGTCACTCTGCTCGTCCAACAGAGTCCGTTTATATCGGGAGACTGTTATAGCTACTTTGGATATATTAATGAAAAAAAAAAAATCGCAAATAATCTACTGATATCGACTTTGTTGTTATCTGATTAATTATTTATTTTGTTGAGAGACCAATCAGCACATCTGCTGTCTAAATCTCTTTATATGTCAGTTACTTTTGACTAGAGCACTATTTATGATTATCTGGTAATTTTGTATTGTTCTCTTCAATTTGGCAGAGTCCGTCTCCTAACTAAGCTTCGGCCGTCATACGATCTCGGTGGTACCTTGGACGGTATAATTACATTGTTGAAATCTGAAGCAGTCTACGACAAAGAAAAATATGGACGCGTCTCACAAAAAGGTTATTTGTAGGTCCTGATTCTCTGTCTCGCTCTAATCGGTGTTCTGTTTGTGTGTGTGTGTGTCCTTTGTATTTAATATAAATTAATTACTCTATTTTAGTTCGCATCATTCAAATTATTTTCTGATTTATATGATATTTAATTACTATAACTAACAACTTCTTGATTTTTTTCTTGCTCTATGTTGTATATTACTGATAAGATTATTTTTCCCGTCAGGATGATACGAATCCTTGCCTTACTTTCTAAAGGATAGATTAGGTTAGATTAGACGGTTGTCGGCCTATATAAGGCCGCCACACATAGGACATGTTTGGCGCGTTGTGATGCCGTGTCGGATTTCTGGTTCCTCCGTTCCTCGTGTTAATTTTATCAAAAGTTTAACCAGCCGATTGCATTTATAAAATTTGCTATCTTGGCTGGTCCTAAGCTTGCCATCATTGACAAATTGGGTAGGAAATGACTGTCTAAGGTGGCGAAACGTTTCCTGCCAAGCGCAGGGTAGAAGCAGAAGTGCTCAAGAGATTCTTCCTCGTGCTCTTCTTTACAGCTTCTGCAGAAGTCCTTGTAGGGCAACTAAAGTCTGTTGGCATGTATTCCAGCCAGAACAGTTCATGCGACTGAGATTATACAGTTCTCAACTATGTTTTTCGTTTATGCTTGGCCACATTTGGTGAGTTAAGCGAACGCAGTTAGCATTTCGCCATGTGTAGTTAGACCTTATCTTCTTTTATTTTGAGCCTATAGGTAGACTTACGTATACCTTATCAGTGAGGAGGGGTAACAATTTGCCTTTTCTAACTAACTCATCAGCCTTGCAATTGCCTTCAATATTATAGTGCCCAGGCACCCATAATAGGCCGATAACATGCTGTTGGGCCATCTCATGTAGAGATTTGCGACGGCTTGTTACCGATATCGAGTTTGCCAATATCTCACTAATAGATTTTATAGCCGCTAGGCTGTTAATATATATATTAACATTGCATGGCCTGCTATTATCTGTCATTATTGAGTTTAGAGCTTATTTTATGGCTAGTACTTTTGCCTGGAAAATACTACATTTTTTCGAAAGGCTGAAAGATTGCCGTGGGTTCATTCCACCCGTTGGGGGAAGTACTTGTGGAAGGAAGTGTTACGCTGAGCTACTGTTTTCGAAGGGATTCTTGAATTTCTTTCTAGAATGGATACATGTCCTTTAACGTGAGCCATCCGGACTGAGGATTTTCTCAGTCTTATGGCCGTGGGTGTCGTATTTCCTGTGGCTTGTCTTTCCAGACATGGAATGTCCAGAATAACATCTAATGTCTTACTCGATGTGGTACGTAGATCCCCTGACATGTAGAGTTCGGCCATACGTTGAACTTTGTTAACTTGTTCTTGAGTGGTTTGTTTTTTTTAGGCAAGGCCCCATATAACAGGATAGGTCTAATGAAAGATGTGTATAGCCGTCGGATCATTTTTGGGGACACACCCCATTTAAGTCCAACGGATTTCCTACACGTGTATAAAGCGACTGTCGCCTTTTTTCCCGTACCTGGGGGTTTAGGTTCCAATCTATTTTTCTATTTAGCGTCAGCTATAGGAAGTTAGCGCTGTTGCTAACTGTACTCTCATTACTGTGTTATTTAGTCTGGGTGGAACACTTTATAATTTTTTGTGAACAGAAAAAGTTCAGTTTTAGTGGGATTCACACCTAGCCCACATTTTACCGCCCATGATGACAGTATTTTTAATTTACTTATCATTAGGTCGCATGAAGATACTCTCCTTTGACGATGACCCGCAACATCATCTGGAGAGGATCCTGACGATCCAAGTGTAGACTTTACAATTCTGCAAGTGAGCAATTGATTGATCAATCCCACTAATCTGGCGTCAATTCCCAATTATCGATGTGCGGTGATATTGTTGAAGACATCTCAATGTCTAGGAAAGCTATTAGGGTATACTCTACGGAATGGAGGGCTGTATCTGTAGATCTGCCCTTCCTGTAGGCATGTTGTGACTCAGAGATAAGCTTTGAGTCTATGGAGATTGTGAGATAAAGACTTATGAGTCGTTCTGGAGTCTTTTACATGAAGAAGAATAGACTGATGGATCTAAAATCTTTGGCGATGTGATGGTTTCCCAGCGTTACGTATAAAAGTTATATTTGACTGGAGCTACGTCGTGATCAGGGCCTGGGAATTTAAACAGCTTGAAGCTGTTTATTACCCATCCTACGTTTTCTTTATGTAGAATAGGTTTTATTGATGTAATCGCTTCACAAGTCATTTGTGTGTACATCGAAGGCAGCTAGAGCATCCTGGGAAGTGTGTCTTAAGGAAAATAAGTAACTCTGCACTGGAGACTGACCATGAAAAGTCATCTTTCTTTAGATTACATAGTGTAGGGGTGGTTTTTGATAGAACTTCTAAGCCTCGCAGCTTCATTAGTTGAATCAATATCTGTGCAGAAATCTCTCCATGAATTCCTTTTTGCCTGTCTGGTGGCTTTTTTGTATTCCGCCAGACTAAATTTTTACTGCGACCATTGAAGATAATTTTTTTGCGATTCCGCAGCATTGAAAAGACCTACAACTTTGTCGAAGAACACTAAGTTGAGGTGACCACCATACAGGTTTTTTCTTGGGCTTGGACCTGCTGACCTACTAGGCAGATTGCCTTAACGGCATTACTGCATGCTCTCATGAAAGTACCTGTAACGCACCAGAGGTGTGTCTTTGGACCTTTCCTTTTAAAGATGTCCCAGTTTGCATTCTTTTGATTTAATAAGCTTACTGGTTTTGGATGGCTCAATTAAAGCTCAAATTCAATGTGATCAGAGAGAGAGTGGTCCGTTCTATTATTTGATCACTTAATGCATGTGAAGCAAGGGTCAGGCCTATGACTTCTTTGCGATTTGTAATGATTAACGTGGGATCATTGCCTCTATTACAGACTATAAGGTTTGTATTTAGTATTAATCTTATAAGAAACTCACCTCTCAAGTTGTGTCTGTGCTACCAAGCATTAACATCGCAGGCTATGACGTGGCTAATTTTGTGCTTTTCGCAGTTCAGGATGAGAGATGTTATGATCTCATCCGGTGGTGGTTCCGAGTTATCGTGGGCCATGGAGCTGGAAAATACTAAGATGTTAAGATTCATATGTTACCTTCGGATGAAGCTACAGTGAGCTTGTGGTTGTCGTTGCATAACCCGCAAACCTTGTTTCCAACTACCCAAGGTTCTTGGATTAGGGCTAGATAAACTCTGTCGCCAGTCAGGTGGAGCATAAGGGCAGTGGATGCTGCTTTACATTGACATCTGAAGATTTTAACCTCACCACTGTTATGTTGCTATCCTCCTCGTCCGATAGCGAAAATTCATCTTCGTCTATCTTTTGACACGCTATGCGTCTGCTATATAGCCAGACTCCAGCTCGTCGTCGGGTGTCCCGATCTTGTCCGTTGGCCAGGCTTTAAAGCCACTCTTCGGGCTTTGGGTGATTGCCGGACTCGTTCAGTTCTTTATTTTATTTATTTGGATAAATTCTGTTCACACGAGTTGCGGAGAAAGGAGGTCCACCTGCACAGAGATCCGCGTTGTACATGTAAGTCTTAATAATACCGGTGGTCGTCAGGTATCCGATATGCTCCGTGTGCGACTGAGCTATTTTGGGTCCCCAGCCAGGCTGACTTTCGGCACGGGTCTCCTTGCACTTTAGTCCGGCACGTTACCTCGAAACCATGACTTCATCCTTACCCAGGCTATGGGACAGACCATGTCCGAGGTTTAGGGTACAAGTCTTAGCTAGCATCGGTACCTTGCGGACCACTGTGATGCTAAAACCAGTAGGTCGGTTTAGTTGAGGAATTTTAGCCAACCAATTTGTAAAGGATACTTCGACAAATTAAACCATCAGTAACAACAATGCAAGGATCCTGATTACCAAACTTACTGTAATTCTTAAGAGCTGTTAAAATTAGAAATCTACTAATCACAACAATAAACGTACAGATCGATTCGAGATATTTTTGATATTTATATTTTTGTTTAACAGTAGAAATATTTATGGTGCAAATGCATATTAGTAATTTATATTTCTTTGAAGTACCAAATTTTTGATTATAAATACTCAGATATTGATACATAGTTCAATATAATATATAAATATTTCATTGGTTATATTGTATGTTTATTGCACAGATCCGGATACATACCCCGCTCACATCTGATCGATTCCATCAACAGCTCTAAACCCCCTTAAAATGACAAGCTCTTTAAATTGAGCTAGCATAATCACACACCTAACATAAACGAATACAAAATGAACTCTAACTGATTTTTTTTTTTTAAATTAGCTGTAAATATAACTGATGTATTTTAGAAATAAATATATTGCGTGAATGGAATTTTGATTATTGTCAAAAAACTTGCGAGAGAGAAAACAAAAACATACTTAAAATGATAAACAATTCATGACTTGAATGAATGCTTCCATCGACAACTCCTCTAGGTAAGCGAGCTCTTACATAACATGTTCTTCAATATAATAATATGCGGATCAGATGTACAAATGAGTATCATCAGGCACACATACAACCAATTGCAGACCAACACAAATAACAAATCAATAACAGAAAAAGGTAGAAATGGTAGAAATAAAAAAAATATGTATGTATCTAAAAATAACATTTTAAATGTCTAACTACCATTACGCACTTCAATTGAAGAAAGATATATAATATAAAACCTTATTATTGATGATGATGGAATTGGTTGAGGTGTGATAAAGTTATGGTCATTGGAAGTGTCGAGGGAAATTTCTCAAATAAAAATGTTCAAATGATTTTTGAAATATGAATAATTTACTTCCGTAAAAATAAATGGTTAGCAATTTGAAGTTATTCGCAACTGGTATTTTAAATACCACTTTAATTATAATTCAAAAATCAGTAAGATTAAATAAGTGTCTAAATAACTTGTAAAATATCCATGATGCGCATGTAAAATTTCAGAAGAACAAAATTAAAGTACCCAAAATAGATGGGAGTAAAAAACATTGAAAGAATAAAAAGAAACCTGAAAATAATATATTTGTAATAAAATACGATTTTGATGTTAAATAGAGAACTTTTAACTGGATTTGAGAGTGTGGCCAGTTAAAGATTTGTCATTGATTTGGGACTGAGAGCATCGGCTTATAACGTTCACTGTAAATTTGAAAATGCTGTTGTACTCAAAATGGCACTGTTCTTCCCAAGAATTCTGTTAAATGGGTAATGATGTCGCTGTTGCTGTTATTGCTGTTACTATTGCTCATACGCCACGTTGGCCGTCGTTGAGTGCGGTTGTTTTGATTTTCAGCTCCTTTAGCTGTTCGCTGACTGCTTTCGGCCGCATTTGAGACGCGACGTAGTTGATGTTTTTTTTTTTTTTTTGGCGCGTATTTGAACTACACTTACGAACAAGTACAAATTAATTGTGATTTATTTGATAATCATTAAGATTTGTTGCAATGCACCGTGGCAGCTTAAGTGGGGGGTGCATGTCGCCCGCTAATTGAATTGTTGTCTACACACCAATCCAGACGAAAGACGAGAAAGTGCAAATTGTCAAATATGCCCGCCAAGGCCCGGTCGCCAGCCGACTATGAATCGCATGATGAGGCCAACACTGAGCTGCTGGAGAAGCTGAAGCATTTGGATCGACGTGTTGATGCTGTGGAAAATGGTGGCGGCCTTTGGAGTCGAAACAAGGCCTGCTGGCAGTCACTCAAATGGAAGTCAGCTTTGAATCACATCGGACTGCTCGTCTCGCTCTCCATCTATTGCGGCGTGGGCGGATTGGTAAGTAGTTAATTTAACCACTTAACATTGATCGATTGATCAGACGAAACGCTCATCAAATAATTGGAACATTTAAAAATATATATATATATATATATATATATATATATATATATATATATGTGCAAAATAATTTTAATTTATAATAACAAATGCCAGCAAACAACAATGTATAAACTTATTATGGAACTCGGCGATCAGTATTTTGTTTTGTTTGCCTTTGCGCAGAGAACAAACAGCCCACCAAATTTATGACAGAGCAAATAGTAAAAATTGGCTCATAATTAAAACATAAAATTTTGATGTACATGATGATTTAAGTGTCGGCCGTAACTGCCACACCCACACGTCGTTGATATCCCCCTATCCAACGCCCACACATTAAATCATTTGATTGTTATAGATTTTACAAATGTTACACTTGATATTTATCTCCAGCGCGCTGTACTGGGACTGGATGCACTATGAATTATTAACCGCAGCCACAACCCTAGCCGCCAATGTCTGTGTGTGTTTTTGTTTGTATATTTATGCATTTAGACAAATTTAAATAGTTTTATCTAAACATTTACAATTTTTGCCAATGACGTCGTCGTTTATTGGTCTCCTCAATACAGTCAATATCCATCCATGACTGCATCGCCAGCAACGCTTGCATCCAAGTGTAGTGCTCATTAGCACCGATAATTATCAATTTCCTGACAACTTCTAGCCAAGTCACATACGAGTGAGTGACTTGGCTGTGTCACACTTAGCTGCAGTCATTGAATAATGATAATCTCAAAAAAATAGAGAGTGAGCCTTCTGACATCTTGTCGGCCTTCTGTTGCTATATGTTATTGTCTTAAATATAGCAAAGAGAGCAGCATCTTAGTAATCCATGTAACCATATCTGAGTGAATCTGACTTGCAAAAGGGACATACGAATTGTTAATATCCCAAAATAGTCAATCACATATATCGACATCCATAATAATTTTAAATCTGTATGTATGTATGTAAAAAATTTTGAAAAAAGGAAGAAGAAAGGACGAACGTAATCCACTTCGGCAAAATATGATGCCAGTGTAATATCAGCTAATAATAGTTGGCAAATAACCTTTGTAGCCTTTTCACAGCTTCGATATTTGAGACTCTTGTTTAATCCTTTACAAAATATACAACCGAAACAACTGTTAATTCGTTCGTTTTAATAACATTAAAAGAAGTTAAATCTGCCACGCATTCAGGTCAAATGTTTCAATCAACCTAAACCTTCTATTCAGAATACCTATATAGTGTTTCCCTCAAAAACTTCGTAATTAGCTCATACAATTATTTAAACAATAATAATTATTTGTATATTTAAATTACATGCCTTGAAATCCGTAATTTACATTTGCGCTAATTTTAATTGCATATTTTCATCGATTACAATTTGAAATTAAATCTGTGAAAGCACACAATTTTATAATACTCGCCTTTTTTTGTTTTGTTTATTTTTTTGTTTGTAATTATTTATGCCATTCTGGACATTTTGAAATTAAAAAGAAAATCATTGTTTTCCCCAAAATTGGCGTCGATTTTCAATTAATTTCGTCAAAGATCGAGTTCAGTTTTCAGCAACGACTTATTTACTGCCGTACTCGAACATAATGATTTATCATTTGATTTTTAATGTGTTTGTAATTAACTTGCTGTCTATACAGAGTCTGATTGATGAGCACATTTAAAGTGAACTCAGGCTAAGAAAAGTAATCAGCTCAGAGCAATTGGCCAGGTCTCGAATGGGAAGTTGTTAACACCTTGTCGGTGCATGGGCTATTATTTTGTATTTGATCAGTGAGCAATTGCCATAAATTAATCAAAAAAAATGTAGGCCAATACGCCAAATGATCATCAAATAGTTGAACCCTTAAATTCGAATTTAAATTTCAATGCGAACTGATATTGTCATCATTGGTTTTACGTTAAGCAGCTATTGATTTGGGCCATCGTCATCCACATTTTAAAGTGCTCTATTAACTGAGACAAGTACCACGTACCAAAAATATAACATGGCCTCATCATTGACTCCAGCAGCAGCTGCTGCTACTGAGGTGTTTTTGCTCGTTGCGTGTGCGAAATCTTTTCCAAATCAAAAAGGCAGAAGCCAATGCCAATCTTGAACGCCTTGATAATGTGTATCACATAGTGGATAACGCTTTCGCTATAATATCGCCTAAAAGCGATTACTAACTACAACGATTGCAACTAATAACTGCGACAAAATTTTTTAGTGAGAATAAAGCATCCCTTTTGACTACAAATATTTTTATATTTTATATAAAGAAAGGGAAATTCGGCTGCGCTATCTTTGAGCAATTATGCAAACATCCACTTGCGATATTCATTGAGAATGTCTTTTCCTGGCCAGTGCAGGGCAGAAGCAGAAGAAGTGTTCCGGAGATTCTACGTCCTCTTCATCTGTGCAGAAATCATTATAAGATGCTGAAATCTTTATAAGAACAAATGTTAAGTTAACAGAACTATTTTAAGGAAATGCAAAAAATCATTCTTGAATTTTCGAGGCTTTGCTACTCTACTTAAATCAAAAACATAAGAGAGTGCTGCTACTCTATGTGAGCTTTATATAATTTTTATTTTACATCGTCTTGCGTCTTGAGGAATAGACGCGCTGAACTCTTAATTGATTTAGCTCTGTGCGATTTTGTACAATTAATATTTATCTGGTTTATGTTCCTCTATTTTTTTTTGATTAGCTGTCGTTAGCGTGCTGGAAGTTTATTTATTAATTAATCGTTCCCCAATGATTTGTTTCCGATATGTTGTGGGTTTTCAATTGGAGTCTCTAACATCATAGGCGCACGTTCCATATGGCGTGGAATAAAAGATGAGGGGATGCGGGAGCTGCTTGAGACTTAAAGCCTATCATCATGTAGAGGGAAACTGCCTATAAATCATTTGAATTAGCATATATATAGTGTGCGCCCTTCGTTTAGCTGTTGGCGTTGCTATTGTAAATTGTGCAGCTTTATCGATTCGTATCTCGTGAAAAAATTCGCTTTGTCAAATGGCCAAGTCACCTTTTACAGCAAGCCCAAAACAATTAAGTTGTTGGGCAAAAGTAAATAAAGAAAAGAAAAGGCAATTAGATACACAGAAACGCAGACGACACGTAGATAGGTGTCTGTGTGTGTTGGTTGTTATCTGATGAACTGAACCATTCAGGAGCAGACACACATGATTTTATATTAGGCCAATTTCTTGCCCATAAATGATACCAGGAACTAGGCACGGCCACGGTTCGGATGTTTACGTTTTGATTTTGACCAAAAACCAGACAGAGAGAAAGTGATACACAAACACACACATATACACGGGCACACACAGGAAATCACGCCAGGCGCGCATTAAGCGTGTGACAAGCGGTCATTTAATTGTGGCCGCTGTTGGTCTTTTTAGTTGTTTGCCTACTTTTTGGCGTGGCGCGTCTACAAATGGAAATACTACAAACACAGGAATAGCAACTTTAAATGACCGCATTAACCTAACCAAGTCGTAGCTACTTACATATACATATCTAAGTGAACTACTGATCAAATACGCCTAATTTATAGCATATAACGCAGAGTTACCAAAAAAAATTAACTTATATAAGTTGAACTTAGGCTTACACAGTTGTTTTGGTAAGATTGTATAGCAAATATTGGAACCAACAATTGGTTGCACTTACATCAATAACTTAGCAAATAGTAAAAATACCACATGGGATATTTGTATAGACGATGCAATCTTTAAGGAATATCTTTGGCCAAAAGTGAGAAAATTTAATAACGAGCAAATAACAACTTTGCAGTCGTAGCCGGTTGCAGAATACTCTGACTTTTCAAGATTTATGTATATTTGTTTTGCGATTCAATTTTCAACTTTTGTATTTACGAGACTTAGATTTAGAGCTAAGGGTAAGTCATCCTGCCATTCAGAGCAAATATTTCTAAAACGTAAATTTATCTCTTTCCAAAAACGAGGGTTAAATTTATCAAAACTAAAAAAAACTTTATAGTTTTTAGGGTTTTTCTAAATTTTAGTGAGATTTTTTTGTTGAGTGCAGCTTTCATAATATGTAACTCTAGCTCATTTTTATTATTATAATTTGGGTACCTGCACTGCGACCTGCTAGATCTATTGCCTTCTAAGCCAATAGCTCCACCATCAACTCAAGCTCCTGCACAAATGCTAGAATCTTTGCTGGGTTGAGGGCTTCTATATCTTTGAAGCTCATAACATGCATCCCTAGGATGGTCTTTAGCTCTAGCTGTTTAATAGATATATTTATATATATATATATATATATATATTATATATATATATTTATATTTTTATATTATATTTTAATATTAAGTTTTAAAATTCTGATTAGTTGTGCGTTTAACAACACGCTCCACCACTTTAAAGAATATTTCATGACAATCATCCAAGTGCTACAATGATCAATTTATTTTATTGTTTTCAACACTCTTTTCAATTGACATTTGACTTTGCTCTACGCTGAAAAGGAGCCCTCTAATCGAGACTGACATTGACCACCATTTCATAGTCATGTCGATTAAAGAAAGACTTTTGTCCTTTTTCCAAATTCCAATCATGTCAAGGGAAGGAAAGTATAGGCAAAGGAAGACAAATAAATTCATGCAATGACTCAACAATGACGATCGACCTTCCAAAAAGGTGAATGGGAAGCGCATCCATCGATGGTCGCCTTATCAACGCAAATAGTTTTGCAAATTGTTTAAGTATATTAGTGAAGATGGCGGTGCGGGAGGCGGTATGGTGGTCTTTCGCAGATTATTATTGTGGCAAGGGGAATGGTCGGGCATTGTGTCCATGAGATAAAGTTCTGCTCTCTGATTTTTATTTTGTTTGTGGGTCAATCTTTACGCATAAGGCATACAAATCGAGTGTCGAGCTGTCAGTTTGCACATTTCCAATTTATGTACAATAAAAAACAAAGGCTAACCGAAATCATTTACTTTCGTACATACATATGTAAATCTGTGTATATATTGTAAGTCATAAAATCACTTGGGCGCAATAACAACAACAACATGACATTGCCTTTTTCTGATGCTTGCCTTTTGTATGGGGTCGGTCAAAAGCCGTTGAGCGATTTATTTACGCATTTACCACGCAACAAAAAACTTTAGCAATTCATGCATATGCCAGTCACACACACACTCACGCCAACACCCACACACTCACGCCAACACCCACACACACACACATGTTGGGATGAATATTTGACAGACACCTTCGAGTCGATTGCGCTGCCTACTTGCTTCTGGCCAGCAATTGGTGCGGTATGAATTATCAAATTATCCGATGACGGCCAGGTGACAAATTTTGGACAGATTTATGCAGAAGGCGCCAACAAAATTGAACGACCAACAAAGCAAATTATCGCTTTTTCTCACCGAGGAAATTATTTATATTCTTTGCGTACCATTTCATATAAATAGTAAATGAATTTATTACCTCCAACTATTCCCAACTCGCCCCTCCTCAGGCATTGCGCACGCCGACGTCTGTTCAGTTAATTCTGTTGCTATTTTCATGTGTTGTCTGCGAAATTATTCAGATCGTTGACCTTTCAACTATGCATATTGCCAACATCAACTTACACCACATTTAATGGCCACCTCTTTTCTGAATAAAAGCCCGAACGAGTGCTGTCATTGGGATTTATTGCTCTTTTGGGTCCAAGGTGAAGAATCAGTAACTTAGTTACATAATTTTATGGACTGCGTTCCCGACAAGAATGCGAAACGTTATGCATATTTTATATATTTAATGCATATTCATACATCGTGAATAAAGGTTTGCTTCAAAATGCAAAAATTTGTCATATAAACGACTGGGTTTTAAAAAAGGCTTGGACACGTTTTAAATCTTTATTATTATTTATTATATTATTTTAAAAAAATATATTTTTATTGTCTTTAAATATAGTAGTTTTGGTTCCCAATTGTGTTTTCATTTTCACGATTTACTTAAAAATATCAAAATTGTGGTCGAATACATTTTATTATTATTTTTTTAATAAATATATATTTTGCGTATACTCCGATATGAAAACAAAACACTTGACCTGAAGCCTACTGTTATTTCATATACTGTTGCATCGACATTAAACAGTAAACGTGAATTCTAAAGATTTTCTCAAGATTAGTTCACAATGCGAACCCAAGTGTAACACAAGATCACAACCAAACAGCCACCGACCATTTTCTTTGTGTTTACACTTTATGATATCATTTTAAAGTTTTTTTTTTTCAAATTAAAAATAGAAAAAGAAAAATTCTTTGGCGCAGTATTACACGAACTAAAAGCTTTAATTTTCAAGTCAAGTAACAAAGCTGCTAAATCTAGTACTAATGTTTAACATTCCGTTGCCACAATTTGGCATATTTGCAAATTGCACGGCTTTTTTTAGCAATATGTTTATTTTCAGGTGTTTATGCAGAGGGTTTTTGCTTCTACCTTTTTGCCACATGTCATTACCCCTCTCCAGGGGAACATAATCTTAACGTCAGTGTGTTCATATGCAAAAGCGTTAAACAGACGCACAGGCAGACATACATAAGGACAGACAGTCAGATAGACGATCAGACAGTTCAGTGCAACAATATAATTTGCTGTGATTTACCATTATTTTTTTGTTTCTGTTTTCTTTTTGGGGCCAGCCGCACTTTTGGTGTTTTCCCGTAATGTTTCAGTTTACAATTTGCTGGCCAATGCGGCGAATGAGTAATTTTTGACTTTTCATGTGCCTTCTCACAGCACGCAGGCAGAGCACAAGCAAAAAAAAAAAAACAAACAAAACAAATAACGTACAATTATTTAACATATTTCACGTGTATGGAAGTTGTTGTAGTTGTTTTTATCTGTTGGCGAGCAAATAAATTTGAAGAATTCTGCAGATGTTTGCGTTTCATTTGATTTTCGCCTCAGTTGTTGTTCCTACTGCAGCAAAGAAGAAGAAAACGAAATTAAAAATAATTTGTAAACTATTTGCTTTTGTTGTAGTTGCTAGTAATTTTAGCGCTGGCAAAAAATAGACTATCCATTCAAAACTAGCACTAATAATTTGCACAATTTATTATAAAATAATAAACTAAGAAATGTGCTCGCAATTTGTTTGAATGCGTTATTTATTTATTTTGCATATCGTTTCTTGTTCATCGCAGATACACACACTCATATGAGTGTTATTATATTTCAAGCGGTCCACTGTCTGCCACGTGTGTGGGAGTATGGGGGCGTGCCAGCTGAATAATACGATTACAAAAAAAACAAATAAAGTGGAAAATATTTGGAGCGAAATCAAAGATAAGTGCAAAAGTTTATGGGGAGTTGCCGTGTCAAGGTTTTTGTTGTTTTGTGTGATTAGTGTGGTTGCTGTTGTCTTAGTTACTTTTCTACTTAGGCTAATTGTTACCACTTAGCAGCAGGAAGTGGCCCATAAGAAAACATTCGATATATAAACTTAATTGAAATTTAAAATGGTAATTTATGACATTTACATATGTATAAATATTTATTTAATACAACAAAATAACAAAAATTAAAATACAATTAAAAGAGTGCCCCTTGTACCAAGTCTGTATAAGCATTTCATCCCGAGATGCCCCCAACAATATTATATATGTATCAATTTTTTTTTTAATTTTTGATAAGCATCAATAGCCAAGTCAATATAGCCATGTTCGTCTTTCTGTATGCCAACTTCACTTTTAAATGTATTTTGATGGAACTTTGAAATATTTCCGACTTTTGGCGAGAGTCAATTAATAAGTCGGAACTGGCCAGATTGGATCACATCATATCATATAACTTTCAGTTGAAAGATGAGTTCGAGTGTATGAAACACATTTTCATTAACTATTTTATTCGTACCACACTTAATTCATACTCCTAAGCTAAGAGCAAAAAATCAAAATTAGACTATTATTACTACATGCATCCAGTAATTTTTGTTGAATTTATAATTACACATTTTCTTCTTCCTATGAATGTATATATGTAAATGGTGAAAGTGAAGATTTTTTTTATATTCTTCAGAGACAATACGAGTATGACATTCTTGGCATTGGGCACGCAAATACTTTCACCTGCTTTAAGTCAACAGCTCTGCGATTGGTTAGCTAACTAACTGGCTAAGAGCTAACAATTATATTGTTGCAATTAAAAAGTTGTACGACGAATGCATCAAAATTCTTGGCAATACTCTCCTTGTAATTGCCAAAAAAAGAGACCAGAATAACAACGCTATCAACTTTAGGGGCCATCTTGGCGCCCCGAAAGCGCCGGTCGCATACAACAAAAACAATGTTTGCGTGCAGTATACGTATTGGCCAATGGCAGTGGCAGCTGCAAAAAGCAGAGGGTGAGGGCGATGAATTTAATCACATGCAAAACAATTCGCATGATTTGGCTCTCCTTAGTTGCTTTGCAGTAGCCAATCTTTGGCTTTCAGCATTTTCGGTTCTCTGCGGCACGCAAACCACTTTGGCAATTTAATTTGGACTCTGTCGGCAACATTTAGTAAAGTTCCTTAAAATGCTATCGATGTTTAGTTGCGTGCAACATTTGCATGTCGATGCGGCGTTGATTGATGATACGCTCTATGTGCGTGTATGTGTGTGTGAGTGTGAGTGAGTGTGCCCTTTGTGTTGTTAGTTAAATGCACATAATGCGCATACGTAACATGGAACCATGCCAAGAGTGAGTTTCAGAGTAGGTTTAACGCTCCGCTGAACTCAATTTTGATGACAAGCATTTATTTTACTTTATTAATATATATCTTTCTTTGTATTACAAGCTTAAGCATCATACCATCACCATAAGACACTAAATACTAATGAACAATATAGTTTTATTTAAATTAAATAAATGATTATCACAATTATTTTTATATTTTACATATTGAATATTAGATTTAAATTTCAGTGTATCATTTATGTATGTTCCTTAAGCCTGTCACCTTTAACAGTTTTTAATCTATGAGGCTGATTCCAGATGCGTATATGTATAAACAATTGTCTTTGAGTGTATAAGGTCTTGTGTTTTAAGTAGATAAAATTGTTTGCTCTTGATATAACAAATCTCTGTTTTTGTAGGTGCACAAGAAATTGTAAGCGAGAGTTAATGTTTTGAATTTCATCAACTGAATAAATAATTCAATTCACTAATACAGTCGCTTGAGGGAGCTATATCATCATAACAAACATTAATTGTTTGTCTACATCACTGTTTGCAAAATACATCTATCCATACAAAAGTGGCGTAATGAGACACCTCTTTGTAATAAATAGTCGTATAGCCTTTGGCACAAAATATTAGGTTGCGGGTAATGATCTAATCTGTAATTTAAAGCTGTTAGCTACCATGTTGGTCTTTAATAATTGAATATAAATATATGTATAAAAATTTATCATGACACATGGCTTACTTTCTCAAAATAGGTATTATTAATAATTAAATTTAAATATCATCGTCTTTTCCACTATATAAATTGGTAGCACCCCCAAAATATGTAAGTGCATCAATTTAAAATTTGAATTACTGCTAGATATGTAATTAGTTTTGACAAATTTATATTTTGTATCCTTTACTGTGTTTCACTGAGTGTACATAAGTTTTAAACATATACATTTATAATGGTATGGTATATTTGCCCAAATAATCAAGGCGAAAACAAATATGTAGCAAAATATTCAACATTTTGTTTTCTAAATTACCCAAAAATATAAAAACTACAACTTAACCGACTATTAAGAAAATTTAGCTGACTACCAAAATATCTTTAAATGATTTTGTTCTCCAACCGCAACTAGAAATGGCAAACTTTTTCGTCAGCAACACAATATTTATGAAAATACATATCTGTATAGCTGCTTATCTGTCCCTTGTTTAAAAGATGCTTCCCCACAGTCATCAAGTGGTACAAGTACATAATTAAAATCAAATATATATGTTACCTGTCAGAACCTGTTGTTGCAAGTGGTGTTTGAAATGAATACGTGTCGATCTTTTGCTTCATTTTGTGATTTTCTTTTGGCAATATACTAATTTAATATGGGCAGCTCATTAAATGCTGAGTGAAAACAGCTGGCCTCATCGTTGTGGACATTGCTGCGACTCACATTTCGTGTTAGCTGTGTCATGTGGCACGCAACTTAACGGAAATCCTTCTTGGCAGCACCAATCTCTTGGCCGAATACCTGCCATGTTTGGCTTGCACGCGTCAAAATGTCAAAAAATGTAAAGCAGCTCAAAAATATAAATACATATTTGTATGTATAAAACTAATAAATAAAGCAAATTAAAACATTTTCACGATCATACCCGATCGGTAGGTACAGTGGTATAGTACAGTGGATTTTGTATAGCATAGTGGATATTGCCTGCATCTATAAAAATTCAAAACTTTAATTTTCTTCATATATTTATTATGTTTATTTAGCATGAAATATTGAAGCATACAAAATCAATTTTTTTGTATACAGTAAAAGACACATTTTAAGTACTTTTGATTAAAGTCAATAGATAAAACTTTCTGTTTGTATTTTAATGATATTATGCGCAGCTGCATATAAAAACAGCAGCAAAGCCTTTTTATCGAGGGCATAGTGTACAAAACAGTTGTTGTTTAAGAGAAATCTTATTGGCTGACTTTATGTGATTGACCTGATTAGCTGTATGGTGACTTGTTGTTGTTGTTCTGTTATTGCTTGATGTGGCATGCAAATCGCGGCGGATTATTGTTGATTTTTACTTAACGTCTTCGTGTCACGGTAAAATGCCTTGTCACGTTCACAGGACACGCAACTTCGAGCGACTTAACATGAAAGTGTGAACTCTAAATGTGCAAGCATTAAGTCTATGGCAGGAGTTCACTTTGTGGTATTTGGTCGATGTTTCAACATTCTCAGTTCCATATTGAACACGAATTTTAATTGAACTACTTTCGCATATATCGTGCATATGTGTTGAACAACAAGAATAACTACATGATGCATGATGGCATGATACTCTTGATACGGGCAGAGAGTCATCAGTCCAATGGGATATCACCGCATACGAGATGCGAGACTGCGTAATACCCTCTACTTAAAGCGAAACGCATTTGAAACAACTTTTCTTTCTCAGCTCTGAAGAAAATTAAAGAGGATTTCCTGTTCAATCAAAAAAAATTATTCAAATTAAAAAAAAATAAATATTAAAAAAGCAAATACCATTTTTGATGCGTTTGTGCAGATCTTGGGATGAGTATGATAAAATGACCGCCGCTCTGGCCTCTTCTTGCATACTCATTAGTAATTAAAATACAGGGTATATCAAGTAATTGTGTGGCTGTTTGTCCAGCTGGTTTACAGCGAATTTTGCTCATTATCTGCGGCTTATCATCGTCGAATATTAAACTTAGACAGCGATTGGCTCGCACAAATTGTTAATTTTATATGATTGACGTGGGTGTTGTGCTTCTAATGTTCGTTTATTTTGATGGGAACTCCGCTAGCGGTCCAAAATACGTATGAAAGGGTATTCCATGCTCGGCACTTCAGGGACTATAATCAATTTGTTGTTGGCTAGTAGCTGTCTGTCGTTTGTGTATTTAGGTCAAGCGACATTAGCATAAAATACACTTACAATGGAGCTCTCGAATGGACATAGAATGTGGTATTCTCTGTTGCTCTGAATAAAAAACAAAAAAAAAACCACATCCACTAAGATCGTTTAATAAGCAATGACACAGGTGGGGCGCACATTATTATCATTCATTTAATTTGATTTCTGTGTACGGAAAATTGTGCTTTTCATCTATGCGGCATCTATTTATGCTCTTGGCTATAATTCGTGGCCCATAACAATTATGCATAGCTGTGCCAAGTGCCAAATGCCAAGTGCAAAGTACCAAATGAGTTAAAATCGGGCGGTTCTCTGCGGGCGGCTGCTGAGCGTGCTCATAAAACGGAAATTTTCCAGATCATTTTTGATTTAATGGCTTATGTCTTGGGTTAGCTGTCGACAACCGATAGAAGCCGGAATAACGCATCATATTGTATCAACAATATACTATTTGTCGCGATTATGGAGAATATGCCACTGGAATAAGTAATCAAATATTCTTCAAAATTGCATTAAAGCCATTTCCTTGCATATGGAATCGAAGTCACATCCGATTGCTATTTTGTAATTTGTATATACAGAGAGAAAAAACAATCCAAAATGCAGGATATACTCTTAAATCTTGAAAATAATTGGAGTTCTTAAAATTTTGTATAAGCTCACATTCACTCTCTTTTCACAATTTTCAGTTTTCTGAACATTTTTCAATCTTTTAAACGTGAACTTTATGTGAACAATATTAAAGAATTTCATGATGCATAAAGTTTTTTTTCGGTTATGCCAACAAGCCTGTACATATGGTTCCTCAATTTATCACTATTGGTAAGTATTGTAAGCTCGAGCTTAAATTCTAGTTTCTAAAGTGTCTTACATCTAATTCTCCCAGTGTAAGCCACTCTAAAAGCACCACCCTAATTTAATGAGCTTGCAGTGATTTATGTATGTATAACAACATAAGAGAAACAACAACATCAACGTAATAATAAATTTATTTCTCATTTAATTTCAAATCATAAGCTCATGACAAAAATAAACAAAGTTCAAGTACATGAAAATTTGTAGCCATATAATAAAAACTCCCCGTAGCTTTCAAAGCACACGACCAGGAAAGACAGGCAAGGCAAAAAGAGAGGAATCGATATGGAAAATCAAAATGTGTACAAACAGAGGAAGGCAGAGCAAAGTAACAAATTGGCAATTTTCACTCACTGTTATTAAACTTCTCTTTTAATGTGCTTTTACATACACAAAAATAACAACAACTTCGAATAATGTAAAAGAGAGGGCACGACTTGAAGAAACCCTGAACAAGCGTCTAAGATACATCAGCGATTATATGGAGATCTCCAATATAAACAGTGTGCAAGGCAAACGCTCAACAGATATTTGACATACTTTTCGCATTTACTTCGGGCTTCCGTTTTGGCTGGTTGTTTCGGAATAATTGTTTAGCTCAAGGCCTAGCGTAAGGCACTGAACCTATCTCTCTTTGGGATAGCGAAGGTTGCGGTTTGTCATTTTTTTGGCCAAGGTCTTTTGATATATGTACGCATTTGCGAAATGCGGTTTTTTGCTACTACTGTTGGAGGCAGGCAACACCCAGAATTAATTTGTAATAAAATACTATCAATTTATATATGCTGGCTGCCATGAAGAAGGGCACACTACTTATTATTATGGTTGCTACACTTAATAGAAGAGAAAAAACTAACAGCTAGTAAGAAAATTGTATACAATTTCTAGAGCAATTTATATATTTTCAATGTGACTTAATGTGATGTTTTACTTGAACATTTTCTGCATTGCACAGAACGGTTTCCAAGAATTGCAACAATTTCCAAAAACAAAATCAGGTTAAACAAATACTTAAATTACTTGTTTGGATTATATGATTAATAAAAAAAAAACTACGAAAATAAGTTATATAAATACAAGCATATAAAATATAAACTTATAATATGTCTATAAAATATTCTTAAAAGCATTTGAATTAATATTTTATAATTTGTAAAAATAGTTTGTTTTTTATCAATATTAAAGTATTTGTAAGATTGGGATTATTATTGCTGTTTTCTAGCAACATCCAATCTTATATTTTGATCAAGTATAACATTTGGCATCTCTTTTTTCATGTTCACAATTTTAGTGTTGCATTAAATGGTTTGAAATGCCTTTAAGCATACTCATATATATGCACATATATTACATACACTCACAAACTCTAACAATTTGCGCGGTTGGCTTCTTTTGGCCGCTTTTAGCCCTAAACCGGAGACAAGAACGGAAATGAAATATCACCCGCTAAATGGGCGCGCTCATCATTATTAAAATAGCACCAAAATTTTCAGGATTTTTTTTTGTTTGTTGTGAATGAAGATAAATGGCGGTGGATATAATTGTTGCTGTTCTTGGTGTTGATGTTGCCGTCGTTTTGTTTTGATTAAAAACAACGAAATGAACAACTCCTACTGGTGTCTGCATTCTAATGAAAATTAATATCAGCGGCATATGAAGCGTGTTTTTTAGTTTACCACACATCCAGTTAAGCAGTCTGCCGCTAGGCCCCCAGCTACTGCCCAGTAAGCTCTGTTACGGTAAGGTAAATAGTAACTTGTGACCGGGTTGTGGGGGTACAATTGTTGCACGTGGCGTGCGGCACGTGATTTATGGCGTGCAAATGCACTGACACTTGTTTTGACAAGTACTTTAAGCGTGTCATAAAGAACATACAGCTGCCAACATTCGTGGAGCTAAGTGTCCTCCTTCATGTCTGTCAGGGATATTATGATGAGTACACCTACCCGTAATCAGATATATTATTTAATAATATAAATGTGGACCATCTCTGTTGGAATATAGACAAAACTTTCCGCATCGCATATCGTATTTAACTCAAAGTCTGTTTAAAAAAAAATATAATTTCTGCGCAAACACAACAATATGACACGGACGGACAATAACAGACAGCACTAGAGTCGACTAGAAATTGTTGTAAGCATTGCGTATACGCCACAGTGTGAGGGGCAATTGAACGGCCCGATTGTCGGGCACAAGCTCTAAATTTGATTTAACGCCTGTCTGCTGCGTGCTGTCGTCCTTGCTACCAAACTTATAGATCTGTGCGAAGAACTTTTCAACTCAGACAAGTTGTCGCCGTCATTTGGTTGAGTGAACCAAATGAAAGCTAATTCCGCAAAATATATACAGAGATCATAAACAAGTGCAAGGACGAAAGCTAATTGTTATGTATGGCAACACAACTTTATGCTCTTATATTTTTGGGAATATTGGAGGAATATTGGATTTTTTCTGAATTTTTGAAGGATATATCTTTCAAATTTGGTGAGTCTAGCTTTCAAATTGTGTGAGATATATGGATTTATCAATTTACACGAAGTGGTGTATCGGTTCGTGGAGGCGATGTGGGCTTGGCCATCTAATTTTTTATCCTCCTAGGGGAGATGTCAGTAACATATTTTTAAAATGTTCGTAACTCTAGCTTACAAATTGTGGAAGATATCTGCATTTCACCTTACTAGGGCCGAAGTTCCCAGCAACCAACCAAATTTGGTGACTCTAGCACTAAAATTGTGAGAGATATGTGGACTTATCGATTTACAATAATCGATTCTATCGATTTCCCAGCTCCCTAGAGGACATAGCAATCCAATTTTTACACTTTGTCCGATGCAGGCATAAGTTCCGGCATTAGTTCCAAGTTTCAAGTCTCTATCTCTAAGAGTGTCGAAGACAGTTGCGTTCATACAGACGGACAAAGTATCAAAGTATGCAAATTATTAATATAAAAATGATGGTGGCACAATCTCCTTTCCCGTTAATATTTAGTAGCACAATTACTATTACTTCAATTTATCTTATTATTGTCATTGTTATTATTATTATTATTATTATTATTATTATTATTATTATTATTATTATTATAATTATTATTATTATTATTATTATTATTATTATTATTATTATTATTATTATTATTATTTTTTATATTATTATATTCAGACAAAGATAGCATGTTTATTTTTTACTCGAAATCCATTTGAGTTATACGAAAATAACCATATTTGGATAATCATGCTGTATTTCGATATTAAAAAGCTAAAAGAACTATTAAATAAAAATCTTTAATATATTAAACTTTAAGAGATTTTCGTTATGTAGACTTTAAACAAATAAAAAATTCAGAAAATGTGCCGAACCAAGCATTTGTAATCCAGTGTTAAATATCAGATGTCTTTTGGTGTGGGGAAAAACGAGGGCCTTTCAACGAATGATTGAGCAGTAAGTAAGCAAATTTATGTATGTGTGCACATACAAATGTTCATATGAAAGAGTGTATGTATTTTCTAGGTCAAGGACTATGTATGTATAAAGAAGTGTAACTGGAGATAAACATGTATCGGTTATCCTCTTATGCTTATTATTATTTTTTTATTTAAAGAGAAAAAAGTCATTTGTATTATTTTATAGAAATAAATAAATAAATATGTCTACAGATTCATTCTGTTTAAAATTATAACCACACAGGCAAATTAATACATATAAACAATTTTACTTTGTTTTATGCATTTTTGTCCAGAAAAAAACATTGTAATTGCTTTAAAAAAAGAAACCCGGATATCGCATGCTGTCGGAAGTTACACAGTTCACAAAATAAAAGAAATAAAAATTTATTCAGCACATTTTTTCAAAATATTTTCGTTTTTTCAAATAAAAATAAAATGTTTGTCCAGTGTTCCTATCTACGAAAAATGCACTCACATCTGCTGTTCAATTGCCTTGTACGACAGGGGCAACTTGTCTCTGTGAGGGGGGTAAAACACTTAATGTAAGTTGTTGGGCGCGAGTAAGAGAAATGGCTGGATGACACATTTCAATTGAATTTCAAATGCGCATTCACAAGCAGTAGATGTATGCTAGACAAATCGTATTGAGGTATATATATATATATATATATATATATGTATATATTTGTATGTATATGCATACATTAATATTTATTCATGATTGTTGTTCTTTTAGCTTTAAAGTAAAACACAAATCAATTTGTGCAACTATTTTTATAACAAGAACTAAGCAAAAACGCGTACTACATGTTAAGCAAATTTATTACGATGATGTGTGAAAAACTTAAACGCTTGTGGCTTGTTTTCTTTTCTTAATTTGTTTTTTGTGAAGACCCTCGAAACTTAAACATCAAAAATCAAATTTTAAAAAGCAAAACAATTGGCAAAAACTAAGTGCTTATAGTTCAATTTAACTGAATTTTTTAAAGTTATTTTTAATATTTGGAAAAGTCATAGTAAAGGTGAAGGTGGTAAGTCAAAGTCATCCAATATCAATTCAGAGCATAAGGTATTTATATAGAGCTTAATGGCATCTTATTGGAATGCATTTGGACTCTACTGGGCTCGCACTAAACATTGCATTCCTTCTACTTTAAATGTAATAAACCTACTGCGAATGTCACTTACTTGACTTAATGATGGCCACTGTCAACACAAACAAAAAATATACAACTATACACATACCCTACAGAGTTATACGAATATGAAATTATATAATATAAAAAGGTTTATAAGCAAAAAAAGTTTTCGTTCGCTTTCAGATACTGTTAGATACTAGATAAAGATCAAGTTTACATATATGCATGGTTGCGTATAATCGTATCATCTGGTACTTACAAATGCCCATCATATGCATTTTAAAGGTTACAGGACGAGAAGGTAAAGAAGACGAGGGCAACAAGACCGACACTCTCAATGACTAGAATAATATGAATTTGTGACTGCTTGGCCTGCTCATCAATCAATTTCAATAGACTACACACAAAAACACAGACATTGTTGTCCATAGTTATAGTGATGCCACTAATGCCACTTCCCATACCCCGCCTAGGCATTAAAAACGGAAATTCTCCTATTCAGCTAGCCAGCAGCAGCTGCTTTGCGCTGTGTGCTATTTAAGTAAATGCTAATGCAACGTTGCCTTGTTATTTTATCTTTTTCATATTTTTGACACACAGATCTTTCGACACTTGGAGCGTCCAGCAGAGGTGGAGCGTCTTACGCAGCTAAAGGATGTGGTGAAGACACAACGACAACGCTTTATGAGCACAATACTGAACAATACCGAGGTGAACAATCTCAATGACCTGCTCTCTTTTGAGTTGGCCAAATATGAAGCGGTAGGTTGGACATTGATTTTTCCAAGAAGAGATTCACTTTGATACCGAAGGTATAATAGTATATTGGTTTTGTGCAATCTCCGTCATGCTGTCTGTCCGTCTGTCTGCCTGTATGAACGCAACTGCCTTCGACACCCTTGAAACTTATACCGGAACTTATGCCCGCGTCAGACAAAGTGTAAAAATTGTAGTGCTACTCCCTCTAGGTAGCTAGAAAATCGATAAAATCGACTATTGTAAATCGATAAAGCCTTCAATGATCGGCATATGCCCACGCCCAACTCTGTCGCCGCCAGAAGCCCCGCCCATACAAATTTCAAATGGCTATATCTTCCGCAGTTTTTGAGTTAGAGCTGTCAAAACTTGGTATTTATACTGGTAGCCGCCTTTAACAACCGATAACAAATTTGTATGTCCATGCACACGCATACAATTTATAAAGATAGAGTGACCAAACTTGGGAGGTAACTTGCTGGTAGCCTCCTTCAAAGATCGGCATTTACATTTCTAGACCGGTGCTTCTTGGCTACTCCCAAAATGTTCTATGCTACCTGTTATCAGCTGGTATTACTTATGGTATCAAAGTATTTCGCAGTCAGTTACGCTCGACTGCAACGTTCTCTCTTGTTTTTAATTATGTATGTACATTTTTGTATTTAAATATGTATACACTTTGGGGATCTTAGTTACCAGCTTTCTCTAGCCGCTTTAGTCGAACCAGAGCTCTTCATCACAATCAGTTTGCATTTTAATGAATTTCAAATAATTTAAGCCCTTTGTCATTTTATATTTACATAGGCCGTACAACTGGCGGCCGAGGGCGGGCTACTCATCGTAGCAGATAAAGACTTTCCAGAGCCCTACGAGCGCTGGAGCATACTGCAAGCTGTGTTCTTCTCATCAACTGTGTTAACCACTATAGGTAAGTGCTCCATTTGTCAACAAAAAATAATGCTCTAGTCGCGCGAGCTCGACAAGGAGATACCCTGAAGCCGAGTCCTAACCACTCATAAGTCGTTCTTCTAAATTACTTTAACTAACTTATTGTGTGTTAATATATTTGTATGTGCTCACATGTGTACATGCTTTGGTAAATATGAATAAACCACCCTCTTTCTTTACCTATCTCGATATATATATTTTATATTTTATATATAATTTGTTGCTTTTATTCTTTTTCTTAACCGATTGACCTTGCGGTAAGCGATGAAGTTATCAATTA
The DNA here is from genome assembly GCA_035042055.1 of Drosophila macrothrix. Taxonomy (NCBI): domain Eukaryota; kingdom Metazoa; phylum Arthropoda; class Insecta; order Diptera; family Drosophilidae; genus Drosophila; species Drosophila macrothrix. The sequence continues at coordinate 25,690,839 of JAWNLX010000587.1, forward strand.
AATTATTTATTTTATATGAGTATTAATATTCCAAGTTATAAGCCGCTCTTAAAGCTGCTGAGAACAACACATACTTGCTTAAAAGCGGAGAGACATACATAAGTCGACTCAGCTGATTATGCTGATCAAGAATATATAAATTATTTTGTCCGATATGATTCCTTCTGTTTGTTCAATACAATTCCATTATACGCCTTGTACACATTTTTCAATGGGCTCAGAATATAACGAACGAATAAATTTGTAAATGTAGTAAGTTTATTTTAGAACAAATCAAATTTTTTTTACTTCTTATTATACTTTGATACCGAATGTATGAACGAATCTTTTTTCGACACCCTTAGATATAGAGACTTGTAACTTGGAACATATCCTGGTCTTTGCCCGCGCCAAAAAGAAAAAATTGGAGTGCTATGTCCTCTAGGGTGCTAGTAAATCGATAAAATCGATATTAAATTTGGTTGGTAGGTTGCAGGGGCTGTCCTTGAGAGATCGGCATTTGCCCGCGCATATCTTCGCCACTACCAGGCCCCTCGCCCCCCAAAACTTTAAATGGCTACATCTTCTTCAGTTTTTGAGTTAGATCTGTCACATTTCGTAGGTATATTACTGGTAGCCGCCTTTAAGAACCGATAGCAGATTTTAACGGCCACGCGTACTCATATCTCTCACAATTATAAAGTTAGAGTAACCAAACTTAGAAGGTAACTTGCTGGTAGCCTCCTTCAAAGACCGCTGCCCCCAGGAACTTCGGCCCTAGTGATCTGCAGTGCACATATCTTCCACAATTTATGAGTTAGAGTCACCAAATTTTAAAATAATGTTACTGATATCTCCCCAGGATCGATACAAATTTGGATGCCCAAACCGATACACCACTTAATGTTAATTGAGAAATCCATATCCATATCTTACCGTTCAAATATCCGGTTAAAATTTTGGACTCGCCCTCTCCCGCCTCCAAAATTCCCAAAAGCCCATATCTCCCGCAATTTAAGAGCTACAGTTACCAATATTGTTAGGAAGATTACTGAGAATCTTCTCTATAATTTTTTCAGTCATGCCCAGTCCCACCCCTCCAAATTTCCAAAAACCCATATCTGCCGTAATATAAGAGCCAAACTTTGACGGAAGGTTACTTGGAGATTCTTCCACAAATTTGTTTTAGCCATACCTACTCCAGTCCCCAAAATTTACAAAAGCTTCTATCTACCGCAATTTGAAATGCAAACTTGGACGGTATTTCTTGGCGACACACACCTTGTTCTTTGCTACCTGTTATCAGCTGGTATTACTTATGGTATCAAAGTATTTCTTAGTCGGTTACGCCCGACTTTAACGTTCTTTCTTGTTTTCATACTGCGTTTTAAGAAAATGTTCGTGATTTGAGATTGTCGATCGTAAGGCGAGACTAAAATTCCATTCAAGTTTGAACATTTTTTTGTAACTTCTTCATCAATTTACATGTTTTCTTCCATGTTTGATATAAGTGCTTATGCATATTAAGTGGTATCTCACTTTTTATAGGCTATGGCAATATAGTGCCAGTAACAATCAGTGGTCGCGTCTTTTGCATTTGTTTTGCACTCGTTGGCATACCCTTCACACTGACGGTCATCGCCGACTGGGGCCGACTCTTTGCCAGCGCAGTGTCCGTGTTTGGCACACACATGCCCAGTAAGTAGGAAGCCTTGTGTACATGTTGTTAACGGTTTCATGTGCTATGCTTATTGCTTGCAGCCAAGCCGAAGTTTACAAACTTCATTGGCAAAACCTGGTTCTATGCGATTCTGGCCGTTGGATTTTTGGGCGTTTATCTGGCAGCTGGTGCCGGCCTGCTGCTGCTCTGGGAGGATGACTGGACATTCTTTGATGGCTTCTACTTCTGTTTTATAACCATGACAACGATTGGCTTTGGTGATCTGGTGCCCAGTGCGTGCGAGAGGGGATCAGCACGATTGCAACCCATTAATTGTCTGCTTTGCTCTGCTCTACTCTACCCACAGAGAAACCCAACTATATGCTGCTCTGTACTCTGTATATACTTATTGGCCTGGCGCTAACGTCGACCATTATTGAGCTGGTACGTCGCCAGTACGCGACCAGCTGGGCTAAGCTGCAGGTATGTGCTGACCCAATGACATCCATTCGCGTTTAAACAAAAAACAATTGTATTTTGTATTACAGGAGCTCTCCGGTCCAATGGCGGAGACATTACGGCGCCTGGGCGAGACGGCGGGTACGGGCCTAGACTATACGACATTGCAGAAAGTGTTAACCGTAAGTTAAAGGAAGCCAACTGAAAACAAACGAACTAACGAGTTGAATTATAAATGTCGCACGCGCAGGTGTCAATGCCCAAGTGGAACAGCAACAAGAAGAACGAGCACAATTCAGATATTGCCGCACTAGAAGCCATTACGAATGCCATACTCAAGGAGGTGAAGGAGGCACAAAATAGCAAGCCCAAGGTTCTCCAAATTGTCATTTACGAATCATCCGTCTAAAAAGAGTGCTTCCCACGCATCCAAAAAACTCACATAATACGTTTAGACCTAGACGCAAGAAACAAATATCATACAGTTAAAACTTATCCTTAGTTAGTTATACATATGTACATAAATATGTATCAACATATGTGCATACTGTATAGTAGTTATGAATGTTTTTCTCCTCCCATAATTGTATGTTCTGTATGTAAGTGTGTATATCAATGGGAATTGAAAGCCCTGTTGTTTAGTGTTGTCCAGCCAACGACTTCCATAAGCTAATTTCTAAATATAATTAATTTTAAATGTCTGGTTATAAAATTGCTCATATGTACTGAGGTCACATACACATACGAGGGTCGATCAATTCGTAGGCATTTTTCACACAATGCTAAGAATAGTCCGATTTTGAGTGACGCAAGCCACAATTTCAAACTGACAGTGCGTCATATTTGGTAAAAAGTGATTTTGATCGGAAATTTAAGTATAATTATTAGATGGAGATGACTTTTCGCTGGTAGCTCTAAAATCCGGACTTTAAGACCTCAAAAATTGAGCTTGTGTTTGAGGAGAAAAAGTCAGAAACTTGATTTGGAGCTATTCATTTTAGAATAATGAAACTTTAAAAATGAATTCTAGCCTGAAATTGATAACTGCACTCAGTAATCCAGAATGTGTTCTTGAAAATGAGCATACAAAGTAGAAGTCGAACTTGAATCAAGGTAGTTCATTCAAGAATGAATGGACTTTATCTGAGAGAATATTCATGACTGTATCACTTTTGATACTTCTTTGTACTTGTACTTTTGTACTTATTTTTCTCTGAGCATGTAAGTAAATATTTTATAGAATTGAATTTTAAGTGGATAAGCGATACACAAAATTAGGAAATATAGCTTTTTAATAATCGACCCTCGTACATTAGCTGCAATTAGAATGCAATACTCATTATGGCGAAAAGTGATTTTTTTTTGCAAGACTATTAAGAAATTAGCTGTAAGTAAAAATAATCACGCATAAATGTCCTTTAAAATAAAGAAAACCAAAAAGACTAAGTAATCTTAATATTATGGAACTGAGGTTATAAGGAATAAATCTGCAAGCGTTCTGAAACTGAACGCTTTCAATTGACAAAGCAGTGCGGCAATCTATGAATGCAAAATTGCATTTAATTTATGATCAGCGGAGGAAAGCTTGCAAGCTCAAAGCTCTTGCGCACTGGCTGTCCGAAAGTGAGCGCGACATTTTAAATTGAGACTTTATCTATGGGGCAGCGGGAAAGCTGTGGTTCACTACAAGGCGCTCGCTTGAGCGCTCGATTTGTGGACACTGTGCATCGGTCTGAGAGTCTGTACGTCTAAGAGTCTGTCGTCCGGTTGCCTGTCGGTCAGCGTCAGTTCATTGCCGCTTGCCACATTGTTGGCTATAAAAGTCTGGCGCACTGGCGGCGGCGGCTAGTCACTCGTCACTAGTCACAGCGCGGAGCGTGCGACGTTTGGGCGACCATTTCCCATTCCACATTTCATTCAAACATACTATTTTTTTCGTTTCGCTTCTTTTTTGCTCGTGTGCTTGTGCCTTTGGCGCTACTGTGTTTTTTTTTTTTTTTTTTTGTGTTGTGCTGTGTTGTGTTATTACTACTATTATTATTACTATTATTATTATTATTTTTGTGACTGCGTTTTTAGCAGCGCTCGACTCTTAGCAGGCACTTGTCTCAGTATCGCGGCGGACAAGCAGCGGCGAGCAACCACAGCATCCGTATCCACATACAAAAAATAAATAATATAAAGCGAATAAGCGAAAGAACTAAAAAGAATTGTCAATACACATACATATACATATATAAATACATACATGCTTTAAGCAACGAGTCGAATCGTTGTCCCATCTCCCGTCGCATCCGTCGCCGTGTGTGCTCGTGTTTGTCTCTGTGTGTGGGTGTGTGTGTGTAATAAATACGTTTTTATTTATTTTTTTATTGTTGTTCGGAACTAGTAGTTACTAGTATTGAGTGTGTGCTCCACCTCAATGGAGGTGCTAAAAAAAGACGCCGCAATGGGCTCGCCCAGCAGCGTCTTCTATCTGCTGCTGCTGCCCACATTGGTTCTCTGGTACATCTATTGGAGATTGTCTCGCGCCCATCTCAACAAGCTGGCGGCGCGTCTGCCGGGCCCGCGAGGTCTGCCCATTGTGGGCCATCTATTCGATGTGATTGGACCCGCTTCGTGTAGGTGGAAACCCCCTTAAACTCCAATTCTATCTGGCTACAAACCTGAGTTCTGTTTATTTTTTTCGGTTTTTTTTTATAGCTGTTTTCAAAACAGTCATACGCAAGAGCACACCATTTGAACACATTGCAAAAATGTGGATCGGGCCCAAGCTGGTGGTGTTCATCTATGATCCACGCGATGTTGAGCTGCTCCTCAGCAGCCATGTCTACATTGACAAGGCATCCGAGTACAAGTTCTTCAAGCCCTGGCTCGGTGATGGTCTTCTTATAAGCACAGGTGAGTGTGTGTGTATTCGTGTGTGGGAGGGGAGCGAGTCAGAAGGGAAGTATTGGCTTTCTGTGACTCTCTCTCTCTCTCTCTCTCTCTCTCTCTCTCTCTCTATCTATCTATCTCTGTCTGTCTCTCGACTAGCTAATGCAATTTAAATTGCGTTTATGGAATCATAAATTAATCAAGCGATTTGTAAGCCTGACAGTTGGCACAACAACGCCTAACAAATGGCGGCTATAAATAAACCGACACAGAAACCGAATAGAACAGAAAAGAACAGCACAGAACAGTGCAGAGATGAGAGTGGAGAATGGCGAAACGAAGGGACGCATATTGTTGTCTCTTTCCAACGAACTAGGGTTATCCTTATCAGCATCGCTCTCTCTCATTCTCCCTCTCCCTCTCTCTCTCTCTCTCTCCCTCTCTCTCTCTATCTTAATACTGTAGTCTAAGTGATCTTATCCAGCTTTCTATATTTCCAACTAAACTTTTCTGTCTCTTTATCGAAATCTCTTCTTTTTTTTTGTCATTTTGTTGGCCCAATCGCCATTTTTTTTGTAAACATCTTAGCTATCATCTAAGTATAAGCGATCTTATAATGCGAACTGACTTTATATTTATATTGAGTTCTCGATCTTATTTCCTATTTATGTAGATACTTATCAAATATCGGATGCCCTATGTGTGTTTTGATTCCTCGTTAATTTTTTTAGTCGGTCAATAATGTATTACGAACTTAATTTAATTATTACTATTACGAACTTAATTTAATTTAGCTGAAATTAGCTCTTCTATCCGAATAACTCGATCCGCTCTCCTCTATTATGTTTATCTTTATCATTATATATGTGCTAGGTGTTCAAATACTGATTTGGCTCAAATCCCGACTAATAATACCCATATCTGTATCTAAATGTGATCTATTCTTATATCGATCAGGTGAAAAGTGGCGGGCTCATCGGAAACTGATCGCACCCACATTCCATTTGAATGTCTTAAAGAGTTTCATTGAGTTGTTTAACGAGAACTCTCGCAATGTGGTGCGGAAACTGCGTGCGGAGGATGGACGCACATTTGATTGTCATGATTACATGAGTGAGGCAACTGTGGAGATTCTATTGGGTAAGTGATATTCACACATACACACACAAACACACGCACACACAAACATACAAACACACTCATACATAGTCAGTGAAACGGTACTCTCCACTGACCCGCACTCAGAGCACGACAGGCAACGATTTTGTTTCAATTTCAGATTCTAATTCCGATTAATTCTTTTTTGCATGATTTGTGTGTGCGTAACTATGTGTGTTTGCTTGCGTGTCATTATATGCTAAATAGTCATATATCATACACATAATAATACATAATACCAGCGAATACTCACACACTCACTCATGTGTATATGTGCTTATATATGTACATATATATGTTGTAGATGCGATCACTACTACAATATGCCGCAATTGAGCACAATCCCATTTCCCCATATACTCGCACAAATCAAAATTTTAGTTTGTTGTCCGTTTGCCTCTTTTGTGTGTAGACAATGGGGCACAAAACAGAGACCTGACCCGGGACCCGAATTATTTCAAATACCTAACTAATCCGTATAGTTCGGAATAATGAGCCGCTACAAACAGATTCACAGTACATTTTCGTTGCTTTCACAAGAAGATCTTACTTCCTTTGGCAACAACTGAACGTGACTTGAGCGATATTTGATAGATCATTAAGTCATTTGGCATTATTGTGATTTTTGTATTGAATTGATTTAGCACTTGAAATCGAACCGAACTTAACTAGAGCTTGAAACTTAGTTTTTTAAGTAAATAAAGCAATTGAGGTATATGGTAATAGTAACTCGAGAGATTACTTTTGATATAATCTGTTTAAATATAAATTTTATATTTTGAAATGTTGATTTAGCAAGTTAAAAAAGCGTCAGATAAATTAGTAATTCGCCGTAGTCTTTGTCCTCTAAAGTAGCACGAATTTCACTTGACTTCAAGCCTTTTCTGAATAAACGCTCTAACCCCATTTATTATATCACCATGCCATTATCACATTTGTTTGACCATTAGCTAAGCATGGCCGTAGGCATAACTAACTGTGCCACCCAAATGTCTGTCATATATTTAAAGCCAAACACGTTTCAGGCTTATTAAAAAAAAATAAGTGAAACCGCCCGTTTAACTGGACGCCTAGTCGTCTGGGGTCTGTGGTCAGTGATCAGTGATCAATGGCATATAGAAAATGTTAATGACATTGTCACATTTATGTATGTATGTAGTACATATGTATATATTTGTGTGTCTGTCGGACCGATTGATTTCCAGGCCATTGCATAACGCAGGCTTACCTTCGCCCATAATTGAAATGCTGCCAAAAGCGCGCATCAGACTGCAAAAAATTGTCAGCGCCAAGCGAGTCAAACTGCTAGCCAAGTGCAATTAAAACCACGTCGCATTGCCATTAAACATTTAATTAGGAAAATTTGAATGCAACTGCAGTTGTCTGAGTTCCACGTCAAGTGCCCAGACCCAGGCCCGGGGCACAGGCCTATTCCCAGGTCTCAAATCCACTGACGCAAACGAGCAATTAGCAATTAAGAGTGAAAATTCAAATGATAAAATAACAACAACATCAACAACAAACTGCTAAAGTGTACAAATCATTCTTTTGAGTTTGCAATATGATAGATAATATATATAATATATATAGATATATGTATATGGCACATATAGCAAAAACTGAAACAAAAAATCAAATGGCATTTTTTATGATTATTGCCATATTGCATAATCTATATCCATATTGTGAGTGTTTGTGTCCACAACAAGTTTTTCCTGCCTGCCAGCTGGCCAGTGGGCCAAAGTCGTGAAATGCAAGTGAAAAACTGGCATTTCCTCGCTTATGCAATGCCTTTTCAGATATATAGATACGAATCAGAGACACCTGTTTCAGTTGTAGCGGAAGAAATGCCATTTCAATCAAAAGTTCATGTGCTGACTGCACAAACAAAATCTCTTTGATTTTGTGTTGAATCGCTTTTCAAGGAAAGTAATCGCAAATATAAAGACCTAAGTCTTAAATAAGCTTTCACTTCCGCTTGACAGATCAAATACAATATATTTTGAAATAATAATGCATACATTATATGTCTGATATATATTTATATATATAAGTAAGTATGTTGTGTGTATCTATACCAATAATCCCTATATTAAGCTAGAATTAATTAGAAAACGTGTATTAATATTCAGAATTCAAAATTCAGAGAAACTTAATTTTTGTACTTCAGTATTGTGGAAGATGGACTTTTGTAATATGCTTGACCTTTTATTTTTCAAATATGTTGACTTCACCCTTATCGAAGACCAGAAATTTGCATCGATATTTTGGTTAAAAGTTATTTTTAAAGCACCGCAAGTATTGGTGGAAAACTGATAGACGCAATTGAAAGTAAAGCCAGTTAATCTGTCATACAAATAGCCTTAAGCTTACACTATATGTGTATATATACTAAATATGGCATACTATTTGCATATATGTTGAATGTAAAGCGAATGCTATTTACGCATTGTATCTACAGTTAGACAAGCGGAGCAGCGTCCGTTGTGTGTTTGTTAAGTTCAATTGGCGCTTGGGTCAGTCGAGTGCATTCCACTTCCAATCTACATTCCTATCCATCATTCCCTTACGTTTCTAAAGTTCCCGTTCCCGTTTCCAAACTCCATCTACTGTGCATGCTGCTGGATAATGGGCTAATCGGAGCTGCGGCTCTATTTGTCGCCGGTTTCCCGTAATTTTTGTTCACATCTTGCAGAGACCGCAATGGGAGTGTCGAAGAAGACGCAGGATAAGTCCGGCTTCGAGTATGCAATGGCCGTGATGCGGATGTGCGATATACTACATGCACGCCATCGGAGCATTTTTCTGCGCAACGAGTTTATCTTCACACTGACCCGCTACTACAAGGAGCAGGGACGATTACTCAACATCATTCACGGCCTCACCACCAAGGTCATACGCAGCAAGAAGGCTGCCTTCGAACAGGGCACCCGCGGCTCTCTCGCACAGAACGAGCTAAAGGCGGCAGCATTAGAGCAGGAGCAGCGTGAGCAGCAGCAACAGACGCCAGTTGTCAAGCCTGAGCCGGCTATTCCTTTCGCCGGCCTCTCCTATGGCCAATCAGCTGGGCTCAAGGACGATCTGGATGTGGAGGACAACGACATAGGCGAGAAGAAACGTTTGGCCTTCCTCGACTTGATGCTGGAGAGTGCACAAAGCGGTGCACTTATCACGGACACCGAAATCAAGGAGCAGGTGGACACGATTATGTTCGAAGGACATGACACGACGGCAGCCGGTTCGTCATTCTTTTTGTCGCTTATGGGAATACACCAGGATATACAGGATCGCGTAATTGCCGAACTGGATGGCATATTTGGTGACTCGCAGCGGCCGGCCACATTTCAGGATACGCTGGAAATGAAATATCTGGAACGGTGCCTAATGGAAACGCTGCGCATGTTCCCCCCAGTGCCGCTTATAGCACGCGAGCTACAGGAGGATCTGAAATTGAACTCGGGACCCTATGTTATACCGCGCGGCGCCACTGTGACTGTGGCCACCATATTGCTGCATCGCAACCCTAAGGTCTACGCCAATCCCAATGTCTTCGATCCGGACAACTTTTTGCCCGAACGCCAGGCGAATCGACATTACTATGCCTTTGTACCCTTCTCCGCAGGACCCCGCAGCTGTGTGGGTGAGTATTAAATGCGATTATTGGCTGTTGCTGATTTCATTTAAAACGGTTTATTTAACAATTTATTGTGCATATTTCTCAGTTTATTATTTTGAGTTTTAGTAAAAAAAAACCTTCGTCCATAATAATTAGTTTAAATGAGAAAGAAAAAATTGTGATGTTTTTTCGCTCAAAAATAAAAATTAAAGTCCGATAATAAATTGTTCATAGAAAATGGTTGCCACGTCAAATAAAATTTTTGAGTTAAGAGAATTAAAATAAGAATATATACAGTGTCTCACAACTCATCAGGACCAGTGTCTAGCAAAAAATGTAAAGTGCTATAAGGTTTAAACAAAGAAACTAACGCAAAATATTTAAATGCCAATTTGTTTCATGTTATATCACGTTTGAAAAATAAACTTTAGTTTTTATTAAAATATTAATTAATTAACTAAAATTAGTCAAAAACTGAAAATATAGCCAAAATACATGTCAAAGCTTTCTTGATCCAGTCTTAGAAAAGTAACATATTAGGCGTATAAAAACTTAAATAAGGATGTTAATACTTAGTATGATATCCTTTAGCCTTAATAACTTCCCTTAACCTATTATTCATGGAAGATACCAGCTTCCGGGTAGTTTCTGGACTGATTTTGCTCCACTCATCCAGCAGAGCATTTTTGATAATTTTCAGCAGAGCCCACAAATTTTAAATAACATTTAAATCTGGATACTGGGCCTGTTCATATGGGGACAGTTCCAGATAAGCCAGGACTGTACTAATCTTATGCTTGGCTGTTGTCTTGGTCGTTGTCGTGGTAGAACCGGAAAGTACGCCGGATTCCTAGCTTATCGGCACTTTGGAGTACATTTTCCTTTAATATATTGAAATACACATTCTTGTCCATTTTTGTTTCAATAAACACCAAATTTCCACCGCCGGCTTCCGAAATAGATGCCCATACCATGACACCTCCTCCGCCGTGCTTGATTGTTGCCTTTTGGATTTTGGGATTCAGCTCAGTATTGGACTGTCGCCACACATAATTCCGTCCGTCGGAGCCAAAAATGTTGAATTTGGGCTCATCTTCAAATATGAATGTGTTCCAGAACTCCAAATCCTTGTCCAAGTGGGTTTTGGCGAACGTCATCCTAGTCCCTTTATTTTTTGCGCTTTTAAAGGGCTTCTTCCGTGGTACTCGGGCATTAAAGTCATGGTTGCGCAGAACCCGGCGCACAGTTTCCACACTGCAATTTTTCCCCATTTCATCCTGCACCTGTTTAGTCAGTTTTGGAGCCGATAGCTTGGGATTTTCCCTTATTTTCCTGATGATCCCCCGCTCCTCCTGTTCGGTGAAAATCTTGTTTGGTGCCTTTCTGCCCTTGTCCTCTATCCGATTTTATTCGACGAAGCGTTGATTTACAATTTTAGCTATTTGGCGATGTGAATATCCGATCTGGAAATGTTCCATGATGAGATTCCGTTGGTCCATGGTAGTCCATTTGCCCGTAGTCCTTGTTGGCTGGTTGCACCCGAGATACCGGATATAACTAAACTGACTACGAGGGATTGGTATATTTATACCGAAAATCATCAATAAATTAAGGTTATTTTTTACATAACCCGGCCTAGCTGGTGGGAAAACCCCAATTTATTGGGATCATATATTCATTATGGTGGTTAATAAATGTACCTGCCATCGGTCTTTGGAATTTTTTAAAAATATTGGATAATTAGTTTATGGCAGGCAATTAACATTTTTGCTAGGCACTGGTCCTGATGAGCAGTGAGACACTGTATATATATATAACATATATATATATATATATATATATTTATATCCATCAAAAGTTAACCAAGACAAACCTTATTTTTTAATTAAAGGAATTTTGTTTTATTTTAACAAATAATTATTAAAATGCGATTTTGTATATAATATTAGATTATAATTATGGTATTGGGGTTTTCTTGTATTGACCGATTTGATTTCACCATAGGTCGCAAGTATGCAATGTTGAAACTAAAGATCCTGTTGTCGACCATAATGCGCAACTATCGTGTCTACTCGGACCTCAGCGAATCGGATTTTAGGCTGCAGGCGGACATCATACTGAAGCGGGAGGAGGGCTTCCGCGTGCGCCTCCAGCCGCGACAGGCGGGACAGGCGACCACAACCGCCAGCACGGCAGCATCATAAACTTATGCACACACCTTCTTTCTTCGCAAGTGATAGTCCCGGTCTATAAAGTAATACTACATATACATAATAATACAACAAACCAAACCAAACAGGAAGCTCACATCAACACACTACTCTAATTTGATAATGATGTATTTATCGTAGCAATTTTTAAGCGCTGCATTTAACACTTAACACCAAACCACACACAGACGCTCAAACAACATCACCAACAACAAATATTAATTATTTCCTCTTTTTTTTTGTGTATTTAATTATTATATGTATAATGTTTTGACAATATATTTGGTGTAATATTTTAAATTGCGCTGCTGTGTTTTAATTCCTTTTCCACAGGTTAAAGTTTAATTGACAATTTTGCCTTGAAATGGGTGTTTCTTATCAGATCTTGATGAAATGTTCACGGTTGATAAAAAATATCAATGCTAATATCTTTAAAATTGTGGATATTATTTCTATCTGAAGTCGATATATTCGATAAAATGAAATAGACTTAAACTGCGTGAGATATACGAGAACTTACATACCAAATTTTAGTTCCTATTTCTTGTTGTCTCTGAGATAAGACAGATGGATGGATGATTAAACGGATATTGATGGATTGACTCGACTGTTGATACTGATAAATAAATATACATATGCACATATACATATAAAGGGTAAACAAATTCCACCTTTTACCCTTGGTAAAATACTTAAAATCAATTATCAATTGTTTTACAAAAAAACTTGCTGATAGTAAAATTATACAAGCCTAATACTCGACTACATATATGTTCATATTTATAGAATTTCTTGAGGTGACTGCCTGGTTGATCATTAATTGATGACTGATGGGTCATGAATGCACACTACTGTAAAATCTATGATGCCGAAAATTCGAGCCACTGAATGGGGGAAAAGTAAGATTTCAGATGCTATGCAAATTCTGCGGCTTATATCACCGACCAAATTCGATTTCCATGCTAAATTGGATTAGCTTTCAATATGGTGATTCCAAATTTTCAAAACAGAAGTTGTTTAGCTCATCTTACAAAATTTACAAAAAAATTAAATGAATCAAAATAGGCATTGCAAAGCAGTCTCAACAAGAAATTTACAAATTAATTTAAAAAAGAACAACTTTTTTGAAAAGTTCGAAAAATTTAAAAATATTGCAAGATCTCCCTGCAGAGAATGTCGCGAGACAGATGAAAGTTCGCGTCCTGGATTGGAAGAGGTCCTCGCGAGTCGTAGACAATCCTCCACAGCGTACCACTCCAGCCACAGGCAAAGCATGCGCAAAGTGTGGTTGGACCACCACGACCATCACGCCCGGTACCGAACGCTGTTAGTCACGAAGTACAGTGACCAAAGAAGAGGAAGAAGTTCTTGCCACCGTGGAGAAATGTCTACCACCGGACAGGAGAAATGTCTGCGGTTTGAGGGTCAAATGGTACCTAGGTACCTTCAGACCTTTGAAGACATAGTTCAATTTGGGCTGAAAATAACGAATGACTGGTGTACGGAGGTTTGACTCAACTTAAACCCTACAATAGCAGTAATAGTCCCCTTTACTAGAAGATAAAAGTTACAGAGAATGAGCGAAATATGACTTTCTGGGAGCCTATTAGAAACAAGTATGGAGGTAAAATGCCACTGTGTCACATTTGACATTAGATTAAACTTTGGCTCCCGTGTACAAATACGATATCAAAGTGCTCCAGAGCACTTTATATGTGTCGTAGCAAAGTCATGGGGTACATCACCAAAGATAATAAGATGGCTATACCTAATGGTAGTAAGCTCCATGCTAAAGTATGCAGTGATAGCATAGATGGACGACATTAGATGAAGCTCACCATAGTACACCGATGAATCACTCACCTATAAGGTCACATGCCTTGGAAAGGTGGGCCCTCTGATATCCCACCACGAATCACTGAGGACGCACACCAAGAAATTTCAAGCTGAGGTGCAGTAGGGAGAAGTGCGGGTTTGAACTTGAAACGTAACTATCGGAACATGCATATAGCCATCCTATCCAATAGTCAGGCAGCAATAAGTGCTATTAGGGGAACGAAGATAACGTCAAGTGTAGTTCGTGAGGTACAATCCAAATCGGGATACATAATAGACTTATCCTAAGATGGGTCCCGGGCTACAAGGATGTAGCGGGGAACGAAGTGAGCAAGTGAGAATGGGACCAGAAAAGCCCCTTACAGAAAGACACACATAAAAACGAAGAAAGCCAGAGGCGACAACTGTGTTGTGCAGAGACACCGAGTAACCGTCAAGTCCAATGTCTTTTGGGTGACTAAAATCACCAGCGATTAAAGCAGGTATTAACAATGGGGAAGAATAGGCTTGGGAAACTTAGCGGTCTATTGACAGTAAATTATAGACTAAGAATTCGCCCATCTTAACTTTGTATTTATAGTAACGAACTATATGGGTTTTGTGAAAACGAGGATGAATACTCAAAGCACATCCTAGCAGATTGTGTTGCCTTAATTAGCTCGAAAGACATAGAAACCCTCAACCCAACAAAGATTCTTGCATTCGAGTAAGAGCTGGGGTTGATGGAAAAGCTATAGGCTCAGAAGAGTTTACAATAGATCTAGCAGGTTACAATGCACATATCCCGACAATAATAATAATATTTGTGATTCTTTGTTGCAGAGAAATTAAATATTTAAATGTGATGCTCAAGAGTATTGAATCTGAAATAGAATATCACATGAAGGAAAGAAAAAGTATCGCAACATACAGAAGACAATCTGCTGGTTGTCATGGAAGCCAAAGAATGGAAGTGCCCTAGTCAAATTAACGGATATTGGTATCGCCTTCATGCAAAACTCCACAACGATTACTATATGTAGTTTGTACACATGGAATTCAATTTTTAAAAAGCCTGTGTAAGCCGCTGAAAGCCGTTATTAGTTGTTAGTTAATTAGTCGTAGAAATCATGTTATTATCTTAAGTGCGTCTTTATATACATATATGAAATTTGTTTAAAACAGATCGCCCACAATTACCGGCTAGCTATCGGCTCATGTGGAGATCGACCGCGATATATTGGGCGGCAAGTTAACAAGAATTTGCTCGCTACTGTGTTGGCTGTGTGAATGTTATGTAGCCTGCGTATCCTTCACTTCCTATAAATTTCTCGTCAAAATTTATTTGACAAATTCCCGTGTATTTATCATATCATATTCGTCCGACCCTCATCCCACCCAATCACATTAACTTTAGTTTTCATTTTCGTTTTGTATTACACTAAATTATTAATCCGCGCTTCGTCATTTTTCTCATCAACAATATTCTGGCCAAGACTAAATTCTTTTATATATATATATATTATATTAACAATTATTTATATGACCTAATGCTTACAGAAGAAAAAATAGATTTTTTTTTTGTTACATCACTGATGAGCCAAATGAACATCACTGTTGCTGACATTACGCATCACTGATGCCTTGGGGGTTATGGACGATCAGCTGATTGCGGCTGATCGCAGGTATGTTGGGATGCTCCGTATCTTCTTACTTTTCCCTGGATTGCACTCCTCCGATTTTGTTTTAACCCAATTGTCTCCCGCCGATTCCCTCCGTGGTGGCGGCTGGTCAGTTTAGTTTGTTCGGTTTGTTGCTGTCGCTTGCTTACATACTTTTTTATTTTATTAATCTTTCTTTGTGGATAAATATATATATATGTATATATATATATATATATATACATATATATACATATATATATATATTTATATTATATATATTTATATATATATATATATAAATTATTTTACTAATATAACTTTCAAGTTTTCTATGTGCATGCGCCCTTTTTCTTCCTCCTTTTTTTCTCCGTTTTCTCTTTTTTCTCTAAAGGACCATTACACCTTATAAATATTTAAATCACAGCTCGAGCTGATTGCACGATTCTCGCTCATCGATTATCATCGTTGGACAAGTCGATGTGCAAAACGTCTGGCAACGCCGGACAGCTGTATTAGTAAAGTGACACGACGACAGCTGAAACGTTGACAGTTCGAGTGTTTTACTTTGGTTTTATAGATTTGTTTTGCTGTTGAGTCGAGTCGCCTGTTGCTGCCATGTCCGCTGCCATTGACGAACTGCAGGCCATCATTGCCGAGCTGAAGTCGGAGCTCGAGGAGCAGAAAACGACGACGCGCAATGCGCGCGAGCGCATCGAACGTATGTCCGCCGAGGTCGTCGATTCCAATCCATACAGTCGCCTGATGGCCCTGCAGCGCATGAACATCGTTAAGGACTATGAGCGCATACGCGACAAGGCGGTGGCTATTGTGGGCGTTGGTGGCGTTGGCAGTGTCACCGCCGACATGTTGACGCGGTCAGTGGACAAAAAATGCAAATGTTTTTGTTTTGCTTATTCATCTTTAGACTTTTTTGTTTTTGTTTTTGTTTTTGTTTGCAGCTGTGGAATTGGCAAGCTAATACTGTTCGACTACGACAAGGTGGAGCTGGCCAATATGAACCGATTGTTCTTCACACCCGACCAGGCGGGCCTGTCCAAAGTGGAGGCAGCGGCGCGCACATTGAGCTTCATCAATCCCGATGTGTGCATTGAGACACACAACTACAACATAACCACAGTGGATAACTTCGATCAATTCCTGAGCACGATTTCTGCGAGCGGCATTGCGGTTGGCCAGCCCGTCGATCTGGTGCTCAGTTGCGTGGACAATTTTGAGGCACGCATGGCGATCAATGCCGCCTGCAATGAGAAAAATATGAACTGGTTTGAATCCGGCGTCTCGGAGAATGCCGTCTCCGGCCACATACAGTTCATACGTCCCGGCGATACAGCATGCTTTGCCTGCGCCCCGCCCCTGGTTGTCGCTGAGAACATTGACGAGCGGACGCTGAAGCGTGAGGGTGTCTGCGCAGCCTCTTTGCCCACAACGATGGGCATTACGGCTAGCCTCCTTGTGCAGAATGCGCTCAAATATTTGCTGAACTTTGGCGAGGTCTCTGACTATTTGGGATATAATGCGCTAAGCGATTTCTTTCCCAAGATGACCCTCAGGCCGAACACGCAGTGCGATGATAGCAATTGTTTGGTGCGCCAGAAGGAGTTCCATGCGCGTCCGAAGCCAGTCGAGGAGCTGGTGGAGGTGGAGGTATCCGATGAACCACTGCATGCCTGCAACGATTGGGGCATTGAGTTGGTTGCAGATAATGTGTCGGCCGAGCAACAAGTGACTGCTACGACGACAACGACTACCAAATCCTCGGAAAATACAAATGTCGCCTTCGGTTTGCGTCTGGCGTATGAGGCGCCGGATAAGTCGGAGAAATCGGAAACGACGGCTGCTCATGGTGATGGGGTGCCGGAGGCGAGCCTGGAAGAATTGATGGCGCAAATGAAGTCGATGTAACATAGCAGCTGAAAACAACTTCCATAACTCCATTATTTATAATTATATATTAACAATTTACTTATAAAACGAATCACCGTTTTTTTTTTAAATTATCTATCGATAACAAATGTTATTAAAGGAAGTCTTAACAGTAGCATACGTGGTACAAATCCACCAAACCCGCATCAAAATGTTAATAAAACAAACGTAATTTCTGACTTGGTTTTTTTTTTTTTTGTTTTCTATACTCCACACATATGCGTTTTTACTTCCTAAATATATTATTTAAAATATATATGGATGCGTGTTTTATTTGAATTTATCGATTTTGCTAGGAGCAAATAAATTCTACTAAGTGGCAACCAGGCCGCAATACACCAAAAAATAACTTCTTTTAACTTTGTGGTCACACTGTACATCAAACAGAGTAGTAGGAAATATCTGTCGCGTTGTCAAAAACAGGGATTAAAGTGTTCTTTTCAATCTCAGCGCTAGCCAAATCGATTGTAACGAGTAGCAACAATGTCTAAGAAGGAGGATAAAGCACAGCCCGCGGAAGAGGTAACTAATACAAAGGACTTAGCCAGGTTTCCACATGCTATTTTTTGTACACGTCACTCGGCAGCGTATCTTATATGTAAAATGAATGATTACAATCCACAGCTGGTCAAGGTAAACAAATGGGATGGATCAGCGGTGAAGCATGCATTGGATGATGCAGTGAAGACCTGTCTGCTGGGCGATCGTCCCCAGTTGAAGGAGCAATTTGGATTGGTAAACACCCGCCTGCTGCTCTGTGCCTTGGCTGTCGGTGTCGCCATAATGGCGCACGCCTGGGACTTCACCCATCCATTTCCGCAGTCGCGACCGGTGCTGCTGTTCAGTGTGCTGGCCTATTTCGCCCTGATGGGCGTGCTCACGCTACACACAACGTTCCGCGAGAAAGGCACCTTTGCCGTTGCCGTGCAGAAGGAGGCCGGTGGCGGTAAGACGAATCGCACCTGGGAAGCCAGTTCGGACATGAAGAAGTACGATGACAAATACATGCTCACCCTCTGTGTCAGGAATGGGCGAGGACAGCGCGAGCAGACCAGCACAAAGTCATGTGCCGCCTTCATCGATGGCAACGGCATCATTCTGGATCATCTGGTGGCTAACGAGGTCAATCGTTTGTACAACTTGCTGGCTGCCGAAAAGAAGAACAAATAGCTGGAGCAACAATAGGCAGCAGCAGCCACACCAGCAATTGCTGGTTGCTTAAGCATTTTTTTTCTTGCGCTTTCCATCTTCTTTTTTATGTCTTATTAAATCTCTCTCATTAAATTAATTCACCAATCTTTAAATATATAACTCCAATATTATGCTCGTTTTGTCCGGATCATGTGCCGTAGATACTTGTTTCGGGTCGACGCAATCGAAGGTGGCGACAGAGAATTATTTCTTTGGGTCATATTTTTTGCCTATATATTTGAAGCGAGTACAGCATGCAGAACATTTAGAACATTTTGAGTAATCAAATCCCACACTCCACTTTCGGCCGCCACAAGGATTTTAAATTCTGGTATTATTGAAAATAAACACAATCAAATACGCGATAGCCACGGAAGACATAAGAAATGCGAGAGATATTGACACTGCAGATTGGCGGAGCTGGCAATGCCATTGGCGATGCGGTAAGTAGCTAACCATATACACAGAGAGAGAGAGGGAGAGAGTGTGAAAGATAAAGACAGATGTGATTTCTGATTTTTTGAAATAACCGAAAAACAATCAGGCTTATAGTATACATTTAGGCAGTATATACATATGTATCAGAGAACAGCTGCGGTTTCCAATAATACTGGCCCTACACAATTTAAATATAATTATAAATTTACTACACTTTGGTAAAAGGGTTAAATGCTTTGTATGAATCATTTGCGATCTCTGATTTGGCTTCTCTGGTTATTTGCAGTTCTGGCATCTGATATCGCATGAGCATGGCGTGGATTATGGATCGGGTCGATTCGACGGCACCAGTCCGCTGCAACTGGACCGGATCAGTGTGTTCTTTAATGCGACCGTCAGCAAGCGTTTCTATGCACGCACCATCATCATCGACACGGAGGCTAGCACCATACAGCGTCTGAGTTCGAGCAGTCACCTGTATCGTCCGGAAAACTTTGTGGCCGGTTCGGAGAGTTCGGGCAATAACTATGCCCGTGGCTACCATACGGATGGCGCCGCAATTCTCGATCAAGTGCTAGAGAGTACGCGACGCGAAGTGGAATCATTGGATTCACTGCAGGGATTTCAGTTGCTCCACTCGATTGGTGGCGGCACCGGTTCGGGTCTGACGTCACTGATCATGGAGTCACTGGTTGAGCAGTATCCGGATAATTTGCTATGCAACTATGTGACCATACCATCGCCGAATCTATCACAAGTCACTGTGGAACCATACAATGCGCTGCTCAGCATACCGGCGCTGGTGAACAACTCGCATCTGACCTTTTGCCTGGACAATGAGGCACTTTTTCAGATCTGCAATCGAAATCTGAAGATTCCAATGTCTGGGTATGAGCACATCAATCACATTGTCGCCCTCACCATGTCCGGCCTAACAGCCTGTCTGCGTTTCCCCGGCCAGTTGAATGCCGGTCTGCGCAAGATCTATGTGAATATGGTGCCCTTTCCCCACCTACATTTCCTCATACCGGGCTTTGCGCCGCTGGGCTCGTGCAAGGAGCAACAATTTAGCAAGGGCACCGTCGCTGAGCTGGTGCAACAGATCTTCTCCAACAATAATCTGCTGTGCGCCATCGATTTGCGCAAGGGCAAACTGCTAACTGCTGCTGGCATCTTCCGTGGACGGATGTCACCACGCGAAGTCGACCAACTGATGACGGGCGTGCGCAACAAGAATCTGAACAACTTTGTCGACTGGATACCGAATAACATAAAAACGGCCATCTGTGATATTCCGCCACGTGGCCTGAAGATGTCCGCCACATTCATTGGCAATACGACAGCGATACAGACGTTGTTCAAGCGATTGCTGGATTTGTCCAGCATCATGTTGCGCCGCAAAGCCCATCTCCATTGGTACACTGGCGAGGGCATGGAGGAGCACGAGTTTATCGCCGCCCAGGAAGAGCTGCTGGCCATCATCGATGAGTATCGGGCCAGTGGCCGTGACGACGGCGATACGAAAGACTCCGGCAAGCGGGACAGCGATGATGAGATATCGTCACGAACGGGCCCAAAATGCCAATATTGCACCAATTGAAACTCCGGGATTGCATTTGCGAATGCTTCTGTCAAATAAAATGTGTCTATTTTCAATTCTCAGTCGCTTAGGTCAAATGCCTGATCTGCTAAACTTGAAAGACTGCCAGGCAATTCCCAACCCCATTCCCATACCCATACCAATTTCAATTCCAATTTCAATCGCAATTGCAATGCGACATTTTGTCAATGATGCAGTACATCAGCTATTTATAGCCGGACAAAGTTCATTTTGGCGTTTTGAGTTCAGCATATTGAGCGAAGGAAACACCTTATACCGATACCGATACTCATTAGCAAACTTGGCCGGATCTTTACTAGTGACATTCAATGTCGCATGTAGATTCTTGTATGGCAAGTAGCATCATTTTTGCATATCATTTGGAATATCTGTACTCATATACCCTCGTCGGGGGGATCTCTCGACTCGACATTCTCTTTGACATTCTCCATTTGAGATCATAAGAGTAAGAAAACTAAAATTCGCAATATTGAGCTCATAAGAATTGCTCATGTTTACTTGCAACGCAATTGGAAGCTGGATCCATCTTCATTGAGCGTTGTCGAATCTTGCTTTGCGCACCTTTTGGATCACATTTTAGTCAAAAGTATGCTCGGTTATGATATGATATAAAAATCAACGAATTTGAAATGATTCTCAAATTAAATTCGGGTCCACATTTAATTGGTTTTTTATTTGTTACGATTCGGAAAAGAGCACATAGCCGAGGACTTCAGCTTCTGGGAGCACTTATTAATATTAGCTGATGAGTCGCGTTTCAAACTTGAAAACCTCCCAACAAAGGATAATTTTCGATTTTAGCACTCATCATTCACTCAAGGCTGGAGCAGTGCACCAAAACTTTTCTCACTAGCCATTCAATCTCTAATGGACTAAGCAACACCAATGTTCTCTTTAGGGACCATGCTGCATACACCCTCTATAGAGTCACAATCCATGTCAATATTTGACTTTATGTAGCCTTAAGTATTAAAATAATTAACCAGTTCGGTTTTGAAAAAAATGTTAATTAATTATTAAGTTGAAAAGGACGCAGAGGCGTGAACTGTGAACTAACTAATAAATATTTTTCTTTAAAAGTTATATACATACAAAATTAATTTAATTTATTATTTATTTGAAATATTGAATTCAGATATTTGGCGTCTTAGCTTTTATTGTATTGTATTGTATTGTTCCGATTATAAACATTACATTTTTAACATATTATATATAAATATGTACTTAAATATATACTATATTAAATACTACACTAAGCAAATATTTAAGAAAAAATCTTCGAAAGTTATTAAAAAAATAATTAACAACAAATAAATTCAGTTTAGCTTGAATGAAAAATACTCGAGCATATTTTCCTTGATGATATCTGCTAAAAAAAAATAATGCTGTTAAAATGCTCAGCTTGTACATAGTATGGACATATGTATGTATGTATGTATAATTATATTTTCATCGGTTGGCTCTGGGCAGAGCTGCAAAGCAAATTGCGCGCCTATTAATAAAAATGCATAAATAATGAAGCAAATGAGACTAATGTGCCCCGGCTGCTGATGCCGAATGCTGAATTCTGAATGCTAATGTTAATGCTGTTTCTGTTTCTGAGGCTGTTTCTATGGCTGCAAAGGTTTTTGCACTTGGTTTTTTGGCTATTTTTGTGCGGCGCATTCCTGAAATACCGGCGTCGCCGGATTTTTTTCCCGTTCTCCGCGTTGAGCCCGGCAATGAGCGTCGAATGATTAAAATACACACTCGGCTGCTGGGCAGCCAGGCCTTGGTGACACACCAAGAGACCAAGGGGGAGGGGAGGGTGGCGATGGGTGCTGCTCATGAAAATGCAGCACAAGTGGAGCATGCACACACACACATACACACATACAGCATACATAAATTGAATATATATAAATATAAACATAATGCAAATGCAAATGTCTAAATTAAGATTTTATAGGCGGCGCCACAGCACTAAAGGGCCCGGTTGCTATGTTTAGGCCGTTGCCAAACGCCCATTGCGTGTCAAGACTCCGTCAAGTGTGCAGCGCCGTGATCGCTTCATTTTCCAATTTGCATTTGCTATACTTTTTTGTTTAACATTTTTAAGTCGTAACCGCGGTCGCGGGCGTTCGAAACGCAGTGTTGATATTTCAAAATTCGAGCAGACAAAATTACAGCAGGTTGGCACGCATGCGTTCACACTTTTTGAATCTATCATTATTGCAACGTCAGCTGTTGGTGCTAGCTAATCTGAATAGCACAATTTTAAGCTTAACAATTGCTGAAGTTTGTGCGAATTTGGTTTGATCAACTTTTAAATCAAATATAGAATAATTTATTTCATATACGTTGCTAAAATTATTGTTTTCCTTTCCTTTTGGTTGTTTGTGGTCAAACACTTTACAAAGTACAATCGACAACAGCTTAACAGATCGAAATCGATGTATTGCTGTGTGGCATAACAGCGTCTTAACAGCTGCTAAATATTTGTTATCGATAATACGCGCCATTCCAACCAATTTATCATCGATAATTTAGAAGCAAAAACAAAGCCGAGCGAGGCGGACGTGTTGTAATTCGTTGTCGCCTGGTGTATGTGTGCTGGGTTTGTGATTTTCGTTATACGCGACTTACGAGGTGACTACTACTTACCTCGAGTGTGTTTGTTTGTATGTGTGTGTGTCCGTGTGTATGTGTCGTACTAACAAGTACAAATTCAAATCATTTTACAAATCGAATGCGCGCTGCAAAAACTTTTTTCTCCCCGCTTTGAGAGTTGAAATAAATTTAAATATTTAAACAAAAAAAAAGCAATCTGCGTAAGCAGTAAATTAATTTCGTTTTTTTGTTTCTCTTTTTTTTGTGTGTTTTTAAGTGCAAAGTTGGTTACACACACACATGCAAACAAAGCCGAAGTTGAGCAGAACACAACAGTGAGCGACGGCATACACCAACACAAGCAGCATTGGGCATATACATACACAGAGATACAGACACAGATACAGCGGCAGCATTGACAAATTAAAGTGAAACGAGTTGTGTGTGTGTTATTGTGTGAAATTTTTGTGCGTGTGCCGCGCGTTCATTTAAAACTTAAATGCTCTCAACATGTCAAGCAACAAACCAACAATAACAAAAAAAAAATAATAATAATCAAAAAGTACAAACTGCTAAAGAGACAAAAACAGCAAAGAAATTTCCGTGGCTGATTATTGTTTTTGTTGTCGTTACTGCATTGTTTAGCAGCATCCCTATTGCTGTCACGTTCCAACTCACAGGCTGTTGCATTTGCCGACGTTGGCAGTGCAGTTCAAAAGGGCTCTGGAATTTCTCGACTGCTACTACTACTACTGCAGTCAGTGTGACCAAAGCTTTGCAAAGCTTTGCGCGTGCGGCTGTTGTCATTGTTGTTGTTTACATTTAGTTCTCTTCTTCTTTGTTATGTTTGCCAAACATAGTTTTTTTTTGTTTTTTTTATCTCACTGTTGTTCTTTGTATGTGCCACAGTTTCAATTTCTCGCCGTCGTCTTAACACATCCGAAATACCTTGCTCCTCAAAGCATAAAACATATTTTAAACCAAACAAAAGAAAAGCCCACAACGCAACAGAAAACAAAAATTTAAAAAAAAAAAAACCCAAAATAAAAACAGACAGCGAGCGGCCGAGAGAGAGAGAGGGAGAGAGGCAGCTGTAACAGCTTTGAAACATGTTTACCGAGGAGGGCATCTTTTCCATAGGCGATGGCCTGCTGGACGTTGATGCTGACCGCTTGAAGGGATTACTTGTGTCGCATGACATCAATGATATCTACGAGGTGGAACAGACGCCGTTTGCCAGGTGAGTGAGTGAGTGAGAAACCGAAACCGGAGCACAAAACGTGTTTTCTTCTTCTTTGACGACGACTGCCTCGAAAAGTTGCCAAAAAAAAAAAAAAAAAGCGAAAACTGCGACGTCGATTGCGGCTGTGTCTGCAACATGTCCGAGCTGTGAGCACAAATATGCTTAAAGAAAGTCAGTCAGCAGTGAGCAGTCAGTAGTTGTGTATGTATTTTCTTCTTTTTTTCTCCTTTTTTTGTGGTTGGAAACTGATATCTTCTGCGCAAGCGCAGCAGCAGCGAGTCGAAAAAAACTTGTTTTTATTTTTAAGTGCACAGTCTGGCAGCTCTGTGAGAGTGTGTGTGTGAGGGAGCTTCTACCGCGTTGGGTATACTCTCTTGCGCAGCTTGTTTTTGTTGTACATATTTGTTACTATCTTTTGCCTGCCCTTATATCAACATCACAGAGCAGCTGTTCCCGTTTGCCGCCGTCAACTGACCTCGGCTTTATTTTACATTAAATTCGCCTCCGTCTTGCATTTTTTCCAATGCTCTTGCTCGCTCGCATTGCTGCATTGTTGTTGCCTTTGCTCTGCCCTTAGTCTGGCTACCTTTTCTGCTAGATTTGCATTTTTGCTTGGATGTTTTTTTTATTTTTAATTTTTTTTTCCTTCATTATAATTTGTTTTGCATTTCGCTTTATGTCTTTTCCGTTTTCCGTTCAGTTCGCTCATTTGTTTTTATCTGTCCTCTCCCTCTCTCACCCCCTTCAACTTAAATTTCCATAAATATTTCTGCCTATCTTCTCCATTTATGTGCTTCCCCAGCGCATCTTCCTTATTGCTGCTCCACCTCGCCTCTCTCTTCAACTATTTTGACAGCTGTAAGTTAGGTGGGACACAGAGAGAGAGAGAGAGAGGGCGAAAGGTGCTAGATTACCACTTGAGACGACGCGCCTGTCCATGTCATCTCTTTTTATTCTTCTTCTTGTTCTTTACAACTACTCCGCACAGTCTGCACTGTGGACATCTCGAAAAACAGTCGAAGAAGCAACTCAAGTGGACTTCTTCTCATTGACTGTGAAGGTCGTTCGATTCGCTTTGCTTCGTTTCGATGCAAGTTGCAAGCTGCAAATCGCGCTTTGCATAAAGTTACCCATCATTCCCAGCGAACTTTGAAATACCCTGTAGGCGCTAAAATATATTCTTGCCTACCAAGATGTGTACACAATGTAAGGCATTCTGTATGTCTGTAACATACATTTGCATATATTCATGATACCTGTTCACTTTTTAAACAGTTTTGTTTTTATAGAAATACAAACAGTCATCTGCGTTTATCGGCAGCTCGTGCGGCTTTTATAGCTGCACTGATAAGCTCACAAACAATTTAATCAGCTATCGATGAGTTGGTCTCGTAAGCCAAACACGAAATGTGAACAACGAATTGAGCACACACATACATACAAAACTACAAGCACACACACACACATATCACAATCTTTCTTTTTTTGTCACACTTACCTCGTCTGATAGTCTTATCATTTCGTTCCGATTGCCTTCCAATATAGTAAAAACACAGGTGTAAATATAAATGAAAAATCTATGGATTTGGTATAGTGATCGTTCAGTAAGTAGGAGATTTTAATCCTTTTAAATAACCATTTATTATCGTCCCGTGATTAAAATTAACAGTGTTTGCAAGTTTCAGATTAAAAAAAAAAATCTCCATTTTTTTTTTTGCTGAAAGTATAATTTTGAACACTGATTAGTCGGCAGGCGATTTAGTTTTTGAAACAGCTGTGTCGCACTTTTAGTATTTAGCATTTGTTAATTACATTAAACAGCTGCGAGTAAATTGCTAATTGCGCAATACTATGCATATGTGTGTGTAATATTATGCATTTTACAAGAACCGTTAATAATCGGACATTGCGTTCGATAACTGATAATAATAAAGAGACAAGTCAAGTCATAGTCAACAATAATTATGTTGGACTTTTTTCAGTCTGCTTACATACACACACATTAATATGGTACATGTGTATTTGCACTTTCCCGATTCGTTGAGGTTGCCTCCAGTTCCAGTTTTATATAATTTCACTTGCATTCAATTAAATTTCGCCTGTTTATCAGTGTTCTGCCCAGCGGCCAACAAATTCTGACGGTTTTTCTTCTTTTTTTTTTATTTCTTTTTCTGCACTGCAACCTGTTGATGGCTTTGTTTTCATTTGTGCTCACGATTCTTTTTCATAATTTTGACTTTTTGTGGTGTTGCTTTTAAAAAAAATAGTAAAATAAAAAATAAACAAACAAAAATGAAATATTCGTTTGGGCTACGATTGTTTTTGCTAAAATGTCGAGTTTATTATGTTCGTATTTTTTTCTTTTTGTTTTGTCGATCTCCAACCTATGGGCCAACTGATTGTATCACTTTTTATCGCATTATATTGCCTTTTCTGCAGATAAGCAGAAGAGAGAAGGTTTTTGTTTGTTTCTTTCGTTTTTTATACCTGGCATTCAGCGAAATTATATTAGCCAAGTTCGCGTTCAAGTTTTGCCTTACACTTTTTAGGGTGAAACGGCAAAATGGATCAAAAATGGTACAGATAAAGAATATGCAATATGCGCGATTAGCGAATAATGATGACAATGAAGTAGCAACAGAAGAAGGAGGGAGAACATGGTGATAAAAATTATGATATATATACATACACACATATATGTATATATTAGCGACAATGCAAATGCGAATACGAAAACGATAATAAATGCGGCAGTGGCATTTTTAGAGCGATAGTTTAAAGCGGAAATGTTTTTTTGGTTGGGCAGAGTTGCGAAAACAAAAGATTACCCGACAGATTTGTGGCATGATCCACACATGTTTGTATGCCAACATCAACAGTTAACAGGAAAATGCCTAATACGCCACGTGGCGTGAATACGATTAGAAAATGTGTGTGTGTGTGTGTGCGATGAAAATATTTGCTAGTTAACTATATTTATGAACAACTACAGCTAATAATTACAATATTCAACATAACAATAAATTATCCATAGAAATTGATAAAGCTGTATATGAATCGAAATATTGTCCGTAAACTCTCGAAAGTAATCTAAACATTTCAATACCAAAACCACTTTCGTCTTAGCAAGCTTTTCTTTTATTTATTTAAAAAAAATTAAAATTACAAATTAACTTATATTAAATTAAAAATGATTTATTAAATTAAAACGTAAACAAGAGAGAACGGGTGAAACCGACTGCGAAACACTTTGACAAGATATCCGAATCGTTGAAGAAGATTTTTAGTAATCTACCGTCCAAGTTTGCCTTTCAAATTGCGGTAGATGTAGGCTTTTGGGGGCGGCAGTGGGCGAGGTCGAAAAAAAAATGTTGGAAAAGTTTCATAGTAACGGGAGTAGGCGTGGCTGAACAAAATTATAGAGAAGGTTCCTAGTAATCTTCCTTCCAAGTTTGGTAGCTGAAGCTCTTAAATAGCAGGAGATACCGACTTATGAGAATTTTGGGGACCGGAGTTGGCGTTGCCAAAAAAATGTAGGAGGACGATCTTAGTAATCTACATTCAAAGTTTCCTAACTACAACTATATCTTAAAATGCGGGTCATATAGGCTTTTATCGTTTTGGGGGCGCATTTGGCCTTGGTTGAAAATTTTGCTGTATTTTTTTAAGGAATATCAATAGCAATATACCTTTTAAATTTGGTCACTCTACCTTTCAAATAGTGTGAGATATATGACTTTATCAATTTATACCAATGTATCGGTGTATCGGTTAGTATCCATCTCTTAGGGAAGCTACCAAATATATATTCAAAATGTTGTGACTAGCTTACAAATTCTGAAAGATTGCGCAATTGATTACTATGGTCGAAATTCTTGTGGTCGGCGGGTGTGGGTGTGGTCTTAAAATATGTCTCTTTGACTATTATGGGGGAAGGTGTGGGCATGGCCATACAAATTTTGTATCGATTTTTATAGGCGGTAATACACCTACCAAATTTAACGGCTCTAACTATAACAAAGCTGTGGAAGATACAACCATTTAAAATTTTTATAGCCGGAGGGCGGCGATTTTTAAAGGACATCGCCAACAACCAACCAAATTTTGTGACTAGCTTTAAAATTGTGGGAAATATGTAACTTTATCGAATTGCGATTATCGATTTCCTAGCCTCCTAGTGCTATATCCACACTCCAATTTTTACACGTCTGACGCGGGCACAGACGGGTATATGTTCCAAGTTTTAAGTCTATATTTAAGGGTGTCGAAAAGTTTGGGTTTATTATCCTGCCGGTATCTAAGTATACAAATAAAGAAAAGTCTATAATATACTTGTAAGTATTAATATGTAAAATGCTCCATGAATTGGGTAAATCCATAAAAAAAAAACCAAATCAGACCAATAATGGTTAAACGTTATAATTTAGTAAAAAATAATAAAAATTTAAGAAAGGAGAAATGGAAGAAGGGTTATATAAAGTAAAAATAGGTAAAACTCTGGGTTTAAGCCACGCAAGACAAAGTGAAGGACCTGCTTCTAGCTTCAATCAATTGGATCTTGGAATTGTGAAGTTTTCAAAATTAAGACTAGTTTGGACCGAGGATACGTAGAGATCAACACTTCCTTTGAGGTAATCGAATCGAAATTGCTGTAATAAAATATTCAATATGGGTACATTAATCGAAACATGTCTTTAATATATTGCTCTCTCATATTTAACATACTTAGTATTCTTTCGCATTTGTTGTGCACACATACACATATATATATATCCCCACACATATATATAACTAAATCATATCTAGGCCGCTGAACGACAATGCCCACAGTCAATGGACATATGCCCACTTCGTGACATATCTTGGAGAGTGCTCATATAACAATAATATCAAACTGAAATCAATCTATAAATACACAAAAAACTCAAAAAGTGAGAGAGGGAGAGAGAGAGAGAGAGAGAGAGAGACATTTAGATTTACAGGGGAGGAAGAAACTAAAACTGGTTTTGTTGACTTCGTTTTTTTTGTTGATTTGCCTGCCTCTCTTAACTGGCTCTTGAGGGCTGCAAATTAGGAGGGCCCATAGTGGGAGCTGTGACACTATCCCTCCTCTCTCTCTCTCTCTCTCTCCGCCTTTGACTCGAGAGATGCGATGCGATCTATTGTAAGCGGTTACCACTCGAATTGTGGTTTTTTTTATTTCTGTGAACACCCGGCAGCAGGCATCGAAGATTACCAAACGAATCCACTTTCGCCAGCGAGGGTTGAATGACGTTAGCTGAAGCGTGGGCTGCTGTGAACCTCGCCCACGCACAAATTTGTTTGCCACGCAACACCCCAAAAAAAACATTAAGACACAGAGAGAGAGAGAGAGAGAGAGAGAGAGAGAGACGCTTACACCCACACACTTGCACCACATGCTCGCACTGCGAATGCGTCACATTTTGTGGCACGAACAATACATGTATATATGTATATATAATGGAGGGTGTTAGTTGTATATTTGGTGACTGGGTTAACCTACTCCTGAAGTGACGTACGTATACGTATTTTATTTTTTTGGTTAGGTCTGTATAGATTTGGGGCATTATATACATACACAGACAGACCGACGGCTAATTGACTTGTAATTTTGTATAAAACAACATACCCTATTAAAATGGGCATTATGCAAGCGAGAGCTATGCGCCTCATTTTCAATTGATATCCGGCTAGTAACATACAATGGAAGGAAAAAAACAACAACAAGCAATCAAATATAAACTGACCGCAACTGGAATGAAATGTCAAGTACTCAAAGTGGGTACCAATATACAAAAAAAAATCTCAAAAATTACCCGTGCTACGGTTAAGTGTTCAACACTGCTTTATTTGTTCGACTGTCAATTTTTGTTGCCATTTTTCTTCTTTTTTTTGCCACATAAATTGGAGCATAATCAAACGTCAACTGCGGGACACCAACACAATCAAAACGGGCAACAAGCGCCCAGTGAATATTTCAATACATCATTCATTCAAAATCCAATTCCGAAACAAACAAAAAGTCTGTGGTCTCTCAATTGATTGACGTTTACAATTGTCAAATGTTACATTTTGCTTTGTGGGTTGTTGTGGGTCTTTTTTTTAGCCGGTTTTGCAACATGCGTGTGCGTGTGTGTATGTGTTGTGTGGTCATTAGTGTAATGAATTGTCAGTGATATGGGCCAGCGAGTGTATTACGATCAATACAAGCCCAATTTGACTTGATTTGACTTCAGACATTTTGCAATTGACAAAACATTTCAAATAAGGGCCCGATCTTTTTTTTATTTCTTGACTTGCCGAAAATTGTATTATATTAAATATACGTCTTAAAAATTATATTACAATTAAGATATCTGATAAAATGCTATAGTTAGCTAATACCCACTTAAAAATTACTTTAACTAGCCACTTGAATTGTTTTTTTAAAATATTTTCTAGAATATCTACATAATACAGAACTGGATATGATGCGATCTTAGTCAGAATATTCATATGTTTAATAATCGGTAATTAAAGCGAAATAGTAAAAGCATTTTAATACTCTGAGTGAGAAAATTCAAATTTGGAATGTAAGTTCTCGTATAGCATACACAAATCAAGTTTAATTAATTTTATGGATAAAACTTCAAATTTAGAATTTTGGTGCTCGTAATCCACACAAAGCTCAGACCCATAACTTAATGCGTTTCGGATACATCGATATAAATCGTTTTCAAATAGCCAAAGGCCACAATAAAAATATCTGTTGCTAAGCATTCTTACTTCTCCCGAGCAGGGATCAATGTGATCTGCTTCTTCTTTTTGTTGCCAATATAACATAGCCAAATTCGAACACTTATTGACTTTACTGAGGTATTCCAGTTTCATTCCTTTGCATTTTTCTTGGAGTTTTGTGACCTAACGATTGTACTACATTCCAGCTAAATTCCATCTGCATCTGCCAATCTGCAACGTTTTTGTCATTTACACATATGTACATATATTCACTTAGAGGTTTAATTTGCCATCTGCATTCGCATTCGCGTTCCAATCCGTATTCGAAGTGGTATTCACATTTGTTTTTATTGAAACAAGAAAATGAAAAACCCATCCACATTCCAAACACAAATACACAGATAGTGCCCCGCAACACGCACTCCTTATTCCACCTCATAAGACGCATTCCGCACAACCCATTCAACATTAGCATACAACATTCACACTTACACTCACATTCGTATTTGTTTATTTGTTAGGGCCAACTGCTAAGCAAATAAGCAGCACGCGTGCGTTTATAAACGCGATCGCGTCTCTGTCGCGTTTTGCTTATGCGAGTGTGTAGGTGTGTGCGTGTCTGTTTGTGTGAGTGGTTTGTAGCCAATTATATGACCACTTTTGGAAATTAATCCTTACACGTGTGTGAGTGTTTACAACACGCTTGCCTCTTGCGCTCAATTTTAACTGCCCCATTTGATCGCCTTCTGGAGCTCCTCTGCCATTTTTGTTCACCAAATTAATTGCCATTTGGCAAACGAATACACAGCTGCCTGTTTTTTTTATTTAATTTATTCGTATTATCGATTGTTGTTTTCCGTGTGAGGTGATTTAAAAATGTTTCCTATTTTTGTCAATAAACCAAGCTCACATCGCAAAACCAAAAAATTACTATAGATGGCAAAAGACATGTCAAGTAATTAAACATCAAAATTTAAAGAAAAGATTTTTTTTTTTTGGGGCAATGACAACGGCAGCAAACAATAACAAATTTGCGCGACGCATCGTGAAGAAAGTGCAATCAGCAGTTGTTGTTGCAGCTGTGGCAACTTATAAAGTGGCATGCAGAGATATCAGAAACAACAACAGCAGCAGCAACAACAAATTCAAAATATCGCTACTGCTTATCAAAATGTAAACAGTTCCTTGTTGTTCACCGCATTATGATGCTGACTAGGTGGGTGTTGCGTGCTGCTTGCCGTTGCCCAACCACTCCCTTTCCCTTCCCGCAACCGTTTTCAATTTGTTTGACCACATCTGCCGTTCTCCAGCGCTATAATTGCCAATGCCGCTGTTTAGGACAGGTCAGCAACCCTGCCGAAAATTTGCAGCTTGCAGCAAATAACATTCCGTGTGTGTGTTTTTAATGTATTTTTGTCTTCTTGGTAGCCTCCATCAACCTCCCTGCCTGCCAGCTGCTTTCTCCTTGTCTCCACCCCAAATAAATATTTAATTGTTGGTGGGTTTTAAGTGTTATGTTATGTTGTTGTGCATTGAACTTATTTTGCGCTCGTAAAATGCTGAAAAATGTTCTCTGGTTACACAGCACAGCACCCCCCCATACACACACAAACTCCACCCGTTGTGATCAATGCAGCTACGTTTAATGACCCACGTAGAGGGGACAATTGACAGCTTCATTTAAACTATGGTTAAATGAGACGTCAACACGGACACATGAACACGAACATATTGGTTAAACAAAGAAAACTGTACTGGGAATGTGAAAAAAAAAAAAATTTACAATGAATTCAGACTAGAATTTGTATAGAAAATCATGTTTAACATATTTCTAGTTCGTTTCTTATTGATTCAACTGTGACTCTATTACCCAAACAAAACAAAAAGAAAGAATGCTTAAGTCGAGAAAGCATCAATAGGAGATACCCCTAACCCAAATTTTTTCCTAATTCAAATTTTTAGTTATTAGTTTGAATTCTGCTGCTAGCCTTATTTTTTAAATAGTATTTCCATTTGAATTTTTTCGTTTTTGATATAAGCTCGATGTGATGATCATCTTTAACCTTTGTGTATTATTATTGGTGTGTGTGTGTGTGTGTGTGTGTGTGTGAGTACGTGTGCGAGTGTGCGTGAGTGAGTGTTTTGTTAGTCAAGGCCACAAGGCAAGCGAGATCAATCCACCGGCCATGCCAAAACCACAGAGTCCCATTTGCTCAGCTAATTTGCTTATGATGAGCGCGCATATTGGCAGAGGCTGGCCTGTGGGAAGTTGTGGAGTGGACACAGAGAGTGTGTGTGGGGAAAGGGGGATGTGTATGCTATAAACTGTTGTGCAGTGGCCTTGAAATCCACAAATGAAACTCTTCGTCGTCGGGGTTACAGACTGTAAATGAAGCCGTTAATGCTTGAACGGAAGTGCTGCAAATCTGATGCTGCCTGGAGTTATTTGCCATCTATCTACCATCTATTTCGGGATGCGTTTTATTTTTATAGCATTTTTTAATGGCATTTGTGTGTTCTGTTTTTTCTTCTTTTTTTTGCAGCCATGTGGCCACATGGTGAAATGTGATGGCTTCTGCTAGATTCATTTCGTTTCGCTTCAAATTGAATAACATTTCGATTGCACATTTCCGCCCATGAAGTTAAGCCAGAGGTTTCTGACACACATGGCCAAATGCATTCAATCAAAACAAACAAAACCAAAAAAAAAATCATATCTTTGTTCATGTTATGGGTCTTAAGGTCGCTTCTTGTTTTGTTCAAGTTTATATCGTTTAACGTTTACTTGATGTGCTGTTACGCAGTGGAATTTTATCTTGGCAAAACAGTCAGACAAAATAATGAGGCTAAGGTGTGTCCCCGCTGCCCCCGCCCCCCTCTCGCTGTTGGCAACACAAAGTTGGGTGGTTCACCAAAATGCCTCCGATAAGATAACAACGATGTTTTACGTATTCGCCAAGTCCAAGTAAACCCTAACTGTCCCCCCCTTTCCAGCACTGTTACTGGAACTACATGCACCCCTTTCTCACACTTGAGGTTTTTGGTGTATTTGACACGTACATCGCTCGTGGTTATATACAATCATTAACATATTTACATATTTATGTATGTGAAACACATATATAGAACATTCCCTTTTTTCCGTTTCGTTTTTTTTAATATATTTTGCATATCACAAATACTATCTGGCTTCCTGGGCGGTGACGCATTTGTAAAAATTCACATTACAGCTATCATTCAATAAAGCAGCAATATTATAGCCGCAACTTGTAAGCAATTACAAATAGCAGCGCAGAAAAGTATGGATAAAACAAATTATGTATCGACGAATCCAACTGGTTTATCTTTACAATACTTTACTTTGACGAGTAGCGAGTGACGAAAGGTCTCCTAACAATATACATGAAGTAAAATGTTTGTCGTTATTATTAAACCTATTATAGTTATACAGCCAGAAGCGAACATCGAACCACTAATCAATCGAACTTAATAACGAGTATGCGTATAACAACAAGAACGAGTAAAGTAGTGATCTTACTTGTAGTTTAATGTTGGCAACGAGTTAGGTCGAAACTAGCTCACATAAGTGCAGCGAGTAAAAATTCGATTGGCTTACCTCGACCATTAAATAAGCTTTAAAGCATCTTCAAAACTTGGTAGAAGTAGCTTTAAGAGTATGGGAGATATTTGGGAGAGGAAGTGTGCGTAGCCAGCAATATTTTGAAAAATGTTAGCAATAATCAAATTAGGGGACTCTTGCTGAGCAGCCCGCAGCAGCAATCGATTTACCAGACTTCATTTTTGGCGACGGATATCAATCTCTCGCGCTAAGTGCTGTCAAAAAAGGCATATATGTATGTATATCTGAGTGTGTGTGAAAATGTGAAAATAACTGCAATAGACAACGACAACAACATACAGTTATTCTCGGGTCAACATGGGTTAAAGCCGTCTGGATAATGACAACGACACAATAAGCACAACTACAACTGCAGCTACAAGTAGCAGTAATTTTACTTCAAATCTTGCCAGTCGCCCAACCGCCTCCTAAGTATAGGGGCGGCGCAAACAATGTCACGTTTTTTTTCGTCTCGTTTCTTTGTTTTTCTGTGTTGGTTTCTGGGCAGTGGTTACAGTTAGCTGGCAAACATCAAACGTCCTGTCTGTGGTTGCATTCATAGCAACGATCACAAAAATCAATTTTTTTTTGAATACATGGATTTTTATAAGGAATAATTGCCTTAAAAATATTCAATATTTATTTGCATTTCAAATAACTGAACAACTCGAATTTCGTCGATCAACTAAAAAGTGATTATGCAAAATATATGTATAGTTTGTTGTTGTTTAATTGAGATATTAAGAGTTTGATCAAATATCGAGTTATTTTTACCTAATTATTAACTTGGATATTATGGCTTAAACTTATTAGCATGGGAATATTATAACATATTCACTAATAAACAAGCAAGAGCGGCTATTTTTTGCATGCCGAAGATGGCATACCCTTTAGCCCAGAATTTGAAATATTATTATTATTATATTTTCTGCGCTTTAAGCTAATTTAGATTTAACTGTGATTATTACACATTTGTGCATATTATATT
This sequence comes from Drosophila macrothrix, assembly GCA_035042055.1. Classification (NCBI taxonomy): domain Eukaryota; kingdom Metazoa; phylum Arthropoda; class Insecta; order Diptera; family Drosophilidae; genus Drosophila; species Drosophila macrothrix. The sequence continues at coordinate 25,726,648 of JAWNLX010000587.1, forward strand.
GTTTCAGGGAGGGTGACATGCTTACAATAAAACTCAAAATATATATTATACAATTTTTGTGTAAAAAATTTTCTTTGCACTGTACACTTACAACAGTCGATTGCTAGAATGATGAAAGACAAATCAAATTTCAACAATGTTGTCGTCAAACATCAGCTGAACTTTGCACTTGACACGTTTCTAATCAGTGCGCACTTTGAGAGATAAGAGCGTCACGAAATTTGGCATTGCCTTGAATAAAACATAACGGAACGTTATAGAAACTACAACAACAACAACCTGTTACATCGCTATTAAAAAATGTTACGGGTCCACATAATCAAGCGATTATTCGATTAATCAACTGATACTGACATACACCAAAGCACATTTTGCCGAGCTTAATGAGCTAAATTTCATACTATATATTTGTATGCTCATTAAAAAGTTCAAATAAGGCTAACATAGAAGTTGTGCAATAGCATGCCACACCCAGAAGAAGATAAAGGATATTTTTGTTTTGCCTTTGTATTTTCAATAGAACTCTCGACTTATCATATGACCATATCATGCGGCAAGTCAGTTTATTATCAATTTTCTATACTCTTACCAAAAATGTATAAAATTTGTAGTTCAAACTTTAAGATTTTAGATAAAGATCTCGCAGATCTGATAAGATGGCAAAGTAGATTTTACTAAGTCCAGAATTTATTTAAGTGCTCTCTCTAAAGTCTAGACTCCAGAGAAACATTAACTGATATACGCTCACAGGGTATTTCGTAGTCGGTTGCTTTCGATTGAAGTAGATTTGAGGACTTGTTGCTTTTGTTGTGAAAGCTGCGCTTCGCACTCACCCAAATTGACAGCCAAAAATGGCCAAAGCACGCGAAAAAAGTTGACAGCAACGGGACACCAGAAACAACAACACCAACATCAAAATGAACAGGAACAGTAAAAAATAAAATATAACACATGTGCTGTGTGTGTGACGCATACACAGCAACTACGTTGCTGTCGCCATTGTCGTTGGCTTTTTGAGTACATTATTTCCGTAGAATTAATTACCAAAGCGTTTTCTTGTCTCTGTTGTTAATGCTGCCATTTTAGTCAGAGCACCAGCAGCAACAACAACAACAACATCAAACGCTAAATTACAAAGCCGAGAATCAAAATGAGACGCCTGCAATGCCAAATCGCTTGGCATTGTCATTGACAACCGCAAACGTGTTACACAAAGAAAGCGGCACAATAAGAAACGGGCAAAGCTAGCGGGTGTGAGCTTGCAGTAGTAGCAGGAAGAGGGATTGGAGGGGTGTGGTTTGGTTGTTGCGGCCTTGAAGACTCAAACGTTGCAAATGCAGTTAATGGATTACAAGTGCGGTTTTAATCGTTCATTATCTTGTTTTCAATCACTCACTTCTTGGCCGCAATGCACATCAGTCATTCACTTTCTAGTCGAAAGCCATTACAGCGTGGAAAAAATTCCCGTTATTCTGTTTTGGTTTTTAAGTGGATTACATTTTATTGTTGTTGCAATTGTTTATTCAATTTTTATTCTATTCTCATTCCCTATGCAATTTTTGCCCACCAGCAAAGACAAAATAAATTGCTTGGTTGTTTTACAATTTTTATACTTTGGTACAGAAGCTATCATGGTATATTGATTTTGTGTAATGTCCGTCATGCTGTCTGTCCGTCTGTACGAACGCAATTTTTTTTGTTCACCCTTAGAGATAGGACTTGAAACTTGGAACATATACTGGTCTGTGCCCACGTCAGACAAAGTTTAAAAAGTGTGTTACGTTCGCTAGAGGGCTAGGAAATCGATTAAATCGATAAAGCCACATACGAGTATATCCCACAATTTTAAGGCTAAAGTCAAATTTGGTTGTTAGGTTGTTGGCCCCACCGCCCGCCCCTTAAAATTTTAAATGGTTATATCTTCCACAATTTTTGAGTTAGAGCCGTCAAAGTTGGTAGGTATATTACTGGTACCCGTACCTAAGAAATTATAATAAATTGTATTGTATTGTATAATTGTTTGGCCAGGACCACGCTTGCGCCCATATTCACCAAAGCCGACATTTCGGAAATTGTAAATCGATAAATCCGCATATTTCCACTATTTTGAACATAGAGTGACCAAATTGGATGGTAATTTGCTGGTAACCTCCTTCAAACTGTTCTTTGCTACCTGTTATCAGCTGGTATTACGTAAGGTATAAAAGTATTTTGCAGTCGGCTGCGCACGATTGCAACGTTTTCTGTTGTTTTTATTTATTTTTGTTTTATACAATTTATTATATATGTAAGCATGTGAGTATATATATTTTTTTTATTTGAGCTGGCATTTTAGCATATGTAGTTTTTCATACCAGACATGGTCGACAAAGAGAAGCGTTGGGCTTGATGTTGTAGGAGATGGAAGGTTGTGTGGAAGCGGTTTGTGGTGGTGGTGGAAGTTTAGTCAAGGCAATGTTGGCGTTGCAACAAAATAAATTCATTCGTGCGACAGAAATACTCTCTGAAAAATAATTTAAATAAATTATTTGCTTTATTCAACGGTTTTTCAATTAATACTTATATGTAATTAACATGATTCTGCTCTACAATAACTTAAGTAATTCAATTTAAAAAAGTATGTATTTATGTAGACATATAAATACACTTGCTTAAATAATTGTGTTGTTAGTTAAATTTAATTATTTGTATAGTTTCGCCTGAAAATTATTTAGTATTTGTTTAAATAATCAAAATATATTCAGTATTTCAGTAAAATTTAAATTACTTTTAGTAAATTTTCAATTTTACAAATAAGTAGAAATTGAAGAATTACTTAATATATATTCCCAAATCATAGAGATGATGTGTACAGCAATTTATTATCGATAGTTGGGGGTGGTATATGGGGAAAGAAGGGTATCTGCATATTCTGCACTGTCCCGCACGTACTCATGTTATGCAATATAAACGTTACGGCATGTCAAGTACTCAAGTGCGCAGAGAGCAAAGGAGCTATATAGCAGCAGGCTCTAACCGAAAGAGAAAGAGAGTGAGGTGTGGTTTTAGTTGAATAAAAATGTGTATGCATATGTTTAAATTGCCTAACCAGCCCCGCCCCCAAAGGAATATAACAGCCAGCAGAAAGAAAGTGAATCGAATGGGCACCAAAGGAATGAGGTTTCGGCAACCAATACGATCCGATATGAATTCGAATTCAGAATAAGAGCCAAAGGCATAGCTACAGCCAAAACCAGAACCCCAAGACCACAAGAAGAAACCACAAAATGCGACGATCAATGCCATCGTTACAGCGATCTGGCAACGAGGTCGTCATTGCTGTCAAGGTCGTTTGCCAAGCGCTGCATTGAGCCGAGCAAGTGAAACTTTAGCAAATTGGCCAGAGCCAGAAGCCGAACAGAACTCTGTCTATCTCTCTCCTTCTCTCTCTCTCTCTCTCTCTCTCTCTCTCTCATTCTCTCTCTCTCTCTCTCTCTCTCTCTCATCTCTCTCTCTCTCTCTCTCTCTCTCCTTCTCTCTCTCTCTCTCTCTCTTGATAAGTGCATATCTGGATTTGTACATCTCTTTGTTCGTTGCCAGTGCTTAACTAATTAGCAAAAAAATAAAATCTTTAAAAAAATGTTTAAAAAAGCAAGCAACCCAAAAATATTCGTATTCGTCTTTAAATTTAAAGCCATCCATCTTCTTAAATCACTTGCTTCAATTTTTTTGCGTCGTTTTACTCTTCTGTTTTTTTTTTTATTGATGTGTTGTTGTTTCTTGCATAATTTGCACGCTTCACAGATTTACACTGAGGGGAGGTTCATGAACTCTTCCCGAACAGCGTAATGTGCTGTACTCTCAACCATTTTGTTTACCTGCATCAAGACATCTAACAAAAACCTTTGACAACCGCACGGACAGAGGCATCAGTTCAATAACCGATGTTTGCTGTGACAAGTGTGTGTTGTGTGATTGACAGATAGCAGTATGCGATATATGTAAGTATATATGTACGTATGTATGTATATGACCGGAATCTTGGTTAAACAAATTGTAAAAATAAAAGGAATGTAAATCGATGTATTTGAAATTCCTTCATGCATTTCTAAACAGTTTCTAACGCCAAAATATAGCTTCAAAGATTTTTTCTGAATTTAAATTCAGATAATAAATGGATTAATATAAACTATATGTTAGCAAAACTTCATCACCAGCTTTTGTAGTTAGGTGTAAATCTTTCAACGGTCTCAGTTACTTACACATATAAAGAGCAATTGTATTTCGGACTTGATGACTGATTTTGTTGATTTTTTTTTGTTTTTGGAGGCTGTTTGTTGTTGACTTAAACTCATTAAATGGCATTTATTATTATCCTTAGTTGCATTAGTTACGGTCCGAAGGTCGACACTTTTGTTGAACGATTTTATTTTTGTGGAAGCGCTTTAAAAGCTAATTAATTTAACGACAACAACAACCACAATGAGAACAATAATAGGCTCACAAGCTAATTGGTGTTTAATTATTAAAATTTATTGATTTTTAATTTATGTGCGAAGCTCAATACAACACAAGCAAATGCCTTGAACTCGTGAACTTACAACTAAAGGGTCAAGTGAACAATTTGCGAGCGTCTCTATTTCTACCCTGTTAATGTATAGAAAGGATTTGTTCAATTCATGGCCAATGGTATTGCGCTTTGGCTTAAACCAAACCAAAACTTTACTTCAAGCCTTTAGGACTCCAGTTGGCTAGTTGACCTATTTTTAGAGCGCACACAAAAAAAATTAACGCTAAAGTAAACAGAATATCGGCAGAAATAAATATAACCACATGGACGGCCTTTGTGCGTAGTATTTATAGTCACAGCGTATATAGAGGAGTAGCGCTGTCGGTGGGTGGTAGGCAGCTTAGGTTTGGGGCCGTTGTTGTTTGTATTTGACTTTTGCATAAATTAAAACTTGATTATTATTGTCATTGATATTATTAGTAGCAGTGTATGCCTTTGATGCTGAAACAAAGCGGCCAACTTAAATATCCAAATAAGCTGGCGTTTATTTTTAAATGTAAAATTTAAATTGTATCGCAATCTTTGTGCCATGGCTTGTCAATGATGTTTTTTTTCTTTTTTTTTTTCTTTATGTATATCCTATTCAAATAACATCATCATCATGATGTTTTTCATGTTGTCGCCATTTCTATTTTTGGTTTTTTTTTTTATTGATTGATCAACAATAATGCAAGCCGCTGAACGAACTTCAATTGAATGTTGCCAAAGCCGAGTTTTACGGTTTTGATTTTTGTTTGGTTTTTGGTACGCTTACAACGCAGAACGGTTCAACAAACTTGCATAGCACTGAAAATTTTGGCATTGAACTTCTGATTGTAAGTAATTTTCCACCAAACGAACAAACCGAAAACAAAACGTTTTGACAATTGTCACGCATTATTAACCAAAAATAAAAACAGTTATGCTCAAAGTTGTGGTTTGTTGAATTTTTATATTTGCTATTTTTGCAATGAGAAGCTCTTTAAAAAGTCATAATGTCTTAAAGCTTAAGGTGAGGGGGGAGGGGGCTTAGAATAACTGACAGACGGCTTGGCATGACTTGACAAGTCATTGACTGACAGCTAACAAAATCAATCAACGGCATCAGCCAGCAGCACGCACGCACACACAACGTACCAAGGGCCAGCGAGTCAAGAAATTTTAAGGTCAAAGAAATTACAAATTGATGGATCGATCGCTGCAACTATTTATCATCAATATGATGATAATCATCATCATCAATGCAAGATATTTTTCTATCAATTGCCATTGAAAGTTTCCTCGAGTTCGAGTCCGAGTTAAAAGCATGTGTTAAGGGCCTTTTAACTTCTATGTAAACTTCAGCTACAACTCGAAAGTCGAACTTCAATTGCTCAATAGTTGGAGGCTAAATTAAATTTACCGTTTGCTGGCTATTTATTTATTTACTTGCTGTCAGTTAAGTTCTTGTACCTTTTTTTCCATGACTTCTCTTCTTGATTTTTACTTATTTTGTTGTTTGTTATGTTAAGAATTTTCCTATTCACTAACTAACTGGGTTGTTATTATTGTTATTATTACTGCTATTGCTGTTTGTAGAAAGTGCTCACAATTTGTCTTGCACACATCGACACAGATATTATCTATGTATGTGTGTGTGTGTGTGTGTGTGTGTGTATGTGTCTATGCTATAAAGTTAAGTTCAAAGTGCTTTAAAGTGCTTTGACTTCCCACAGTCATTTGCACAGTATTTTTTTGTTTTGTCTTTCGTTCTTTTGCTGACTTCTTTCAACTGACTTTCCAGCCTTTAACTGACTTTCATGTTTTGGGCTGTGTTGGGCTTTCTGCCGGTTCTTTAGAACTCGTACATCATCTTTTATGCATTTGCCGCTTTGCTGATCTTTGGCTCCAGTCAGTCAAGCAGTCAACCCGTCACTGAGTCAGTCAGTCGGCTGCTGTTTACACAGCTTGTGCAACATGCACACTCTTGTAAAATTATGCAAGGCCCTTGATGTCAGCTCAGTTCATTTCAGTTCAGCTTAATGCCTGAGAATTATTTTTTCTTGGTCAAAACGGTCAAGTTCTGCGTCAAGCTTACATAAAATATGTGCCCTCACTTACCGATATAATGGGTCGATTCCATAGCTACCATTGCCACATCGATACTTTTCAGTGCATCGTATGTATCGTATGTATCAAAGTAAAGGTCTAACAGAAATGAATTTAAAAGGTGCAACCAAGGAAACATCGACTTGGTGGCAACATAATCTTTCATTCACGCTAGTTAAGGTTACATTAGCTTAATCATTGAATACAGCTCACGAGAACAAATACATGCACATAAATATGTATACAAGCAGACTGACGCACTTCCCTAAGCGTCTATGTTTATTTCTGCGTCAGTGTCTGACTTATCTATAAAGCTTCATCCATGATATATATAACGTCAGAAACAGAACAGACTGAGACGGAGAGCACTGAGCTCCTCTGATCACTGCTCTCTGATCTGGCGATCTATCGCACCTCCTACATGGTAAATAACAATAAAAACACCAACAACAACAACAACAACCAACCAACAACGCCAACAATTGAAATAGTGTTCAGCATACATTTCGCTCGACAAAAATTGAACAGCGAAGACATACATTTTCAGCGTTGAGAACGTAATTAAAGCGAACTATGAACGAGGAGAACATAAAAGTCAAATATGTGCACAGAGCCGCCAAGAGAACACACAAATGCACAGAGACACTAAAATAGGCACAGACACAGATACAGATACATATACAGATGCAGATACAGATACAGATGCAGCTGTACATATACTGATATACCAATATACAATAGTCGCAGCTAAAGATACTTCTCCTGAATTCGAACGCTTGGCATTTGGCTGTTGATCATGCAGCAGCAGTTGAAACAGTTTTGAAAAAGAAAAAAAAAAAGACGAATTTTAACGAAAAATTCTTAGAAGAAAACAAAACTGAAGGAACGTTTTTTCAACTCAGCAAATAAATGTTCTCAGATCACGTTTAAGTGCTAACCATTTGTACTATGCCATAACGGCGCTCAAATTGCAGAGGCTAGCTGACAATTCGAAGCTCTAGACCAGTTAACTTGATTTTAAGATTACAAATTTGTTTTAAATCCAGTTCTGAATCGTTCCTAGTTCAAATGCAAATCATCGTATGGAAATACACCTATTTTTGCCAAACTACCAAACAAAGCAATATATATATATATCTGTCCGTCTGTCTGTATGAACACGCTGATCTCAGAGACTAAAGAGCTAGAGACAAATTAGAATATAGGTTCTCGTTTACCCGGCGTAGATCAAGTTTGCTTTATTTTATCGATAACTGCCTCCGTTTCGCGAATATCGATACATTTTCATTTCCGATAGCAATAAATGCTACAATTTTAAAGACAGAATCAATTCTAATTGTAATTAATACATAATATGCATATGCATATTATTGATCAACTGCCCAAATTATATCAAGATTGAAAATATATTCTCATATTGATCTCATTTCTATCAGCACCCGCAAGTATTTTCTGTATGAATAAAGATGCGAGTGAATGTGTAAAAAAGAGATGGCATGATATGCAGACCTGCTCACATTTTGGTGCACTTTTGAAAGGGAAATGTTCCAATAAAACTCGATTATATTTACTAACTGGGTTCAGGGTAAATCGTGGTCGAGCTCACTCGACTACAGCATTCATAGTCGTTTAATATAATATTTTAATAATGCTTATATAAGAAATTATAGTTATAGTAATAACTGGAAATTAATACTAAGAAAGTATACAATATTTGTCCTCTTCGAAAAATTCAATACATTCGATAAATCAATATTATTGAAATAGAAAACACATTTAACACTCTTATCCAAAGAAGCTTACATCAATATCAATCAAAATGTTGTTTGCTGTTTATGTGTTGCAAAAGTTCAGCTTCCGTAAGGTCAGTTAGTCGAACGGTGTGTTGTTATTGTTATTGTTTTGGTGACTTGTATCCGGCTGCCTTGCGGCCACATTTAAAACTACAACTGTCACATTAACTTTGATGAGCTGCGATCCCAGAGATACAAGATCTGCGTGTAAGAGCAGCAGCAGCTGAAAGTAATCGCTGGCTGGAAACTCGAGAGTGTGCGGCTAGCAAAAATCGAAAGAAATTAACTTTCACCGGCAAGCAACAAGCCGGCGGCGGCGACAAAAAAAAAACGCGACATTCGAATGCGCATTAGAAGTCATCATCAAAAGCATCATTGGAATTGGTAACCCCCTCGGTTTTTGTTTATCGATCGGTTTAAGTTGTGATTGTGCACATACACACATACTCGCTCGCACAAGCACACACACAGTAGTCACCATACGCAATATAATTGGCCATAAAGAACAAAGATGTGTGTGTAGCAAGTGAATGGCGCTACCCAAAACAACGCAACCACAAAACTCAGCACTCGATGTAATCTTAGAAAGTTTTGATATGCAGCTCTCCCCTCCCCTCTACACTCGCACACTAAATATGTACATATGTACATATGTAGGAAACCGAATACTACGCAAGTGAGTGGCGAGCAAGCGCCAGTAAGCAGTAAGTGAAGGTTTTCAATACCAATATGGCAATGAACTTTGCCACTCGGCTGCCCCTTCGAATGGATCATCAGACGCACGTTTTGCTAATGGCCGGCCAGATAGCAAGCGAGCAAGCTCCGCTTATTAGTACTCGCTTCAAATTTCTCTTTTTTTGCATTCGCTATGTCATCGAATCTTGTGCTGTTGCGATCAATTGTTTAATTGATTGCATGATTGACACACTTGGATGAATGGAAAGTAAGACAGACGGCAGCTTCCAGTTACCAGTGTGGCCACGCTCTCTCACTTTAAAGATGTCTCTCTGGCACAACAGCAGTCAGACAAAGACAGCATAAGTGTGCAACCACCGAGTGACCTTAGCACTCAAAACCCAACAACAGCAGCAACAACATTCATAGTGGCTCGAGATCGTGCAAAGAGTTTGCTACCAAAGAGAGCACAATGAGAATAGTGGACAGCTGAGAGCGGAGTTTGCACAATGGCTGCTTTTTTAACAATTTTGTTGACTCTCTGTGTGTGTGTGTGTGTGTGTGTGTGTTTGTTTGTTTGTTTAGTTGTGTGTATGTCACGGCGCTGACTTACAAAATCTCGGTCGCTTCTTCTTTATAGTAAACAAAAGACCGTTAATTGACATAGAATTTTAAGTTCTCGAATTGTGCTTATTCTTATTATTAGTGTTGTTGTTGCTGCACATGTGACACACGATCAACATGTTAAATGACTTGAATAACTTCTTCTTCGTCATCATGTTCTTGGTAGTAACAGAACGCTTGCTGCCTACTTGTTATAAAAAAATATAAACAAAATTTCCATAATGTTATGCAGCTAAGAGAAGAGGTCATATACCTGCATAATTTCTTCTCTAAAACAAAAGCGGCCCAAAAAAATATCAAAGCACAAAAAATGGTTGCCCCTGAACCCCGCTCGTCAGCAGCTATTGCTGTGCGTTGCCGTTTAGTTCAATAGCCTCTTGAACTGACAGACTCGACAGAAAGACGACAAGCAGAAATACGGAGGAGGTGGGTTGGTCAGGGTGCCACACATATGCGCACACACAAAAAAAAAATATATATGTACACATACATAAGTTATGGGTAACCTGCGTGAATATGAATCCAAAGCATTTTAACATATAAATCGACACAAAATGAATGTAGACAACGAACTTGGGGACATGTCTACCACATATATGTACATATATAAATACATATGTATAACTGATATTGTATAGTACAACAGGTGGGCACGGGACGGCACAATAGGAGCGCGGGAGCGGAGCGTGTAACAAGTGCCCTTTACCCAAACAAAATATCATGCGATAAAACTAGACACAATTTGTGAAGCGAAATATAAATGGCACTTGTTACATGCTCTGCTCCAGGTTAATATTTGAGTAGAAATTTTTAACTTGATATTTCGGTTACTCTTGGATTTTTTGCTCAATGTAAAAATCGATTTTATAAGCTTTTTCAATATATATATATATATATATATATATATATATATAAATCGATTTTTATATTCTAGAATAACCAAAATAAAAAGATAAAAATGTATACTTAAATCTTAACTCAAACCAAAATCTTACATTATTTGTTATTTATTATAAACAAAAGCCTAGCTCTAAGATGATGCATTCACTACATTTTGGGTTCTTCTTCTTATATAGGATGATTAACAATTCATAAATGTCGTTAGTAAATTCAGTATAGCGAAAATTTATGCAGATTTATTTTGATTGCCATTGAAGTAAACAAAACGCACAGATTAAAGTTGAATATACACAAGTATAAATAAATAAACACATATGTAAATATATATCACATTGGGAATGGTCCGTTAAAAACAAATACATTAAGCATTTAATAATAAGGCTCGATTACGTCTATACAAGTACAGGGGCTATATGTGTATAAAAGCAATCAACAAATTTCGAAGCCATTTGCGGGAATCAAAGAGACGGAGATAGGGTAGGAGAGGCGGGTGTAGACCAGAAAGTTGTGAATGAATCAACAACGAGTTCTGCTGACCTTTGACTAAAATATCAATTTATTTTATCCATATCAAAAAAAACAACAACAAAATGTGCTGAGCAAGCAAACGAGTGAGTTTTAGGGAGTCAGGGGAAAGCACAGCCGAAGAGGATAAGGGGAGCTAATAAGCTGAATAATAATTTGATTGCAAAACAAATTGAAACTATTGTTTTTTGGCATTAAAATTGTTTGTTTATCGAATTAGCAAAATGTGCGACAGAGCGCTTACATTTCATTACTAAACGAGTAAAAAAATATATATATATATAAAAATAAAAATGTGCAATTAAATCCCAGACGCAATGATTGAAGGCTAACAACAATAAAAACGATGCATAAAAAATTAATAATACTAATGTGCAATATTAATATTTATTTCTAACATATCTATAGTAAACATTATATTATCATATAATATTCATAAAGTTTCGACACCACATATGCAAATGAACATGAATTATATATTTTTTCTGCTTGTATCGTTTTATCGAGCTACGAGCGGCCATTAGTCAGCGCACAAGATTTATCCCATAACATTTTCCGCGTTGCTTGTGGGCGTGGCAGCACCACAATCGACTCAATGCACCAATCAATTATCAGCTGTCAATTGCGGCTCTTGTAATATCTTGTAGATATGTATGTACGTATGTATGTGACATAAATGCTTTAACTTTTGTCGCTAAATTTTATTGCGAAATTAGCAATGCTATTATTAATTGATTGTAGTCATTATAATGAGCCCCCACAGCTAGCCATATTGCATAATCACACGAAACCAAAACTTGTGAAAGGTAACCAAAAATTAAAAAAAAAAAATTATGTTATACGTTTTGGAGCTGGAACTGGAACTGAATCGCGAACTGCTGTTGGGCCGGCGACATGTCAGTTACAGTTCAATAAACTGCACGGAATTCCGCTCTATTGACCCAAAAATAAAACACAAAAAAAAAAATACTGCAAAGTAACAGCAAATGGAAATATATATATATATCATTGTCTATGAAGCCCAGCATGCAAAATCATTAAGCAACCAATAAGCAAAAAGCGAACGAAAAAATAATACATAAAAAACGACAATCATTCAAAGGGAGCTCTCTCCCTTCAGACTGGGTTAGGGGGCCAAGGCCAAAAGCAGCAGGAAAAAATCGCAATCACATAATCGCAAGACAAACCAAAAAATACTCGGCCAAATACAAAACTGCAGACAGGCCAAGATGAGAGATCCATAACACAATCTGTGAGCCCACTGTGCCGCAGCTTGAGAGAGAGGGGGGAGGGGTGGCAGAAGTCAAAAAACAATATAAAAATCAAGAGTTTTCCCAATTTTCATTCAAATCAATCAAAGAACTTGGAAAACGTTTGAGAATATTGCACAAAACACAAAATGAATGAAATCAGTGAAGAAAAATATCAAAGCAATAAACTAAAAGACAGACAAGTACGTAAAGAGAGCGAGAAAAAATTTACAGGTGTCTTTAGTCCCGAATCTATCTGCCTATGGCAATGTTTAATCTCAGAAACATAGTTTACATTAAGTTTATGTCAGATCAAGTTTATTTCGTTTTTATACCCTGAACCTATTAAAAACGGGTAAAAAGGGTATAATGGTTTTGTGTAAATGTATGTAGGCAGAAAGAAGCATCTCCGACCCCATAAAGTATATATATTCTTGATCAGAGCCAACAGCCGAGTCGATATTGCCATGTCCATCTGTATGATTCTCATCTGCAGATCTCAGAGACTGTAAGAGCTAGAGACAATTTGGAATATAGGTTCTCGTATACAAGTTTGCGCAGATCAAGTTTGCTTTATTTTATCGATAACAGCCTCCATTTCTCAAATATCGATACATTTCCATTTCCGATAGCAATAAATGCTACAATTTTAAAGACAGAATATAATTCTAATTATAATTAATACATAATATGCATATGCATATTATTGATCAATTGCCCAAATTACATCAATATTGAAAATATATTCTCATATTGATCTCATTTCTATCAGCACCCGCAAGTATTTTCTGTATGAATAAAGATGCGAGTGAATATGTAAAAAAGAGATGGCAATGGATAATCAGATGGCATGATATGCAGACCTGCTCACATTTTGGTGCAAAACTTTTAATAGGAAAATTTGCCAGTAAAACTGGCATATATTTAACAACTGCGTTCAGATTATATCATAGCAAGCAAATTGATTTCCAAAACCAATAAAAGTATATTGTAAACTCTGACATATTCATTCAAAAATTGTATTAATATCGGATAAGAAATTGCTACTATCAGAAAACCAAATGTGTACTTAACAGATGGATGCAGGTAGCCAGTATATGCTTTACTAGCTTTCTCAACTAAAGCTTTCTTACTTGTTTAGTTGCCATTCATTGCGGCTTAAATCGATGGAAACCGACCAATTAATATTCAAAGTTTGTGGGATTTTTCGGGCCGCTCTTACAAATAATATTGCAAACATTTCCGCTCAAATCCCCTTCAATGGAGCTGAAGTTAAGCATTTGTATCGTGTAAAGCCGCATGTCGCTGATATGCGACTCAATTGGAAGTTTCGACGTGAGATTTATTTTGAGTATAATTTTTTATTTAGTTTTATTATTTTTTTGGGTCATAAAACATTTGTGGACTACCTTGAACGACCTTGGCGCCGTTAAGGCGTTTCGCTTAACTGTCGGCGACTTTAGTCAAACTTGGTCAAAATGTATTTTAAAATTGTGTTTTTTAGATGTTTTTTTCTGTTTTTTTTTTTTTGAATCGGTGCGTTCGATTTGTATTGGTCAGCCTTATCTGTTCACCTTCTGTTGCTGCTGCTACTGCTGCTGTTGTTTAATTTTGAATATTTGTTAATTTGGCTACGCATCGATTTGAGTTTCGGCTCCAGTCGCCGTTGGGCTTTGTGTGGGACGTATTGGTCGCCAGCAGGCCGGCAGGCTATGCAAATGGAGATGAAGATGGAGACAGAGATGGCTGTGGTGGTAACTATGACAATGGTGTCATCATCGACACCACAGACATGCGGCGCCCACGTGCGTGCCAACCCGCTGTCCGCGCACCTTTGTCTCTGTGTTGTTGTACAGTGTGCATTGTTTTGGGCTGCGCTTTAAACAAATATAAATCGTTTAAATCATTCACTCAGTTCGCTAGCGACGTTTCTTGTTCAAATTTTTCAAAACCTACATCCGTCCTTGCTATCAACAACAGCTACAACTTTCTCGCTCAAATCAATAAATACAATTGAAACAGTAGGTGTGACCAGGTCCAATGCATAGATCATGTTTCTGGGCGGCTGTCAAAGAGCCAGAGCCAAAACATTGTTTTAAGAAACATCTAAAAGATATATATATATAAATATCTAAGAAAACGTTGTAGTAAGTGAGTTAGTTTTGTTTCATCTTCTCAAAATATTTCCCAGGCCAATTTTTTTTTTTGTTTTGTTTTTTATTTGTGTTTGTAATTAAAGCCAATTTGTTTGTTTTCTTCCCCCGTTTGTTTTTTGTTTAATTCATTTGGTGGACTTGTAACGGTGTCCGGAACAGAATTAAATTTTGTTAATCATTTGCCATTATATTGGGCTTAAACATACATATACATATTATATTAGCCAACTTTCCCTTCAAAGACAGTAAAACACAAAGCAACAGCAATAAAAATAGCGAATTAATGCCAAGCAAACCAATTGAGAACCGTTACAATTTCTATGCGCAACATTTGAATTACAATGAAATAGAATTAAAAAATAATAATTCCAAACATGCTCAAAAATGTTTGCCAATTGCATTTTGTGGTCGGAATTGAAAACGAATTGTGAGAATAGGGAACTGGGCGGCATACAGAGGGGGGCCGCCTTTATGGCGACAGACAGCGATGCCAGCATATTTACTTGGCATTGAACTTCAGATTGACTCGGAGCATCGACTTGCATTTGGAATTTAATTACGAGGCGATATTTGGATTTTGGCAAGCAGAATCGTGACAAAATATTTGGCAAATGCCAAAAATGTTGCCGGATTGCGAGAATTAGTTTTTCCAAAAGCAAGAATAACCGACTGGCTGACTGATTGACGAACTGACGCTTTTTATGGTAAGCACGACAAACAACTTGCATCGATTCAGCAATCAAAATTGGTAAAAAGTATATCAAAACTGGCGCTAAAAAGAAGCACTAAGAAATCTCGCATATATGTATATATTTGATTCTATATACATAGTTCTTTGTTAAAAGCTGTCAGTCAGTTAGTCATGCGACTAATGTGTGCAAGATGCCCTGCAAAAAAGTCTCTTTTAATAACGAAGTAATCCGATAGTATTATAGTATAATCTATTATGATCATAAAAAGCTTGACTACAATGATGTGTATTCACAAATCTATTGAATATTGTGTATCTCGAAGTTATTGATAATTACTCTACTCGATACGTAAAAGTTGCATTCTTCCAGTAGAGCTTGTCGACAGAGCCAGGCACACCAAGCCAAAGCGACAGCGCGGCCAACACATATTCCAATATTATTAACGTGTTTTTGTATAGTTTTAATTAGCATAATTTACATGCAAAAGCTAAATAGAATGAGACGACAATCAGCTGGCTAAATGTGTCTAACAAAGGGGAGACCTGGGGCGAGGGACATAGTCATTGTGAAATGTGTCGAGTGCCTTCAAAGTTTGATTTGACAACTGAGATGGCGACGATTGCGATTCCAGTGTCAAATTAGCCTCATTATGAAGAATAAACGTGGAGCGAAGTGGGAGGATGAAGGCAGAATTGCTGACAGTGTGAGACAGGGAGAGAAAGAGTAGAAAAGGAGATGTGGGTAATAACAATAATAACAGCGATGATAAATCATAAACAATAAACGCTTTTCATTACAGCAGCGTATTTAATTGTAATTGCAATGCAAGCTCAACGACAACTACAACTACAACAATAAAAATCACAGAACGAAAACAAAAACCAACAACAAAATAAAAAAGACCGCGCGCTTTTGGCTTGACGGCCGCGCGCCACCCGCACAACAAAACGCGATCAAAGCCGGCGTCTCTCCAGATCCAAATTGGCGATACGCTGTGCCAATTGTCAAGCGTTTCTCATAGCCTTTATGATTGTCTGTGTCTGTTTGTGTGCACAGCACACACCAAAAACGGGCAAAGCCAAAAGACGTTGACGACCTGGCGCCGCGCGACTGAAAACGCGCTCGCGACATTTGCATTGAGCGCGACACAAAAACGCGTCGCAGTTGCTATTGGCAATTGCAGCTTAGCTAGTCGCAATTTCAGTTGTAGTTGTAGTCTAGCTGTCGTCGCCCTGCAAAGTCAAACTTCAATTTGCTTTTAACTTACAATAAATTGGCACTGCTTGCGCGCTTGCCAACAACAACAATACCAAACAACACAACAACAATAGTAACAACTCACGCTTAACAAATTCCGCAAGTGACGCAAAACAAGTTTCGTGTTGAGAGGGGGTGGGTGGACTGATTTAAAGGGGTGCTAATTTTGAATTGAGAATTACTAACTCATTAGGCGATCGACTGTAATCTTGGCTAAAACCAAATATATTTTTCGCATTCTCAGGCGGAACTTGTTGCGCCCAGTTTTACGCCCTCGATTTGCTTTGAACCAAAAGAGAGTTTCACTTTAAGAGTCACACTGATTGACTGATTGACTGACTTATGAACATTATCCGGTTAATAGCGGGTAACTGACCGGGCTTTGGCAAATTGAAATTTCGTAAGCGGCTCCGCCATACATTAGTTGACCCACTGATTGGTGAATGTGTGTGGTAGCAAATGTAACTGTGACCCCAATTGAAAAAGCAGGTTTCTTGTTTGAGTAAACCCTTTTTCACTGGATTCCTGTCAAAGTTATCAATTACTTTAACATGCTGTCAAACAACATTTTATTTTTGAATAATGCTTAAAGGTGTTGTAAGTAAGAATAGTTAATCTCACATTTAATATTGTGGCAACTAGTGAAGTAAATTGAGTTAGGTATATTCGAAGTACATATATGTACATAAGAAATCGATCGATACCCAGCCTGTGTACATAAGTACGTGAAAATATATATTTGTGTATATATGAACAAATAGTTGACTCAAATGGCAGAGTGGTTTCTGTTAGGCAAGCACCATCCATTTACGCCACGAAGATAACCATAAGAGGGAGAGGGAGACCAAGCGAGAGAGAAAGCGAGAGAGACGTGTGCTTGGGTGGTCAGCGGGGCGTGGCAGGCGGCTAAGGTCGCTGGGGAGTCTATCAATCAGCCTTTGTTAATTTGCCGACAAGAATATTACCACTAGAGGCAATATTTATTGTATTGGCAATATATTTATGCAATAATTGCATCAAAGTGATGTCATTAATTAAGACTAAGACCCCTCCTTACTTAACAATTCGATTAGCTCTTGGGCGCCCACGCATTTTAGCGGGTGATCGTTTTTTACCTTAAGGGGTGGTGTCGACACTAAAAGTGGTTGTAGCTGTGATTGCATAACGTTGCAGTTGTTTTTGGGTGGCTGTCCTTATTAAATCGCCCGCTGAGTTTTGGTCGCATTTCAAGCAGTGTTCAGTTAGTGGTCAGTTTGCTGAGTGGGTAAATTTGATACGACTGAAAATCAAGTGTTAACTGAAACTGTTGCAACTCCTATTCTTGTTGCACACGTGTACGCTATGCCAAACATGGCGCGTGGCACTGTCTTAGGGTCTACGTAGCTGTCGGCACTAGTTCTCTTGATTTTCGCTACGAGTCGTGCTCCGCTTTCGTTGTTGGCGCCCATAAAAAGTAATTTGAATTCGTCGCCGTTTTTGTCGTCCGTTGGAGGCTGTCAATAAAAAGTTTTCATACCGTTTCCTTAGCTTCGCTTCGATTCGATTTGTTTCTGGCTTGTTGCGCATTTTATTTAAATTGAAATTAAACAAAAAAGAATAAAAACGTAATAAAAAAGACAACGACTACTGCAAAATAAAATAGAACTAAACAAAAAAGGCGCAAAAGCGCTTTGAAGTTGTGCCGACGCCATGCAAAGCAGATATTTCTGTCTGTTGTTGCTGCTGCTGCGAGCTAGCAGTTGCTAAATGCAAATTAAAAGACGACAAAAACAACAACAACAACTCACCCACAAAACAAACGAGCGGGGGTCGGCTGAGAGAGGGGTAGTCAACGGTTGTAGTCAGTTGCAGGCAGCATATGGACATGTTATCACACCAATACTGGAGTGCACCAACTTGGAAGCGACTCTGTCAATTATGCCTCCGCTTCGCTACAAGCTGATACACAGACTAGACTCTGTGTATGGGTACATTAGTTCAAGCGGGCCGCTTGCCAAGCCAAGTCAAACTTGTTTGCCGCTATATCAAAGTGTATTTAACGATCTCAATAAACTCGGATCGTCAACTCTTAGCGCTAGCGAGCACCTCAAAAAAAAATTGCTGAACTTAAGTCGTTAAATTTTGTGCAAGTGTATTTCCAATTCATTAAGGCGCTTTTGATTTCAGTTCTTATTAAGCGTTTTTTGCGCCGCCTATAACAATGTGAAGCTGTTATCGTTGCAGTCATGAACCGAAACTATCGGCAGCCCACCACACCCCTCATAGCTCCTCTCTGTGTATGTGTGTGCGGGTATGTGTATGAGTTTTTTTTATTTTATTTTTTTACGCTATGGAGGTGATAGTATAGTCTGTATGCACGATTCGCTGACAACGTCAGTGCTTACGTACTAAACTCACCTCCACATACACACACCCAGTCCCGGCGGGATCTCCGGAAAGTATTACTTTGCCTAACTAGGCACTCTCCGTCACTCGCCACTCTCAGATCCATCGTTCCAGTGTGACGGAGACTCCGTCATGTACCGCACCAAGGATTCTGGTGGGGGCACTGACATTGTAATGTCCCTATACCTCACACAATAGTACATCACGAGTTCTACATCCTCCTTCCGCGATGGGCAGTTTGGGCACTCTCGGGCATGCTCGTGCTTGAACCTGTAAAAATTGGGTTAGATGGTAATCCAACTCACTTGTTTTCCTCTGGATCCATTCCACTATATTTGGGATCAGCCAATGGGTCCACATTCCGTTGCTGGCTGCATCCCACCTCGTCTGCCATGCGGCAAACGAGCTTTCCCTCGCCGATCGTCTAATCTCGGCTATCGCAACTGTGCCCACCTGGGAGTTTCTACTTGCCCATATGAGCTTCATCTCACTGGCCAGAATGTCTCACTGCAGCGCACTCAGTCTATAAGGAGTAGATAGCTTCCTCCTTAGTCCTTTCTTGCTGGCAATTGCTGACTCCCATATTGGCGCCGCGTACACAGAACCGACGTTACGACTCTTGTTAATAGGAGGCGCCTTTCTGGCTTGGGTCCTCCAATATTAAGTAGCATCCGCGACAGCGTACCCTGTAGTCTAGACGCTTTCCGGTTGGCATACTCAACGTGGGGTCTGAAGCTGAGCCTGCAGAAGCCTATTGTCGAGTAGCAGAAAGTATCTTATGGACTCCTTCGAAGTAATAGTGACGTCGTTGACTTTCACTTTGATGTACTCGATCACCTTGCGGCTTGTGATGAGTACTGTCTCCGTTTTATAGTCTGCGGGTTCCAGATTCGCGTCTTTCATCCACTGGGATATTTTTTGCACAGCATCATTCGCTGCCGCCTCGACGTGCTCTATTTCCTTTCCTACAAATACCAGCGTCAGATCGTCTGCAAAGCTGATTAGGCTACACCCCTGCGGTAGTTGTAGTCGAAGCACTCTATCATATATTTCGTTCTCCAGAAGTCGCCCTAGGACCGGCCCCTGAGGTACGCCTGCCGTGACGCTGTACCTCATGAGTCAGTATGACACTTCCGTGTCATATTCCAGAACCCTTTCCGAATGGTAGCTCGAGACTATGCTAGATAGGTAATCTGGAATTCCTATACTGTCAGTGCCCTCATAATGTGCGTCCAATTCGTTGAGTTGAAGGCAATATTATAACAGCGCAGTACTCCTTATCACCCCATCTCCATCGGGATCCTTCTATGGCTTTTTCAGCGGTATCCACAACTGCTTGGATTGCTTCCACCGTAGACCGACCTTTTCGGAAGCCATATTGTGCATTTGAGAGCGCTTTTTTCTCTTCCAGCATGCTCACTAGTCTTTTATACACTATTTTGTCTATTATTTTCCCGCCGTTGACGGATCTTCAACCGAGTTGTCCCCCTTCGGTAGGAGAATTAACCGTTGTCATTTCCATCTCTTCGGGAATTCCATCCTGTAAGCACTTGGAGTATGTCCCAGCAAACGCGTTGGGAATTGGTTTTATGACCAGCTTCAGGGCGTTATTAGGAATCCCGTTTGGGTCAGGACCCTTTTTATCTTCCACTCCTCTGATTGCCTTCATGAGCTCCTCCGTTGAGACCTGTTGGATAGGTGCTGCACTACATTGGTGGTTAACCACCACTTTGCTCGGGTGCTGTGGGAACAACGTTTCCACAACGGTAGCCAGAACCGTGGGTCATGTTACCTGCGTAGTTGTATCCTGGCTTCGGATTTTCTTTGTCACTACTTTGTATGCATAGGTCAATATCGGCCTCCTCGCCAATAGTGCGAAGGCAGTGTGTATGTGTTTATGTGTGTGAGACTAGCGACTTGGTTGTTGGGGCGACTTGAGCGACACTTACGACGACGCGACGGCTGCTGCATTTTAATTTATTTCGTTGTGCCATTTTACGCAAATTGAGGACAGCAACAGCAACAACAAGTGTCGCAATAGCAACAGCAACAACGATCGCATGCAATGCGGGTGTTTTCTTTCCTTCCATTTTGTATTTGTTTTCGATCTATTTGTAGTTCTTGCTTTTGATAAGAACTTGTCATTTGCAATGATTAAGAGAGAAACAGCGATTCGAGTGGAAACCATGTGACTGTGACAGAAACACGACTTCCAAGTGCCAAACCAAGGGCTTGTTCTAGCTTGTAGGGTTGTCTTTTTGGAATATTAGAATATGTACGAGTATGTGGCAATTATATAACACGTTATATTAATATTATTTTATTTCTTTTAATTACAGGTAAGCTTATACAAATTGACAGTATTGGTGCAATGTCTCACGTAAACTACAAGGAAAGTAATAATTAAAATGCTGATATAACAAATATATTATTATATTTCATATTTTTTTCTTCCATTGAGTCAGTATTTTGTGGTCACGTTTTCGTTTACGGACACATGTCCTCTCTAAATATAGAGGGAAGGGGAGCTAAGTTGCCCCATCGACCAATTTGAAACTGTTGCGCAAAATATTAAACACAATTTGGCCATCAAATAAAGCCTTGCTCTTTTCTTTTATACCTCTGCAAAGGGTATATCCAATTTCGTCACGAAATGTGAATAACTAATTTTTATTATGTTATACTAACATATTGGTAAACATTTTTTAAACATCATATTACTGTAATAATGATATCATATAGCTTATCATATCATAGAGAATATATTTAATTTATGTGATCAGAGATGCATCTGCTTGTTACAGACCTTTGCACAAATTAATTTTTCATTTTTTAACCGCTTTCAATAAGTTTAGGTTATGGAAATTACCAAGCTAATGATATTAAAAATTAGTCATCTTTCTTTCTTTCATTACACATTTGTTCTTCAATTATAACTCTCATTTTGATGTATTCATTTTTGTGGTTTAGCGGCAGGGGAACGGGTAGGAAAGGGCGTACGTGCTGGGGTTGTCACCGAAGCACTTTTCACTTGTGCCGACCGCAAACATTTTTTTTATTTTTGCCAGTGGCCAATTGTTGTTGTTGTCGTTGTTTAACCTTAAGAGGTGCAGTTCTTGGCCAAAATATTTTAGGCAATTCGGTGTTGGCCGTCGTCTCGTCTTCGTTGTTCATCCTCTCTACTCCAATCTTGCGCCATTTTGTCGACAAATGTGTGGACGGTCGCGCTTTTCATTGTAAAATAATTGACAACAATAAGAGTAACAAAAAGTCAAGTAAAAATTAAACAACAAAAAACACAAAGCACAGAAAGAAGAGACTACAACAGATGAAATGTATACCGCGAAAAGCGCAACGAAAACGGGAAGGACGAGAGTTTAACAGGGGGAAGGTGAGTAAGTGAGTGGGGGGGTAAAAGCAGGAGGCAGACAGGCAAATAGTGGGTACGAACTGCATGTGGAACTCGCATGGCTCGAAAAAAGAAAGTATGCAGTTTAAGAAAAAAACCAGCATCAAAATCGCGTAGAAAACTTTCTGTTTGCAGAGAGGGGGAAGTCCAGAAGACGGTAGACTTGTATTGACTGCAAACCGTAGACTGCAGGCAGTCGTGAAAGATGCGAAAGATTTCAATAGCAACCAGCTCGCGAGACAGAGAAACACAGTACTTTATTATGCCGTACCGTACTTCTACTTATGATCTACATCCAAGAGACTTTCGTGTCATAAAATCTTTGTGCAACAAATTTGTCAACTTGCGCTAAAATGTAGATATGTTTTGTGGTGTGCAAAGTTGTGCATGAGATTTTGATTATATTAATAGTAAATCATTAATTTCGAATTTTTCAAATGCCAACTTGTACCATAATGTGCCAATGTTATTTATGTCACTCCACCCTGTTTACCGGTTGGCTAACAAATTTGCCGAACCAACTACTGCCAATAAGGGGTTTTGGCGGTGCTTGTACGTGTGTATGTGTGTATGTATTTGCCTCTGCTATCTAATCGGCGAATAGCAGTGAACAGACGGTGGCTTCAGACAGCACACACACACTTACGAGCAGACATATGCACATGCATAGACAAGAGCGTGGCTCTCGTAAATGACATTTGAGTCCAAACGTACAATGTCGCCGATGACAGAAACACTAACAATAACAACAACACTCGAAAAAATTATTTACAACGGCAACTGATGTTTCTTTCTAGACGAAAGTGCTCGACTAGCATATACCATACATTATGCTCATGCTTGACATAAGGTGTTTACCGACTGTTTTCTGAGACATTTTTTAGAGTATTCAGATTAGAATATTATTTGTGTGTGTGTACCAAACATTATTCAAGAATAATAAATATGCAAACGATTGTAGAACATTTTTGAAAATGTATCTGTACTTGTATGTATGCGACCCCATAAGGTATACGAAACATATCGATTTTTATCACAAGTTACTTTTTAAGAAATAATTCTCAGAGATTATAAGAGTTAAAGATGCCAAAGTTGTATTTTGAAGCTCAAATATATCATGGTTCAATACCAAACATACATAATCTTCTGCTTGGTGATCAGACCTAAAAAGAAACATTTCCACTTACAACCACAGATCTGTTACTCAGTAGCTATGCTATGCTGAATGGTTGGTTGGCGTATTGCTGACGATTAGTTTACAAGGCAGAATGCAGCGCAATGCATTGCCCACCGGAGTGTGGTGGGGTGGTTGAGTTGAACAAACGGTTTGCGGTAATTATTATGTCAGCGATTGGAAGCGAGCGTCTCGAAACGCCGACGACGCCAGCGGCATTTACAATTAGCTTCGATTTGCATACGGAACATGGACCCGCTGCCATGAACAGCAAAAGTGAATCTAATATATTTACATATGAACAGCCAAAAAGAAATGTGGAAAAATTTGTAGTAGAAACACAAACTCCAGTAATCAAATAAAAAATGGCAATATTTTTTTTATTTTTAACAACAAATATTACTATTAAAAATAATAATAAATAAATCAAGACTTTAAATGAAAAACATAAGATATTCGACTCAACTATTTCGTGTTCTAATTTCCTCACAATTCAGTCAACCATTTAGCAAGTCTTTAAATAAACTGATTAATTAAGATTCACATTTTATGCCTTCCCTTGCATACATTAAAATAGAATTCTCCTTCCCAGCCACACTGGCATAACAATGGAAATGAATAATAACTGGAACTTCTTTTACATTTAATTTAACCTTTTAATCTTTATCGCTTACCGCTTATTTGCTGTCATTCATTCAATGATTTCATAATCCTACCATTCAATCGAAAGCCTCTGCGCAAGCAAAGAGACAAGAAGAATTAGTGAAGGAGAGGTAGAGAGATAGAGTGGGGAAAGCAACGCGCAGAAAACGCGTTGGCGTCGCAGTTGTCGCTGGCGCCATTTGGGCAGCGCAGCCACAGCTGCAACTCACACGTACACACACGCAAACATATGCACAGCACTCAACACACAACTATAATTTGTTAACTAAATTGCCGCATGCACAATTTATTTACGATGCAAAATAATTAATCTGACGTCTTACAGAGCCGTGGTGTCCATGTGTGTTGGGTGGTGGTTGAATGGGGTGGGGGGGTTGGCTTAGCAGCGGCACCTGAAGGACAAGCGAATCATTTGCCTTGCTGCTGTTGACGTTGTAGTTGTTTTCAGTCTGTTATTGAATTTCAGCTAGCAGCAGATATCAGATACAAATACAGCGCAGCTTGAGATATATATCGAGTATCTGTGAAATATGCGCAAATTTGTGCAGAGATTTGCAATTGGTATTGCTGTTGTTGTTACTTGCGCAAGTCTCTATGCCACCACTTCAATTAGAATGGCAACGAAACGTGAACCGAATAATCACACAGCGGGCTGAAAGACCTTTCCAACTTTGATCCAAATTATTCGAAATTCAACAAAATAGAATGGAATGCTAAAGAACAGTGCATCTATTCTAGTACATAATTCATGTGTGTGCCATCAAAAAAGATTCGCATGATTAATTGTTATTAATTGTACAAAAGAAAAAACATATTTTTAAATATGTCGATTTCTTAAAGCCAATTGCACCTCAAAAATGCTCAAAAATGTTATGTTTGTCAGTGTGTGTGTTCACAGACAGTGTATATCTAAATGAAAATTTATCAATTATTAGAGCTTTAGAAATATTTAGTACGATAACAGTGTGTCGTGAGCTAGGAATACTAAGCCATACTGTCAAAACCGAAGAGAATATTCGAATACGTATTTTTTTGTTTGTTAAGACAATGGACAATCATTGGAGTTGTGAACAATGTGCATGCATACATTTTGCATGTATATGTGTATGTGTGTATGTGTCTATGTGTTTGTGTGTGTATGTATGTATTTATGTATGCATGCACAAATGTATTACATTTCAGAGCTTAAGCAAATAAATCACCCTATCTATTTATCATTCACACACACATTGACACACGCACGTACTTCAAGGCCGCTTGACGCTCGAAGCAAGCGCCGCTGAAAATAATGAATGAAAGCAAAGACGAATAACAAAGCAAATCAAGTCGGAGAAGAAAACTATAACAATTTTCCCTCATAAATTATGCAACATTTCCTTCTTCCATCGAGAGCTGTTGATGACGTTGTTGTTGCAGAGCCAGTTGCTGGCTGAAGATACTTTTTGTGTTCGAGGCTTTTAAAGGGGCCCTGCAACCGTGGCAAACACTGGGCTAGCCACAAGCGGATAGATGCCACCACCACCAACAACAACATAAAGCAAACAACCCGATGATGATAATAATGAATAGAAAAAAATGCGGACACTGCTGCGAAAGTTGCGCGTTGACGTCGAATCGCATCGCAACGCGTCGCACAGCCGCAAAACACAATTGCAGGCAAGCAAGAGAGCACAGCGACTAAAGCAAAAGTGTTACCAATTGTTGTTGCTTATGCTACTTCTGCTACTGCTGCTGTTGGCCAATTCCATTTTGGGCCGCAACATTCCATTGTCTATTTTGTATTGCGTTTTGTCTTCCCTTACGAAGCAACCAACCAACCAGTCAGCCAGTTTAGCTCCCTTGCAAAACACACTTTCGCCAGAGTCAACAATTGCTGCTACCAAAAGTCTAGGCGCGAAAAATATAAAATTAGGGCTACGAAGGGGTAGCGCCCACCCTACCCTTGCAGAAGAAGCAATAATAAAAAGCAGGCAACCAAATTTGTTAAATAATAAACGAATATGGGAATTTTAATAACGTGGTGAAATCCAGCAATCACAATAAAAGTGTGCCTCACAAGCTGTTGTTTCTGGGCTCAGTGGCAATAAAATAAACAAACAGAATGTTGTATCAGTATTGTGGAGGACAGGAGAGGTGATGGGTGGGCGTGAAGAATCGAGGCGGAGTCGGATGCTTAGAAATAAACGTAAAAGCTCTAAAACGTAAAAACTCTAATGGCAAAAAAAAATTAAATACACAAAAGAACAAGAAAGAACGTTGCAATCGGGCGTAACCGACAGCGAAATACTTTCATATAATAAGGTATTCCAGCAGATAACAAGTAGCAGAGAACAGGGTGTGTGTCGCCAAAAAAAATACCGTCCAAGTTTACCTTTCAAATTGCGGCAGATATAGGCTATTGCGAATTTTGGGGACGGGAGTGGGTGTGTCTGAAAAAAAAATTGTTGGAAGAATTTCCTAGTAATCTTTCAAGTTTGGTAACTGTAGCGGGAGATATAGGCTTTTGGGAATTTTGGAGGCGGGACTGGACGTGACCAAAAATTTTTTTGAGGACGTTCTTAATAATCTATCTTCCAAATTTGGTAACTGTAGCTCTTAAATTGCGGGGGATAGAGGCTTTCTTATTTTTGGGGGCGGGAGTGGACGTGGTTTACATTTTTTTTCAAAATTTTTTAAGGGTGTTATTAGCAATATAACTTTCAAACTTGGTGACTCTAGCTTTCAATTTGTCTGAAATATATGGCTTTTATCGATCTACACTAACAGGTGTATCTGTTTAGGGAAGCGGAATCGTCATGTTCATCCAATTTTTTTATCGATCTCTTAGGGGAGTTACCAGTAAAATACTTTTAAAATTTGGTGACTCTAGCTTACAAATTGTGGAAGATATGTGCATTTAAGAATTCTGGGGCCGAAGTACCTGGGGGTGACGGGTGTGGTCGTGATCTGATTGATCTTTGATGGAGGTTACCAGCAAGTTAGTTACCTTCCAAGTTTAGTCAGTCTATGTTCAAAATTGTGGGAGATATGCGGATTAATCGATTTACAATTTCCGAAATATCGACTTTGGTGATTATGGGCGCAGGCGTAGGCGTGGCCATACAATTTTGTTATAATTTCTTAGATACGGCTACCAGTAATATACCTACCAACTTTGACGGCTCTAACTCAAAAATTGTGGAAGATATAGCCGTTTAAAATTTTTAGGGACGGGCGGTGGGGTGGGCGTGGTATATGCCAATCTTTGAAGGATATCGCCAACAACCTAACCACCAAATTTGGCTTTAGCCTTAAAATTTTAGGATATATGTGGCTTCATCGACTTGCAATTATCGATTTTATCGATTTCCCAGCCTCACCTATTTTTACACTTTGACGCGGGTACAGACCAATATATGCTCAACATTTTAGTCTCCATCTCTAAGGGTGTCGAAGACAGTTACGTTCATTCAGACGGTCAGACAGCATGACGGACATTGCACAAAACCAATATGCTATACCTTCGGTATCAAAGTATAAAAAAGAGATACGGAATGAAATGAGAAGAAAGGCGAGCCAAGAATAAATAAACATTCATTTGTGTTGCTTGAAAACTAATTTTTACTATAATCTGTGTGTGTGTGTACAAGTGTGTGTGAGTGTAGTGCGTCGCTTAAATTGTGCATATGAATGAAAAGATCGTGCGCATGAATGGGCATAGAACATGGAATACGAGAAGTTCGTGATAGAGAAGAAGACAAAGGGAATTAACTGGAACACTTAGGCACATGAGGTACATGAGCAGTCAGGAGGTGGAAGGCAACAAACTGCTGTTAATTTGTTGCTGGGTGTGTGTGTGTAAGTGTGTGTGGACCAATGAATGAATTACAAACACAAAACAAAAAGCGCAGACGAATACAAAACAAATTCCAATTGCTGCAATGAAATACACAAGGAGATGCTTGAGAATATATATATATATATATATATATATATTTATTTATATATTCTTGATCAACAAGCCGGAGCTGGTGGAGCCAAATCTTTCTATCCGCCTGTTTTTATGCCATCTAGTCCTTTTAAGAGATATGTGTACTTTTGCACCGAATCGGATTACTAAATCATATAGATGCAGTAACGTCGAAAAATTGTTTCTTATATAAAGAAAAATTACTTTGTCGAACCAAGAACTACTATATCATAGGAACAATCGATCTGTTGTTTTAATTTATAGCGGGAGCTACTTGCCGGATAGACTCTGGTCTGCAAGGGTATAAAATTTCCGGCATTCATAAGATAACCCTTCTTACTTATTCTACAATTTTATATCATATATTAAACATTAAGCTAAAGAAGTTGTTTAGTAAAGTTGTCCAGTAAGTACAGATGTCAAATCTGGAGGTCGCAATGGTATTCTGCATTGCAATACTACATTTAAGAAACGCACACATTGTTGCTTTGTTTGGTACTTAGTTGGAGGCTGATATGAAGAAAAAGTATACTCAAAAAATCACCTTTAATTTCTACCTAGTTTAGTTACCGATTCAACAAAGATGATCAGGAAAACAATCATACTACAGTCAACATCAATCTAATAAAGAACTAAAACAATAGAAAATAAATTTATAAACATTGTTATCGATAATTATGATTGAGAATATATCGTTAGAATAGTTAGAAATTATAATTCGATTAGCTTTTATTATTAAAAAGATCTATAAACTAAAATGCGATTAGCTTTTATTGGAGATTTTACCAAGCAGCAAAAACTGTTAAAATTTAATCATAATTATAGTGGAAGAAGCGCAATAAATAAACAAATGACAATAGTGATTAACGCCATGCAATTAAGTGCACTTAATAATAATAGCAATGAGCCATTTAGTTGACTTATATTTTTCGCAGAGCAAAAGAGAGTGAAAGACAGGGAGAGTCGGACGGAGAGAGAAAAGAAAGTGGCAGCAGCTGCTTTCTGAATAACTGTAGTTAATGCTCAGTTGAATGGAGTTGAAAGCCATTGAGAAAATGCACTTGGATAACTCGAACTCCACAAAACCTACGCTATCAGTAGTTGACCCATTTGCGGGGCTAGAGTCTGTTCTGTTCTCGTTGTTGTTATTCTTCTTCCTCAGCTTCTTGTCCAGAACGGAAATAGCAACGTGTGCTCCAGACATACATACACACACGCACACACACATAGAAAATCTTTACGAATGATTTTGCTTCATTTTTTTTTTTTGTTGTTGTTACTGCAACATAAAAATGCAACAACAGCCACAGCAACGGCGTCACGCCTAGTGACCCACCCACTCCCTCAGCGACCTCCGCCTGCCTCCAACTACTGTTTGCTTGAGCTGCATTGATTGGTTTCACAGCGCTGCACTCACGGATTGGATTTGCTGGGAGCGGAGTGGAGTGGAGCGAAGCGTAACATGATGCTACATGACGCACATTAATGCAAGTGAGGGTCTCATCTACTCCCCAATGTGTATGTATGTGTTTGTGCTTGTGTGTGGCAGTCAAAAGCTCGAAGAATCGCCCTTCCGCCCAGGCGTAATGAGTCCAATGCCAGGCGGCAATTGTAAGTTGCAGGTCTTTGTTGAAAGTTGCGAACGAAACTTGTGCTTTTATAGTTACTTTTAATTAGCGAGCGAACAGCAGCCCCAAACGGAAATTAAACAGCCAAACAAACAAAACTCACCTCAAACCCCAATCGCTTACCTGAATTGAACTCTAGTTCGAATTTGAATTCGCATTCGAAGTCGAAATGAAACCACTCGTCGTTTTAGTGGAAAAAAATTTGCCATCAGACCCAAAATAAAACTTTACTTTTACTTAGAGAGCGACACCGGGCGGACATTCAGAAGCCACAAAATAAGGACGACGCTATCAAAATGTTGCAAGCAACCGGCAAGCAAATGTTGCGAACTTTTGGCGCAAGTCATCGTCTTGTCAATTGTTGTAAAGTAAAAGCTGCTGGCTTGGCCCAGCCACACATGTTTTGCTTTAACCCATTTACCAGCTATGCAACTCTCCTCAATCATGGGTAGCTGACACCGTCATCTTCGTTTTCATCTTAATGATGAACATCTGATCAGATCAGCTGCTGCTGGCCATGATTTTGGTCAATGCATTCGTTTGTGGCGTTGACCGTTCTCACTTCGGCGCCTCATTGCCAGTTAAAAATTATATTAATAACGCAACCACATAAAAAGTACATAATTAACGAACAATTAATTTCATTTCATGGGGCGTGGCATTTAATATGGCAATAGTAAAAACAAAAATTCAATCCATGAGTTCTACGACCGCTCAATTGACCCCACGGCTATATGGGAAGGTTGTTGGTATTGTCCCAGTTCCTGGGATTCGTTTGGCCGATCGATAGCTGAAGCGATGAATTCATGTGTACAATTGGGCGATACAAACATATCGCTATAAAATTACATGTGTAAGATAAATAAATTAATAGCTTGGTTGGCTAAAATTACGATAATACTTTCGAGAGTTCAATTGACATATCTAAAAATATAACACTTTGAATTGTTAACACATTTCCATATCCATAATTATGTGTATAAAACTAGTAGACTATTCGATCGATTCTGTTCTATCGATAACTATATGTGGATTTCACAATTGTTTAATTCACTAAAATTGCAATAATAAAAAGGAAACAAATCGATAACTCGCAATCATGTTATTCACACTTATCAATAAATTATCGATAAATGTTAAAATTGCGCAATAAAAACTATAGTTACTAACTCAACACAATAAAAATGCATAATTACAATTAACCACTCTCATCGTTAAATTATTTCACATTATTGCCAGGCCATAGTTTCTATTAGACATTTGGCTAGCATGCAACGCCAAACAGTGCAAATACTGGCCATAAGTAGAAAGGCAGTCGCTGGCCGACAGTCAGCACCCAAGTCTTAACTCTTTCTTTCACTTGACCAAACCAACCGCCAGCCAGCCAGCCAGCCAGTTAGTCAGCCACTCATCAGTTAGTCAGTGAGTCAGTTACACAGCCAAAGCCGGAGATAGAGATCATAGCCAGCCAGTTGCTAGACAGGCTTCCATTTGGACTTTGAGGTTGCGTGTCTGCTGCCGTCTTTTTATTATTTTATTATTACTTTGTTATACCCTGGACCTATTAAATATTGGAAAGAAATGGGTATTATAAACTTATGCAAATAATTGTAACAATCTGTTTGTTAATGCATAGAGAGTATAAAAGTTCCTGATCAGCAATGGACCTCTCGCGGTTCTCAATCTATATATGCTGGAGATATTCCATTATTAATTTCCCTAAAATCGATGGATAGCTTTTGAATTTGAAGGAAATTGACCTTACCACTGTACGAATAAAATCCAGAACATTTAAAAACCACATGTTTTTTTAAAGCAATCATATTTTTCAGCCTCAACTTCAATCATTGTACAGGGTATCTCCCTAGTCGAGCTCTTGCGCCTTGAGAACTTTTTTTTATTATTATTTGGGCTTTTCAATATCATTATTTTTTTCGCTTTTATTTCTCTAATATGCACACAATTTATTTGTATGTCGCATCGTGTCATTTCTTTTCTTTAATTTCACACTGCCATTTCATTAATTTGTATGGCATTAATTGAGTTTATTATGACGACCAATACTGCCAAGTGCAGTACTAGGAGTAGTGTTGGCGGAGGGAGAGGAGCGTCCGTTCACCTGATAAATATGCTTAAAGCATTTAAAGCATGTTCATCCAGATAGAAATTATTGACTCTTGCAGTTTTAGCTTCTTGTCGGCATCAATTGATGATTTTTCTGCACAGCTCGACGATCTTAGTGGCCAGCTGGTCTTCCTGGAAGACATTGCAATATATCCCTCCCCCTACACACCCCTTTCGCTTGGCTGCTTCAAGAGCCGAGAAGATTGCAGCGTCAACAATTCAATCGGCGGTTGCCTTTGCCTCCACGATCTTGCGAGTATAGCTATTTAAGCAGCCACCCAGTTAGCTGTGCATCGGCGGCGGGCTATTCTGGCTAAAGAGACGCGCTAATGGCTCAACTAACCAAGCTGCTAACCAGCCAGCCAGTCAACTAACCAAACTGATTGTGTGCCTCAAACAGCAGTCGTCGTCGTCCAGAGACGTGAGAACCTTTTGCGCGGGGCCAATGTGCAAGCAATTAACGAGCAGCGACAACAAAGTAAGCCTTGTCGAAGGTGAGGAAGGGTAAGAGGGAAGGGAGGTCTCTGTCTATCGTCTCTTACATATGCCCCTATCAGTCACTCGGCGTACTCTATAAATCGCGCATTGTATTTCATTGTGCGATAAAATAAATCTTGGCCGATCGCGAGGCAATGAGCAGAGAGTTTTAAAGCCTCTTAACAACGAAAAGTTGTTTCCATGAAGTTCCCACATTTTCCACGACGGCCACGAAACAACAACAATAAACTCGTTTCAATCAAACGCTGGCGGGGCAAGCAGAAAAGTGGAATGAAAATAAGCAGAAAAAAATACTTTCAATGGCCGCCCAACGTCGTCCTCCACCATCCCGCTCGCCGCTCCCCCACACATCATCAATCGGGGCACAACTGCATTCGCATTCATGTGTAAAAAACATTTAATTTCCACTTTTTCCACTTTATTTTCCTTCTTGTGCTTCCCAGGCCTCTAACCAAAAAATTAGCATGATTGCAACAATGCGAAGCAGAGCAGAGCAGCGCTGCTAACCAACTCCGTGACAACTGCAAGTGCTGTACTCTTGACCTGTCCCGTAGCTTGTTACCAACTCTCCAACTCCAGCTTAAAATGAAGCTGAACTGGAGATTTGTGTTGGGGGTGGCACTCACATTTAGACATATGTACATATATTTATTATCGTGTACATATATAAATATATATATTCAGCTATTGCTACAAAACCGGTTTGCTACAATAAAGATTTAGAAAAATAAGTATTGTGTGTTTAATGCATTTTCATGACTTTTTTTTCTTTTTTATATCGTGTGTTAAATTTTCCTCGCTCTCTTTTTAGCTGCTTCACTTAATTGATTCACATTTTGGCCAACTAAAAAAAAAGAAAAAACTACAAAATGTATTTGATTAACAGTTGAAAATCCACTTGAACTCATTTAGGCCGGATTTGTTGTATAGGAGCAGCCTTGAGCTGCAATTTGATGCACTCGCACATTGGAGGAGCCTTTCCCTTTGCTGTTTAAGTTGTTGTTGTTGTTTTGTTAATGTTGCTGGCTGCTTATATTATTATTGTTGTTGTTGTTGTTCATAATACTTTGACTTTGGCCTTTTGTGGTTTACATTATCCAAACAAAACGCTTGGCACCCACAAAAACGCAGTTGATTGACAGAATTGGGACGCGTAGACACACACACATACGCACACTCAGACAAATACACACAGGCAGCATTTGAAATCTGCATGCGTGAAACTTAACGAAGCGGTAAAGTTCAAAGCGTTGAATTACATGACAAAAGCTGAGCAGAGTTTTTGGGGTGTGCGAGGGAGGACGGTAGAAGGTTGAAAGAGGGGTTTGGGTGATGGCTAGGCTGGAAAAAAAACCACACACGAAGCAGCGACGGCCTTGAACGACCCTTTCAAGTTAGCAGCCGAATCGCGCACAAACCGATAACGTTTACATCATGGGCTCAAAAACGAGTAAGCAGTGTTGCTTCTTGGAACTCAGGCACCAAATGATGACCATTATAATGCACTGAGTTGCCACTTTGTCTGTGTGTCAGTTTAAAGAGTTAGCAGCAGCGGCACAGCCAAGAACTATTGTGACTATTGTGGGAAGGCTTCTTATCCAACGTACCCTCCTCGCCAATGTTTGGTATCCCAAAATTATTTGTGTGTTCTGTCTGCGCGCTTCGACTGCGTACCTACGTCTATGACTCAGCGCAAAGTAGTGATCACACACACACACACACTCACCTGCTCATCATGTCGATGCTACTCCTCCTCGTACTTTTAATGGACTTGCATTGAAAGTCGGACCCCAAAAGATCTGGCCAAATAAAAGAAGCGAATCTCAGTCGTGGTAGCAGCCAGCAGCTGTCAATGGCCAATAAATTCGATTTGCGGCTCTTGTCTGGAATGGTGGCATGTGCGGCAAGTTATGGACATGTGGCATGTAGCACTCATTGGCATTGTGCAAGGGGCATGGAGCATGAAAGCATGGGAGCGTAGGGCATGTGTCCTCTATCTACTGCCGTTGCCAGTCGCCATAAAGCTTGAGGAATGCGTCTTATCACTTGCTAGACAATCTCAGTAGCAGCAGTAGTTGCAACAACAATAACAACAACTGGCTGGCAGTTCAAGGATAACAAAAGCAGCAGCAGCAGCAGCTGTAGCTTTAAGTCGTGCCAGATGCATGCCAATTGCCTGGTAATTTATCATAATTAAAGCCGCTTTACAAATGCACCAAAAGTAATAAGGCAACACTTGAGTTATCCGGTAGGTCGGAAGGAAGGAAAGCAGACAGACACACAAGGAGAAATGGTTGAGGAAACTCGACTTAACTAGCGAGCCTGACACAATTTCAACAAAGTGTCATCCTCTCCTTTATGTGCGTGGGAGGCGAGCGGAGTGGAACAGATCTTTAGGGAACAACAACAGGACAACACGCTGTCGGCATACAATGTGCTCTCAACAGTGCAACAGAAAAATATGCTCACAAGGTAGTTGCCCTAACGAAATGGTTGGCTGCATCTCCTGAATTTCCCTCATGCTGTACATAAATAATAGGAATGTGCGCTAAATAAATAATATAATATGTTGAATTAATATATACGAATAGAATAGGGACGATCAGAGATTTCTTCTTAACGACATTAAAAAATCAAATACCAATTATTTGTCTTATTCCCCTTTTTACTTGTTTTGATAACGCGTGAAATAAATGTCTTTCTCTACAGATTAGTTATTTATTTGTTTTTGTAACTAATGATATGAGGATACCGCTATTAGTCACTGTATAGCTAGCTTCCTGGGTACGCATAATGGAAATAATGTCAAGTGTTGAAAGCCCAAAGGCGCAAAGAATTTATGCAGCGCCATCATCTGAAGGAGACAAGTGGTTAACAATGCGGTAGAATGTCGCTGTGCTATTCACAGTGCACAGTGGATTGAGTTTGGATGTCGTTGACACATGTGGTTTGTTGGTGGCGTCGACAACCCCTTAAAGTGCCTTGATATCTTGACATGCTCTTTTTATTGAAGAAGAGACAACCAAAAGCTCTTGTTACTATTGCCTTAAATGGGATTTTGCATTTAGCATTTGCAAGTAAACCTCATTTGATTCAAAGCAAACACAGCTAAAATCCTTGGCACAAGCAGCGCATATGTAATTAGTTTGACATGTTTGCCTTTAAGCGAGCAGAGCACAGCGTTAAAGCAGACAAAACACAAAATTATTAAATTAATTAAATACATTAAGCGAATGTTGCTGCTGCTGCGTTAAGCGCTGACCAAATTTGTTCACAAATTAAAAACAAAGCGAGCGCGACGCCCATGCGTTTTGAGCGCGTTTTGTGTGCGGGCTTGTCACTTTTTTTTTGTTTTGCGTTTGTTTTTTTAACTTACCAAAAAAGGTAGCAATCGTCAAAAGTTTTTTGTTTTTGCGTGTTTGCTAAGACGCATTAAACATTGGCACATTTAACGGAAGTTAAATGATGTCAACTTGTAAAATGGGGAAAGCTGTTTAATGACAATCTCGAAAAAGGCTACGAATATGGACAATATTTAAATACAACCACATCTGCTCTATGACGGATTTTGAATTAACATTCACAACAGCAATCACATAATAAATATATTAGAATCCATAACCTAAATGTGGTCGACAATTATATATGAAGACACTGTGATACTATTGTTATATGGAATACATTATAATGAAAAAATATTCTTATTATAAAAGTGGCAGATTCGATTCTTAAATGAAGATTTACATATAGGCAAAATAATCGTTTGAGAATAGATGGGAAAAGCATAATTTCTTATTAAGTTGCTTTATTCTATTCAGATTCTATTGAAAATTCTAGAAATTAGGTCAGCTCAAATTATTGCTGCTATATTGTTTTTTGTTGTACATAAAACTTTGTATAAGCGGAGGCATTGACTGCACTGCCACTAAGCGTAATATTGCTATTGCAAAGCGACGCGGTCTAGCCAATTTAATTGTCACATTGGTGAGAACAGCCAGGCATCAGATGTTCATGTCTAGTTAGTCACCTTAAGGGCAACAATTTGCCTGCCTGACAGCCGACAGTTGATTTTCCTCGGCACTACACTCCACATGTGTAGTGTACACACGGACGCCACACAACGGTCTTGGTGCGACTTGCTGACACTCTTTGGGTCAATGCGCTCGATTGCACTAAAAGCAGCAACAACAATAAGCAGCCAAGCACTTAAGCCGTACTTTGCCGTCATCCACATCCTTGTCATCGTCATCATCGTCTGTCAAAGGCAAAAGATTCTTCAGCTGCTTACCGCCTGTTGTTGTTAAAGTGGTGCCTAGCTTGCAAAATGTTATTTTGTGCGCTAAAAAGGTGGGATGGATACAGGGAAGGCGCTGAGATAAGGGTATCTATGTACGTGTCTTTGTGTTTGTATGAGTGCACTTTGCAAATAGCAAACGCATTTCTCACCCACATTGATAACAATCGTAAGCCAAACCAATGGTCCGTCTCTCTCTCTCTCTCTCTCTCTCTCTCTCGCTGCCTCTCTTTCACTCTCTGTGTCTGTCTCACCTTCACTTCGCGTCAACCTTGTCTATCATATGTGAGATGTCATATGTGTGTGCTACCGCTTTTGGGCAACTAGAGCTGCAACTTGCTAACCTTTCGGCAACTTAATTGGCAGCAGCAACTGTTGCTAGTGCAACACCCGCCTAGCAATTTGCACCTTGTTAACAAACGCAATTTGGTATTTTTGGTTTTCTCAGTTGCCACACAAATTTGCGTAGTGTTGATGGTGCGGTTGCTGTTCTGATTGTTGGGTGGGCGACATCAGCATTGTTCAGCAATCAAATCTTTGCATAATGCCATTAAATAGTTTTGCGGAAAATTTGCACTTGCTAAACATGAAAATAGTGTTGAGATTTTTTGTGGCTAAGGAAAAAACCCCAATACTGACCCGCACAAGAATGCGTAAGCGAGCCAAATCCGATTTGGTCTCAATTAGTAATTCAAAGAACACTACGGAATTAAAAATAAAATGACCTTAAAACATCGAGATATGCAAGAGATATAGATATAGTTTGTTTATTTCTGTTAGCCGTAACAAAATAAACTGAACTTATCAAATACGTTTACTAATTATCCTATTTAAATTTAACAACTTACGCATTAAGCGTTTATTCAATATATTAACGCTATTAATTATCATGGCTCTGGATCCTTCAGTCTGAATTTATAAGTTTTTGTAATCCATTAATTAAATTAAAAGTAATTTATAATTGATTGACTATCGCATATCATATCTCTCTAACTCTGTCTCTTTTAATCTCCTTCTCTTTTTCCGTCTCTCTTACTATCTCACTTTATCGCCTTGTCGCCTGAGACCGTATAATTTAATTTCCATTACTTCGCGTCTGTCGTTCAAATTCTTTGATCTGCTTTATAGAACCACAAGAAGAATTCGTTGCTATTTAAAAAAAAAAATCTGTCAAATACCTGCTTGCCCCCCTCAACCCCCTTTCTGTGCCTCTGTTGAATGTAGCAGTAATTCGACTGGACACCCAAACAAACAACGAAAATTGAGCAATAACTTTGCTGCTCCATTCGATGCCTAGCGGTAAAGGCAAATGTAAATACTGAAGTATCTTGCGCAAATCTTTTCATTTCCCAATACCCCCAACCCCCAGCGCTGAGGCTCTGTTAGAGTCCCTTACCCCATACACCTCCACATATTCATTTCCCCAAAACGACACAGACACGTGCAAGAGCTGCGCGGTTCGTGCGCATTTTTAAACGCCACCTTATTTGGTTGATTCAGTTTGGCGAATTGACATTTATGCGTCACTAAGATTGAACCAAACAATGCCTTGTATGTATGTACAATAAGACAGATAGATGGCTGATGGTTTGCGAATCTGAATCTCGTTTGGATCGATCGCAGTCGCTGCCAAAGCTGACCATTTTAAAATCCCCTCGATAGTGAAATTCACACTCGACCAAAGCGACACAAGCACAGTGGAAACAGTTCAATGGTTCTTTTATATATATATATATATATATATATATATATATATATATATATATATATATATATATATATATATATATAATAATTTGTTTTCAATCTGCTATTTGAGGTAAAAACATTTGAAACACATACATATAAATTTGTACATGCCATTTTTAGAAGCTTTATTGAGTATTGAATTTTTTCGCTAGTGCAAAGATTGTCTCGCTGTATCGATTTAATGAACCATTAAAAAAGGGCAGCACGCGTAGGAGTGGCCGGCGAAAGAGCACAACAACAGCAACGGACGGTGACCAACCATGAACTCAGACACACACACTGAGAGATATATGCATTTAGAGTAAGCCCGTTAGCCAGAAAGCTCGCCCTGAGACAAGGCTTCTGGGCTGACCTTTAAAAGTTCACTAACCAGCTACTGCTGCTTAGAATTGATGCACGCCCACACCCTCACTATCGCATCCTCTGGCTAAATATTCAGTTAACTGCCTTAGCTGCGTCATCAACAGAAACAAAAGTCGCTCCAACTGCCTTACGCAACAGCGAGTAATAACACTAAATGTTGTGGACCGATCAGCAACAGCAACAACAAAACAAACGAACAACAACACTAAAGACCTTATCTTAGTTGCAATACTGCAAAAATGTTATAATTAAATTAAAAACCAGCAGCATCAGCAACAGAACTGTGAGTGCACCTGCAACCTGTACGGAATGCTGACAGCGCTTGGCAACATGTTGCACCTGCAACCTGTACGACATGCTGACATGCCTTGGCAACATGCAGCCAAGGTCAGACGCAAATATTGCTGGTGCTAATTGAATAGCCCTGAATAAATGCCGAATGATGTAGCCTGCAATCTGCAATAGCCTGTTTTGTATGATATGTACTCGTATGGTCTGCGTCTTCATTACGTGACAAGTACGAAATATTTAAGTATAATGGCCATAAGCCAGACAGCCGCAAGTATTTCTCAAGCGACGCGACACATTTGACAATTTGTAAATGTTGCTGCAAAAGCTACTGCTTGCACACTGCAAATTTTAACTAACTGCAAGGCGTCGCATCGGCCGTTGGCTGTCATCAATGAGGGTGGCGGAGAGGCATGCAACAATTAGAAACCAGTCCGTGTGAAGGCGACGACAGCCTGACTCTTGCATATATCGTTCATTATGGCATACCATAAAAATAGCTAGACATAGCACACATTCGCTTTGCTTTTGTATAGCGTTTGAAATTCTGTTTATGAAAACCAATATGACTTTGATTTATTTTCAAGTGATTTTCTATATTGAAAATATGATCCTCCTGAGACTAGTTTCTGATGCTAAATTTGGGTTTCAATAGAATTACAGCTGAAAGTAATTGATAATTGGAGAAATACAAGAACCTACTGTCTCGCTCTGAAAGAACTCTAATAGTCGATAATATATAATAAATATTTTTGTCAAATTGGATAATAATTTGCAATTTTCGAAAAGTATAATTTGTTTATTTATCTGTAAATTTTTTGGATGACAGGGTATGTAAATGTTGTTGTGTTTGAGCACTAGGCTCCTTTTCGTTTCTCAATCTAGTTAGAAGAGATGTCGTCTGGAGGCTAGCGTAATGCGTCTGCAGCTTGTTGTGGCGCAGCTGGATCTGGGGTCTACATCTGGCCAACTACTTACTGACTTATTTGGTATGCTAGATTTGTCGCTTTTGTTGTGCTTGCCAATGTTGTTGTTGCTGTTGTTTGTGGTTGCCGGAAGCGCAATTGCTTCGTTATGGCACGTACTTTGTCAAAGGCGTTCGACGAAGCGACTTTGACGTCCGAAACAGTCCCGCTTCGCCCTACGATGCCCCGCCTTTAAAACCCGTCCCGTTGCATCGCCAGACACGAGAGTCTTATTATGTCTTACCATTCCGTTCTTCGATAAGTCGTTGAGTCACGTTGGATGTGTCTCGTAGCTGTTGATGTCGCTGGCCGACAATTGGGCAATCTTTATGAATGAAACTAAAGACGCATGTGGGCCGCCCAGTTGCCAATTTTGCCAATTGCAGCTGGTCCGGTTTGCTAGCCAAAATTAATCCGTTGTCATTTTACATGTGATTGATTTTTTTTTTCATTCTTTTCTATTGCAGAGGCAAATTTGCGGCTGTTCGCCGGGCAATACACAAGAATACCGGTTTGCATTTCGCTGCCAAATTCCTGAAGCGACGCCGACGCGCACAAAGCAGCGACAAGGAAATCAAACACGAGATTGCCGTCCTAATGCTATGCGAGGGCGAGGACAACATTGTCAATCTTAATGCTGTGCACGAGTCACGCTCCGATACGGCGCTGCTGCTGGAGCTGTAAGTATAGATTGTATATCTTCTATCATAAGTATGATAAGTGGGTTACATCATGATCATACATTATATTACATCAGATGATCTAGAATCCAGGTAGTCTATAAAAGTTAGTAGTCGGGGTTCTTCATCGATTCGTCTCCAAATTTCTGAAAAACTGATTGATAATAATACACAGCTTAACCCGTATAAGCAAGGTATACGTTTTAAACAGTGGTTTCTTCTTATTTCTATCTGATCGGCCTTAAACGTATTTTTAAAGATTAACTATTCAAAAATGCATTTTCGAGGTTTAGATCACATTGTTATAATGTTCATTACATTCTTGGAAAAACAATACTATTGAAATTGAATAAGTACATGATATCGCCTTATAGATAGTGCTTTGTCATTTTTGGAAATCAAATTGAAAGGGTCCAGTTTAATTTTCTGTTTCTTGTTTGCTAGGGCCACTGGCGGTGAGCTGCAAACGATACTGGACAACGAGGAGTGCCTCAGCGAGGCGCAGGCGCGCCATTGCATGCGGGAAGTGCTCAAGGCTCTTAAATTCTTGCACGATCGTTCTATTGCCCATTTGGATCTAAAGCCTCAAAACATTTTGCTAGCTGGCGAACGCATTGAGGGTAAGTTTGAACAGTGCATAAGCAAAATGTACAATAAATTCTATGACTCTCTTCTTTATTGCAGATGGCCTCAAGCTGTGTGACTTTGGCATCTCGCGTGTCGTCTGTGAGGGAATCAATGTGCGCGAAATGGCCGGCACTCCGGACTATGTGGCACCGGAGGTGCTGCAATATGAACCGCTGTCCCTGCTTACGGACATTTGGTCGGTAGGCGTGCTGGCCTATGTGCTGCTCTCGGGTTTTTCACCCTTTGGCGGCGATACGAAACAGGAGACCTTCCTCAATATATCACAGTGC
Source organism: Drosophila macrothrix (assembly GCA_035042055.1). Classification (NCBI taxonomy): domain Eukaryota; kingdom Metazoa; phylum Arthropoda; class Insecta; order Diptera; family Drosophilidae; genus Drosophila; species Drosophila macrothrix. The sequence continues at coordinate 25,768,222 of JAWNLX010000587.1, forward strand.
GCTCTCACCTTTCCCGACAATCTCTTTGGAGGCGTCTCTCAGACGGCAATTGATTTCATACGTCGCGCATTGCGAATTAAGCCAAAGTAAGTTTCAAGCCAAAATAGCTCTCACTCTAACTACAACATGTCTCTTTCTCTCTCTCTCTCTCTCTCTCTCTCTCTCTCTCTCTCTCTCTGTCTCTCTGTTTGGGCTTTAGCGATCGCATGAATGCCGCCGGCTGTCTGGAGCATGTCTGGCTAAAGGATGAGTGCGCCTTGGATAGACAAATTTATTTGCAGGCCCAGCATGATGCTGACTTTGTGCATGATGATGATGATGAAGACGATGATGAGGATGTGCATGTGGAGGATGGGGATGAGGAGGTGCAGAAAGAAGTTCAGAATATTTCACAGCAGCAGAAACAACAACATAAAAGCACATCAACCGCATCAATAGCAACAGCAACAACAACAACAACAACAACAACTCCACCCAACAAATCCACGCACAATGGTCATCGAGCACACTCTAGCTCCAAAATACCAATTGCGACTAGCCACTGCAAGCTTGGTCCGAGCACAGAGACAACAACAGCCATACATACACTGCCCCAACCGCTGAGCATGTCGCTCGCAACGACGCCGTCCACGAAGCCCACGCAGATTGTGACGCCGACGCGACGAACCTCTGATTCGGATAAGGAGAACACATATACGGCGACATTTGTGAAGAAGCCTGTGGCCAGCACGGCAACCATACAAATTGGCAGTAATGGTCTCGAGGATGCAACGGTTATTGCCACATTGACACTATTTCCGGATGCGCCCACCACGCCCAAAGTCATACGCAAGACTCCCGCAGCAGAGTCGAGTTCGGCCACATCAGTGAAAGCGCTCGTCAAGAAGTTCCAGCTGGAAGAGCTCGAGGCGCACAGTTCACCTAATGGATCAAACTCTAATATAGCGCACGCGTCAGCCAATACGCAACAATTGCAGCTGCAGCAGCAGCGCAAAGCAACAACCGGCAGCAACAGCAATAGCAGCAACATGCGTCGCAGCATCAGCGGCACTTGCAACAACAGCAGCAGCAGCGGTAGCTGCAACAGCGGACGTCGCGCCTCAGAACCGGTAACCGCTGTGCACAAGAAGCAGAACACCGCCAGCATCAGCTCAAACACCATTTCCAGCAACAGCAACAACAGCAGCAACAACAACAGCAACAGCTCTGGATCGAGCACCAATGCAGCCGCTGGCAGCAGCAACTGCAGCAGTAGCGGGAGCAGCACAGCACTTCTGCTAAATGGCCGATTGCCGGCATCGGCACATCATTTGCATCATCATCATATGCACCATCATCACCACCATCATCATCATCATGTCGTGAACAATACGACTGCTGCTGCCACCAACAACTTAAGCTTGGACCAGGGCATCATCTGTTAGCTAAGGGCCAACCGTGTGCGCCGCAATGCCAAAAGTTTCTTTCACCGCTTCCTTTGCTGCATGTAACAGTGCCTTAACGTGTAGGCGTGGTCAGCGCCCTAGCTGGTCTACTAGGGCAACTAGTGGCTGCAACTGCAGCAGCTGCTAAGGGCTGCAAGGCCAACGCCTGCACATATCGGGGAAGTTTTTTTTTGATTTTGAGTTTCTTAGTTAATGTTATTAGCAACTAGTTGATATGAACACCACTGTACCACACACTCTGCCACTAAACCAGCCGATTACCCCAAGTAACGTATATAAACTGCTTAAGATTATCTACATGCATACAAACACATACGCATATGTGAGTGCTTATATATATATATGATGGATAGATATCGAGTATTTTGAAATAGTTGCCGTTATAATTGGATGACGGTGAACTGTTAAATTAATGATGATTCAGGTGTGAGCGAAAGAGCTAGAAAGAATGAACGAATGAGATAGAGATAGAGACAGAGAGAAAGAGCGAGAGACAGAGAGAGTGTGCGTGTGTGTGTATTTGTTTATAAAGAGAAAGAGCGAGTTTGTATAGTTAGCAATATGATGCAAGGGCAAAGATTACAACCTATTGCTCAAGTTGCAAGTAATGTAACAAAACAAAACAAAAGGATAAAGATTTGAGACATATCAGTGTGTCGTTGTGTCTGTGTATGTGTGTGTGTAAATTTGTTTATCGAAATCGATAGGAAAAGTTGTTCGTGTCTCAACGAATTCAAATATGTCAATTCTGGACAGCAAATATAAAAAGTTTGCATAGCATAAATAAAATTAAACGAATTATACAACTTAATAATACACATATACAAAACAAATTAAAAAAAAGATATCAAGGCAAAGGGAATTAATCAATGCATTGTAAATTGCATCTAAATGTCTTGATTTTTTTTCAGTGGAAATCATATTTACATAATGTTGAGCGCCATTTGGTAATTGTTTGTTACATATTTCAAGACATATGCACCTATAACATAATACATATATACACTTATTACCAAAAGAGTATGTAGTCGCAGTTGTTCACATTGGTAGTGCAAATTGATTGTTCAAGAGTTACGCATATATACATACATACATATAGAGAATGTTATCAGAAATGAAAAAAAATACGAAAAAAATAAGGAAATTAATTAAATTAATGAAATTGTTAATATTGTGTGTGTTTATTACATAAATTACATATTATATACAAAATATTTTCAGTTTTGGCCCATGTGAACCATTAACTCTTTATTGTTTTACCATCTACATTCCTCCCTCACTCACTTCCCTCTCTTATGCTCGTTCATTTTTCCCTGCCATCCTCCCAGTCCTCCCAATCGGAATATACTTACCTTATTTTTAATTGTAAACCTTGAAGCCAATTGGTTTATGTACATAAATATTTCAGCGCTCAGACCCTAGGCAGTAACTTGGCGCGGTAATTCATTTTTTCAAATTATTTTTGCATAGAATAAATACTTATCCATCAATTGGAGCAAATGTAGAGAATCCATTGTATTTATTAGGCAAAGTTTTTTTGTATGGTCGAAAATGGTCAGTTAATTGTTACAGAGTATAATTAATTTATGACTATGAGTAATTGCGCGCGCTTTTACCACTGAATAATTGCGTGAACATAATTCTCTTATTTAATAACCTTAACCACATAATTTTTTTTTCTTCGCTTACTGTATATTAGTAGCTAAAAAAGAGAAAAAACAAAAATGTGAAATAATTTTAATTTACTTTTTGTGTTAGGAGAAAAGAAAAGGTTGAAGATAAAGAAACAAAGAAGAAAATTATATATTATATTATAATTGTAATTATTTTATAGATAACTAATTTTAAATATATTCAATAAAATTTAAAAAAAAATGTATATCAATTGTTTTAATGCATCGAATTGTCTGAGGCGATTATTCCAGCATGTACGGCTGTATCTGATAGTCTGAGTAGACGCCAGTAAATTTAATGACCCAGCCGATACCATCATAGTTGACCGACTTGTGGAATTCCACATAAAGTTGGCTACGCTGACTCAAGTAGATGCGAGGCTTATCCTCGCCGCAGAAGCGACGTCTTTCTTGCAACGCGCCATCATCACGCTTCTCCTGAATCAGCAGGTAATCCGTGTGGCAGGTGGCCTTCGAGCCCAGATCGAAAACTGCAAAAATATATTTGTGTCAAAAAATATGTACATATGAATATGAGTCGATTTGTTAAACTCACATTCAATGTTGAGCAGAACATGGGTGTTGCTTGGTACACGGACGCTCCAACGGCAAACGGAGTTATTACGCACGTTCTGCGGATAGAAAGGATTTGAGAAGATACCCTCGGTGTTGTACAGCTGCCCACCGCAGCCGGGCCCATTCTCGATGGGCGTGGCAATGTATGTCATGTCAAAGTTGTTTAAAATGCTGCCAGTCTTAAAGTGCAACCGCAGCTGATTGGTTGTGGTGAAGATGCTCTTGCCCGCGTTCAAATAGGCGCATGTACGTTGCAGCGATTTATTGTTGGCCATATCAAAGACCTCCACGTACTCCACATCACAATCGGATGAGCCAAAGATCACCTCGGCATAGTAGATGCTAAGCGTGTGGTTTACTGGCGCCACAATCGTCGCATCGCAATCGATTGTTTCAGATATCTTGATGCGACCCTGGTAGCCACCGTAGCTATACTGGCAGCTCAAATCTGGTACCACGCGGATGTGGAAGCCGGTCCTTGTCACGGCTTCATTAGTGCGGAACTTGATATACACATTTTTTGAGTTGGGATAGTAGTCATCTGGCAAGGAGTTGCCACAATAAACGTGCTCCGTAGCATAGTCGAGGAATGAGTGAGAGTTCTTTTGCCCGTTAAAGATCACCGCGCTGCCATAACCGTGCTCCACCACCTGCGCATCCTGTATACAAAATAAGCCAATTACAGAATCAGCGGACCAAATTCATATTAAAAAATAAAGCCATACAGCTGGAGGAAACGAGTCGCTTTTGGTTGAATACGCATAGTTCTTACCTCACTGTTGTAGATTTTAATATAGTCTGAATCACAGCTGTCTGTTGCATTGGTCGCCTCGAGATCGAGACTAATGAACTTCAAATGTATTGATATTTCGCTGACAATCTTCCAGAGGCAGAAGACGTTGTTGTCGTACTTTCCCTGATCGTTGATGGGCGAGTGTATCTCGTAAGGCTGTTTGCCGTCTAGTTTGATGAGGGGATTGCCGCACTGGAGCGGCCGAGCCGTGACAACTATCTCGAAACCGGTGTCACTAATCTGATTATCACTGACAAAGCGCATAAAGAGGGTTTTTCTCGATGAGCTTAGATTGGGCGGCAGATCCTGGCCGCAGAAGCGACCAATCTCATCGGCGAAGGGTCCAGCGCCGTCGCGCAACTCCAAAAAGTCTGCTTTGCAGCCGATGGATGCCTCTACGTGGAAACTGCGGAATTCGACGCTTATCTGGAAGCCATTTTCCGCATGGAACACAAAACTGCAGTCGAGATTGTTCGCATAGGTGCCAATAAACTTATTGAACGTATAACTGAAATTGTGCTCGCCCAGAAAGATGCGCTCATCACAGTTGGGCAAGACGCGCACCAGCGCCCGGAATCCCCTCGAAGGATCCCGTTCATCTGAGTAGCTGTGGATTAGCGCTCGATTGCCAGATATATGCAATGTGGGCAAATCATCTGTCACGTGTCCACAGTAGCGCACCATACGTCTCTTTTCATCAGGCACCGGACTGTCGAAGACCTCGACACCATCGTAGCTACACAGGAAATTACCAGCCTCAAAGTCCAGCAGCTCAAACTTGATAGTGAACTTATGTCCCTCTGGCGCCGTGAGATTCCAATAACAGTCACTATTTGGCGGCATCTGATTATCCTGATGCTGACGCGGCGACTCTACAGGTTGTGATGTGCTAATGACGCCACCGCACAAACTGGTGCTGTACTCTAACTGAAAGCCACGGCCGAAAAATGTGTTATCTGAGCGTAACAGGAGGCTGATGGAGCGCTGAGCGCGATAGGCATGTCGCTGTTTAACGCCACAGATCACCGACTGTTGCATCGAATCTCCCTTGTCCCTGGTGGTGACTGTGACATTGTCATACATGCAACTATTGGGTGGCGAAGGCTCCAGATTGAATTCCAGGAAGCTTACCAGTACGCCCGGCGCTCGTTCATCCAGCGGACTAAATGTGTAATTGCAATAGATATTCTTGCCATACCCCTTCGGATAGCCCGGACTGCTTAGCAGCTGTGGTTCAGCAGTGGCGTACAGTAGGCCGCCACAGTTGCGATCAAAGCGAGCGGTGAAACCATCGCCAGTAATGTCGCCATTAGAGCGAAAGATGAGACGCATCTCCGCGCTGGTCGAGTTAATGTTATCCGGCGGACTGCGTCCGCAAAGCGTCTGCAAATCGGTCCAGCTGTCATCGGTGCTGTTGCGCTGCTGCACACGCAGATAATCCTTGTCGCAGGCAGGGCTGTTTTCAATGTAGAATCGATTGAGGAATGTGAGCCCGATGTGAAAACCTGGCTCCGCCTCAATCTCCCAAATGCACTCCACATTGTTTTTGTACTGCTCTCTTAAGTCAATTAGACGATACGGATATGTTAATCGGCCTCCGCAACCGCTGCCGTATTTAACCGTTACATTGAAAGTAGCATTATGCTGGGCATTTGTTGTAGATGCCGCATGATACTCGAGGAATAGACCACGCTCCACAACCAGATTAATGACCGTCGCCTGGTTGCAATAAGGACCCAGAAGCGGTGAGTTCTGATTCGGACCGCTGTACAGCTTCAAGTAATGGAGCTTACAGTCACCATCGAGATTCACCGCCACCGACACCTCCAATTGTATATCCTGTGGCGATAGAGGATCCTCGGCATCCGGATCGGGCCCAACAACCCAGGCACAATCCACCGTCACCCTCGCTGGCAAGTTACGTGGCTGTGTAATGGTGAGATTGTCACCTAGTTCCAGTGGCACGATGCCACCACAATGCTGCACACTGTAACTCAGCTCCAGCAGATTCATTCCGTTCTTTCGATCACCCGCCACGATCATCTCGACGGGGAAGGGCAGACGTACCGTGCGGTTCGTCTCAACTGAAGATGCAGCTGGCTCCACATCGCAAAAGAGCATCGGGAGCAAAGGCTCAGCCTCGTCAACCAACAGAAGTTTGACGGGCGCCAGAGCACGGCATATGTGAATGTTGCTCATGAAGGTGCTACTGGTATTGTACCGTCGTACCTGCAACATCATCGTACTATTCGCAGGAGGACGCAGCTTATAGCTGCAGTGCACCATACTGGTATTGGAACGTTCAAAAAGCATCGAAGCTCTCACATCCATGCACTCGCTCTCGCCGTATGCGCTGAAGCGCAGCTTGAAGCCGCGATGGGATGGCATCAGAAGGACATCAATGGCCATTGTGTTGTCCGTGGAGATGACTTCAGCAGGTGGATTATTCCAATATCGACCAATCACCGAGTACAGCTTGTGATCATTGGTGAATACGATGCGTCCGCGGAATCTGAAATGCGTACGATTGGCTAAGTTTCCGCCAACATCGAAGTCGAGTATTTCGACTTTGACGCGCCGACCCTTCGCCACCTGAATGCGCCAGATACAGTGCATCGGTTTTGTCACTTCCTTCGGATAGTTGGGCGTCTGCAGTCTACCCTGCTCCCCAACGATCGTCTGTCCGCAGCCTGATCCGCGTGCCGTATATTTCAATTGGAAGGACTCCTCGGTGCCCAAATGGCCCGTGGGCATTCGGAGCCGCACCACAATCTTGTTTGTCTCGACTTGTAGATAACTATTATCGGTGCCACACAATTGGAGGCTATCGCTGATACGCTGCTCATTCTCATTGCCAAACGGTTCCATCTCCTCCAATTGAAGATGGGTGCGTCCCGAGCAGTTACCATTCTCTGGCATCGGCAAATGCATCCCGACAAACGTCAGATCGATGGTGCTGCCTCGTTCCGCCTCAATTGTGTAGATGCACTCCTTCAGCTTTGACGTTAGCAAATGCATGTCCAGCTGATTCGGGATGGGCGAACGAATGACACCATTGGCGCTGTAATAACTGCCGCCGCAGTCGGCTAATTTGATGCGCGCCTGAAAGCCTGGGCGCGATTCGAGGACGCCCGTATAGAACTTAATGCGCAGCTCACTGCCCGACGAGAACGCAGTGTCCGGCTTGCGGGCACCACAGAAGCGTCCAAGTTGCAGACTCAGCTCCGTGCTGCCGTCGTTTATCTGTACAAATTCCCGATCGCAGCCATCATCGCCTTCGTCGTCAGATTGGTTGCTTGCCTCCCTACGACTCGGCGTAAGATCAAAGCTTATAAATTCCACAGCAATGCGATGCTGGGGCGGTGCACTTATCCGCCAAATGCACTCCGAGTGCGGATTGGGCAGATTGGGAAAGTTGGGTGAGCTGATCAGCCGTGTGGTGTTATTGTATGATCCGTCGAGCAAAATGTGACCGGAGCAGGCGTCACTAATCTCCTCGTAGTGGAAGGAGGCACGGAAACGGGAAAATGAGTTTCTCTGAAATTTAATGTACGCCCGATTCGAACTGGTCTCCAGCACATCAGTGATGTTGTTCTCACAGTACTTGCCATGCTGTAGGAATGGCGAATCCTCCGCATAACCATTGCGCACCACAAAGAAATTACGGCACTGCGTCAAATCATTGCCCTGACCAGAAACGCTCAGCTGTGACTCCGGGAACGTGATGCGTATCCGTTTGCCCTGCCGCACACGAATCGTCCAAACACACTCTACATTGTTGGACGCCAGCTGAGTGATGTTGACTAGGCCACGTGAAGCGGTCAGCTCGGAGCCACAAATGGTGCGCACCATACTGGAGAATCCCGTCTTGTTCACGCTGACATCTGTGACGAACTCTAGTCGCAGATATGGCTTGCCATGGTACAAACTCGACGTCACATTCGCCTGAGCGCAGATTTTCGCCAGCTCCGTCCAGTGTTGCATGTCACTGCTGCTGGAAATGACCACATAGTCGGCATAGCAAGCATCTGTAAATAGCTCCAGGTCAACGGTGATAAGGCGCAGAGCCGCATGCATTGCGGGACTGGCAGGCACCAAAATCCAACTGCAGTGCAAATTCGGAGTATAGCCCTGCGGATAGCCAGGAGAACTGAAATTGATCAAGCTAGAATTTACCGTCATCAACTGTTGACCGCATTGTCGCGTCTGCAGCTCGGCGCTGCGATTAGAGGCCAACGCCTCCTTTGATAGTCGCTCCCAGTTCAGTTGAAAGGGTCCTCGAGTCGCAGTAATATACAGGATATTTGTGTTAGAAACCAGCGGTTTGTAGAGCTGCGGCTCTAGTTGGCCGCCAATGTCCGTATAGCCGTCGTAGAAGCGCACATGCGGATGGTTTACATCCAGCAAATAAACCACATTCACCAGCACCACATAGTCCGTGTCGACGGTGATGCGCCAACTATACGGTTCGTTGGTCTCAAAGGTGCTTGGGTAATGTGGTGACTCGATCCTACCCCCAGTGCCATTCAGTTCGTTGTGGTGCTCTGCAATTGAAAATATATAACATATATATTAATTTCCAGTTTTAAGTTACAATCTGTACAGTTTTGCCAAGGGAACAAAATTTCGGAGTCGTGAAACAGATATTTTTAGGAAATGGGAATCTGGGAATGTCAATGTGTTCAGTAAATTTGATTCTGAAACGGCCAAGATGAAGCCTTCCATGGATATAGGGATTGAAAGTAAATATATTGCAAATAAAATTAAATAGTAACCGTAGTTGTAGCTGGCCAGGAAGCCCGCGCCGACATCATCGTTGCTGCTCTTGAACTTGATCCAAATGCTTCCCTTGGAGCTTATGGCCGCCGGCACTTCACTTCCGCAATAGACGCCAATGAGTGAACCACGTTGAGATTGCTCGCGCAGCTCTAGATAGTCATTGTTGCAACCGTCGGATTGCTCCAGATCTAGCGATTCAACGGTGAGCGCAAACGAGTTCCCAGCGCTCGCTTCGAGCACCCATTCGCATTCGATGTTCACTGGATAGCTGTCGGGATAGTTGGGGGAGGAGAAGCGACCCGACACTGCGTTGTATGTGCTGCCGCACGCCGTGTCCATGGTCATGTAGTGACCCTCGAATTCGGAAACCAGCAACATTGGCAGACTAATTGTCAGCGCCAGACCACGTGAAATTATTGCAGGCGGATGGGTACGACAGAATTGCTGGCGCGGAGTACCGGTGGCCGTGACGCCCTCATATATCTTGATGCCGTTTATCATGCAATCAGTTTCACTCGAATATCTTGACAAGGGTTCCGCATGCAGCATGATATGGGTGGGTGTGAAAATTATGTGCTTGCTGGGATCGGTGGCTTGCAACACCCAGACGCAGGTCTCGTTGCGAGCCACCGGGCTACTCAAGCTCAAATTTTCAAAATCTGTCTCATCGATGGACAGAGTCTGACCGCAAGACTCGCGGTATTGCAGCCGAAAGCCGCGATGCTGCAACGAATTATCAGTAACGAAGCGCACGATTGCTCGATTAGTGACCGATTTCGTGATTGCCAATTCCTGATCATTCCCGTGGCATAGCTTGAAGATCTGGTGACCCTCATTGTCGTCCAGGCTATCACTGGCGCTCATATCATATGCAGCCACATAGTCCCAGGAGCAACGAAAGCTCGACTCAATGTCCACTTCCTGCATATCGAAGATGATGGTATGGTGCGGCGCTACTTCTAAAAGCCATTCGCAATTGCTATTGCGCGGATAAGGCTTCGGATATTCTGGTGAGGTGATGGTGCCGCTCTTGCTGCTCACCTTGCCGCCACAAGCTGTAGTAAAGATTTTATTTATTTTACTACTATTTGAACTTAGTTTTTTGTTTACTTGTTTAACGGAATTAAGAAAATTCATCTTTCTAGCAATAAATGGTTAAAAAACTGATAACTTAATAATCATTTTTCTATACATAAGCTGAATTTTGTTAACCCCGTCCTTAAACAAGTCAACCCGCTTATTAATCCAACAAGTCATTATCGTTGTTATGTCGTTCATCTAATCAATTTGATAATCAGAAAGTTATTCAGCATAGTTTTATATAGGACTGCATATAGAGTATCGACTTACAACTCTTTATGATGCGGTAGGAGGCCTCGAAACCGCGCCCGTTGTGCGAGACGTCGCTGATGAATCGCACATGCAGCTTGTGACCGGCGCTGGTGAGAATCAACTTGGGATTGCTTCCACAGTGGCGCTCGTGAACATCGGCTTCTTGGAAGCTATTTGATATCTGTTATGGGGCGAAGACAAAAATTTGTTGCTGCTATATAGTAGAAGTAGAGGGTCTATACTGACCACTAAAGCGTCTTTGGTGCAATTGGCGCTATCTTCTATGTCCATGTCCAGCACGGTGACCTCAATGACTTGACCGAACGGCGCGTGTATTAGCCAATAGCACTCAACATCATTGGGATACATGAGCGGATGCTTGGGCGAATGGAAGAATCCTCTATCGTCTTTCAACTCCTGGACGCATCCATCAACTCGATACTCAAGCCGAAAGCTAATGCTGCTCGTGTTGTGAATAATGGTTAATGTGTCGCCGCTGACATTGTACATACCCAGATGCACAATCGGTACCACAACGCCACCATCTAATAGATAGAGGCCACCATCAGCACCATCAGTGGGCAGCCGACTGGAGCGATGATCAAAGTGGGAGACCTCCAGTTTAATCTTATTGCCGCGCGGCGATTGCAGATGCCAGCTGCAGTTGATGGAGCTCTCAAAGAAGGCCTCGCCATAGTTGAGACTCTCGATGACGCCTTGGATGCTGTTCAATTTAACCTGTTGGCAATCGGCACTATAGGAAAAGCGAAATCCGCGCTCCGCATTGCTAATGTCCGAGTGAAAGACTACAACCACCTCGTTACTGTCAATGTGAAGGTCACGTTTATCGTCATCAGGCATGGAACACATGGTCTGGTATGTGGAATCCAAGAAGCGACTGCTGCTGTCACCATTGTAGATCCGTAGATAATCGAAGTCACAGTCATGTAGACCTTCCATCTCCAGATCCTCAATGACCAGCCGTATACTGGAGCCGGGGTGCACCCTCAAGTGCCACTCACAATGGGCATTGTGCGGATACGCGTTCGGATAGTTGGGCGATGTGATGACGCCACCACTACCAGTCAAACGACCACCGCAGCCCCTGGCAAAAGTGCGCCACGCTAGCCGAAACCCGCGTGCAGTACCCACGTCATCGGTGTGAAAATGCAGATAGAGTTCATTCGTAAAGCTGGGTATCTGACGTGGTACGCTCGTGCCGCAGAAGCGGCCGATGAGCGCAGAGCGATTGCTGCCCCCGTTGCGCACTTCTAGCCAATCGCCATTGCAGTTGGGCGTCGCCGTCAACTCAAACAGATCAAGTTGCAGCTCCAGCTGGCCACCATGTGTTGTACTCAGCTGCCAGATGCAATCCAACCCATTGGTATAGTTAAATGGGTAACCTGGTGAGTTGAGCATGCCGGTGGAGCCGTGTATGTGACCGCCGCAGCTATTGGGGTCCACGAAGCGATAGGAAAGCTCGAAGCCAGCTCCCGTATTGCTATAGTCCGACACGAACTTAATAGTCATAATGTGAACGTGAGCCGTCATATCCAGCGGCAACTGATCGCAGTAGCGTGCTAGTGGTGGCGCCTTGTTGTTGCCGACCACAATTGCATCCTCGTAGACCTCAACATAATCATAGCTACACCCGGAGGAGTCCTCTAGATCAAAGCTGACCCAGTGCAGCATTATCACCTTGCTGGGCGGTGCCACAATTACCCAATAACAGATGAGATCATTTTGGTACTTTCCTTCCGCATCTCCCGGCAGTCGGATGTTTTGGCCCTCCTTGGTATGAACGCCACCGCATTTATTGGCGCTAACCGGTACGGCACTATATTCGAAATGGAAGCCACGTCCTCGGCTTCCCGATTGCATTTGCAGGTTAATCACCAGCATATTCGTTTGACTGATGTACTCATCGTCGGGTAGCTTATTGCCACAGTAGGGTCCCATTATGGCCCGATTGAGGCCGTCATTGATGATGAGACTGGTGCCACTCACGCAATCATCCGTAGCTGAGTTTTCCGGCTCGTCATTGTCCTCGTTGGATGATTGTATAGTGTCATCCAAAAGCTGAAAGTCCATACGCTTCAGTGCGATGACCGTATTCGGTGCGGTCAAAATCTTGTACGTGCACATCCGCGCACTGCCCGTCTGATTCGGATAGCCCGGCGATTTGATCGTTCCGCTCTCCGCATCATACGTGTGCGAACAGTCCATGTGATAGCGCAGCTCAAAGCTATCGATAGTGGTTACCGGCAAGCTGGTCGTATAGAACTTGATGCGCACGCGATTGTAGAGTGAGTGAAAGCTCGGCGGTATTGAAATAGTTCCGCCGCAATATTTCATCTGCAGCATATTGAAATCACCTAGGACATTGTCAGTGTTTACCACATCGTAGAACTCCACGCATGCATCTGACGCCAATGAGAATGTGATAAAGTCAACACTTATCGATTCGCCCAACGCCAAACGTATCTCGTACTCGCAGGAGATGGGACCGGCGCTGAGCGCATAGATGGGCGAACGTATGGAAGCCTCCTTACTGGTGTAGACGCCACCGCAACCTGGCAATCGCTCCTCGGCGGAGTAGTGTAACTGGAATCCCAAATCACTGTCCGTTTCATCCGAATGGAAGCGTATCATAGCCTCATGTGTGGGTAGCAACAATGGCGCTGGATGCTCGCTAGTGCAGAACTTGTGCAGCTCCCGATCCGAGATGACATCCCTAATCTGCAAAGTGGTCAATCAATCAATCAATCAATCAATGCTCAATTAGATGCCAATACAATGGCACTAACAACAACCAAACCCATACTGACCGAGACAAAGTCAAAGTTGCAACTATCGTGCTTCTCCAGCTGCAGGCTGAAGAAGGTCAGTTTGATACGTTTACTGCTAGGCGCCACCAGATGCCACCGGCAGTCGCGATTGCGCGGATAATTGCCAGGTGAGCCCGGCGAGGCGATGGTGCCATGCGTCTCAAATTCGACAAGGCCGCCACATGGTGGCGGTATCGATTGCCAGGTAAGATTGAAGCCTTCGTGCGCAGTCGAATTGTCGGAGCGGAACCACAGATAGAGCTTATTGCTGGAGGAAATTATGTTGCCGTGATTCGGCAGCGTATTGCCACAATAGCGCCCAATCAATCGCGATGCTGTCGAGCGTCCATCGTGTATCTGCAGCCAGTCGAAGCGACACTCCGTCGAGTCCTCCACGTAAAAGCTGTGGAATGTCACATTCAGCACCAGCGATTCATTGGTGCTTATCACCCAAACACATTGCGCATTGTGATCATATCTATTGCCCATCGGCGGATATCCCAGTCGTCCACTCATCCCAGTCAGCAGCTCATTGCAACTGCTAAACCGTACATCGCACAGCCGACCCTGATAGCCCGGCTGACACTGGCAAAGAAAGCCGTCCCTTTCGGGTATCGGGATGCAGCGGCCATCGTTCTTGCAAGGCTTCGATGTGCACGGATTCGGCAGCGGATCGCAGAGTCGCCCATGAAAGCCACGCAGGCAAGCGCACGTAAAATTCGAGGGACCGTTATCCATGCAAATGCCACCATTCTTCAATTAAAAATAAAATGTAAATATTAAGGGAGAAATTTTACAATCTTGCGACACTGCTATCTGAAAACTATCCAAAGAATTTAGATTTAATCCTGAAATCAATTCGATCTGTAATTCAACAAAACTCAATTTGGTGATTCTACCCAGTAAACTTAGGGAAATTGATTAATGTAGCTTGAAAACTAAATGTAACAATTAACTTGGTACTTTTTAAAAAATTTTGTTTGATTTTCAAGTGACAATTCCTTTGCTATTTATCTGAAGATAACAGCACTGAAATATTATAATATTAATCTGATAATAAATATTTGTTTTCCCAAATATAAGAAGCGTGTCTTAAAGCATTTATATTTTGATGCAGATAAAGTACACAGTAAAAATGGTGACACCAATTGAAAATCGTTTGCAAAAGTTTTAAAATAATAAGGGAGACGAACAGGGTGGGTGTGGCGGAAAAAAAAATTGTTGGAAGAGAACCCTGGAAATTTGGTGAATCTAGCTTTCCAATTGTGCGAGATATGTGGAATTATCGATTTACACTAAGAGGTGTATCGATTTGGGGAGGCGAAGTGGGCATGGCCATTGAATTTTGCATCCATTCATCTCTTATGGGAGTTATCAGTAACATAGTTTAAAAATCTGGTGACTCTAGCTACCACAATACAATATATTGTATGCTTAATGCTCTAGCTTAAAAATTGTGAAGTGGGCGTGGCCATCTAATTTTGTATCCAACTCTTAGGGGAGTTATCAGTAACATATTTTCAAAATTTGGTGACCAGATTATATTGTCTGCTCTAGCTTACAAATTGTGGAAGATATGCGCATTTCAGATTTCTAGGGCCGAAGTTTCTGTGGTTACCAGCAACTCACCCTCCGAGTTTGGTCATAGATATGCGAAATTCTCGAGCCAGAGGAGCAGAAATCCCACCAACAATTAATTAATATACAAATTGTAGGTGGAACAATTGATGGAATTGATCTCTAGTTGTTTCGCTCAGTTTGTGATTGAGGGTCCAAAATGTATGTCGTTGACTGAGGACGGCGAGGCATACTACACATTGTTAACAGTTGGAAAATGTCAATTATACACATTCTATTTAATCGGAAACTCTTTTGGAAAACCAGCTAGAATGAAAACTCTCGTCGACACTGCGAAGGTGAAATACCCTGAGAGACCAATTAAGAGTTAGAGTGCTGTAGTACAGTGAGCTCGACTACGATTTACCCTGAACCCAGTTGTTAAATATGTCTAGTCTTATTGGAAACTTTTCCTTTAAAAGTTTTGCACCAAAATGTGAGCAGGTCTGCAAGTGCGCTCTGCCGACAAACACGTGGATATTCAATCATACAATCGTAACGGGGTAACGGGGCTCTGCAGCATTCACACAAAAACATATTGACGATCGCGTCGATTATCATGCCAACTCTTTCTTACACATGTGCTGGCATATATATATGCATACAGAAATGCTTGCGGCTGTTGATAGAAATAAGATACAGACGGACGGACGGACGGATAGACGGACATGGCTATATCGACTCGGCTGTTGTCCGAATATATAAACTTTAGGTGGTCAGAGATGTTCCCTTCTGCCTGTTGCATACATTTGCAAAAAACCATTATACCCTTTTTACCCATTTTTAATGGGTTCAGGGCATAGAAAATAATCGGTCAGTCTGTTAAGCTTCAGTTTGGCAACTTACCAAACAGGGCATATCATTGCAGTTGTTGTTGGTGCCGTGCAGGCAACCATTATCGCCGTAGCCGCTGCCAACCATGCCGCGGGGGCAGCTACAGATGATCGTATTGGAGATCTCGGAGCAGATCGCAGCTGGATGGCAAAGGGAGGCGCGCTGCATACAGCTGGTGAGACCAACGGCGCCGACTGGTGAGTCAATGTTGCTGGTGCGCTGACAGGTGCGTCCATCGCCCGTCCAGCCGATGGGGCACTCGCCGCAATGGCTGGAGCCATAACTGTTGATGCACTCAACCCGTGGTCTAAGGCTGCACCCACCGTTGTCCGTCTCGCACTCGTTGATGTCCCGACAGCTGACGCCGTTGCCGGTTAGGCCGGGCGCACAGGGGGCACAGGTGAAGCTGCCCGGCAAATTGATGCATTTGGTGGAACAAGGTGTGTGGGCGGTGGCGCTGCACTCATCCACATCCTCGGTGCAGGAGGGCGTCAGTCCATTGCTACGCCAGCCGTCATCACAAATGCAGTGATACCCAAGAGCATCACTACTTGACACACAGCTGCCATGGCCACATAGTTCCCAGGCGCTTGCCGACGCACAGTCCGCTTTTCGCTGGCTGCAGTGCATCCCATGCCAGCTGGGCGAGCACAGGCAGGCAAACGAGCCAAACTGATTCACGCACTGACCACCGTTTTGGCAGCCCAGATCAGTGCCATTGAACAGCGCACATTCGTTCACATCCTTTTCGCACGTTGTACCCTGTTTGGATAAGAGGAAGACAGCAGCAGCTATTGGCAATTCACAATCAAAACATTTGGAGACGCCCCCAATACGCCCCACCCTCCAACGACAGCAATGCTTACCACGAAGGAGGGACGACACTGACACCGATAGCCATTGTAGCTATTAACACAACTGCCGCCGTTTTTGCATGGATTGCTCCGGCAGTTGTTCAGCTTCAGTTTCGCCTTTAAATTCCTCAACTTCAAATCTACATTGGTTAAGCGACGCCGCAGAACTACGAGATTTCGTGTCCTGCAAAAATACAAGAATATAGTGCTTAATTAATCACTTCATGTGAATCAAGGTGCTTAACTAAGATATAAGTTAATTCCTCCTACTTTAATGACTTTATTATATAATCAGAACATTGACAATTGCTTCTGGTGTAAAGAATGTTGCTTATGTATTTTCCCACAGATAGAAGGAAGAAGGTATACATATTTAAATATTTGTATATTTTTTAAGTGGCTCATCTCGATGCAATTGAATTTCTCGATTAAATTGAGAAGATTGGTTTTGAACTTTTTTATTAAGCAAGTCAAAAACATTCAGATCTTATCATCCCTCTTAAATTTTAAGTTCTAATTTAATTTTTAAATTCACTTTTAAGTGTTATAATAACATTAACAATAACATACCAATTAATAAAAAAATGGATTATATAAAGTGAACAATTTCAAATGGAAACCAGAAATTACCAGAAATTGGTATGTTATCAATTACTGACTTAGTTAAATCAGGCTATTCAATGTTCGATTTGAAGTAAGCTTGACAAATATCAATAGATTGTATTGAAAAGCTTGTATGATATGCTGATCGATTGTTGATGCTGAATTCTTCTGCCACTAAAATACATTCGCACATTGCTGAACCTTACATTTATAACATAATTCAAGTACATTCTCCCCAGCGAAAAATTGTAATTTCTTATCCATCAATCTATTGATAAACTTACCGATTCGCAATTTGTAATAGGGTCCAATTGAACCCATTGACCCCAAATGCTTGAGATTTGAAATCGACTAACTGATCGGCCAAACCTTGCAAATCCAAAAAGTCGTCGGGACCACTCCACTCATCTTTGACATCACCAGATAGTCGCTTCTTGCTACCACTGATGGGCATCAACAGCTGCAGAACATCGTATTCCTCATTTATGATCAAACGCGAGTTGCCGCTCAGGCGGAAGCTGATGTTACGATTAGCACCAGACTCGAAAATCAAATTGCCATCCTTGCTGATAATCTTGGGTCTACAAGCGGTTCAGTCAACAAAAATATAATTTCGTTAAAGCAGCAATTGCTACTTACGAGTTTACAAAGCTGTGCACTGGACACAGTATGCCCAACAGAAGCAGAAAACGTCGTGTGCAACTCAACATACTGCTTCACACAATTCCATTTGACACACACGAAAAAACAAGAAGTATTTATATATCCTATAAAAAAAAAGGTAAGCCTAAGTCCTGTTGCACGTTCACTTGGCTTTGGTTTGGATCGAATTATGCCATTGTAAACGCTCACCGCTTGCGACGTCAGCTGCGGGGCGTTTCTGCGCTGCACTGCCACATGCGGCTTGGTTAACGCCCACCACTTTTTAATTTAGATAACTTGTAGCTGAGTAAATTATACTACTAGATGTTTGCTCTTTCGTTTTGGCTTCACATTTTGACATTTACTTGAGATTTCTGTGCTCTCCGCTAATAAGATCTGGTATAGTTGCACATTCATATGTATATATACGTATATATTTATGTATATGGTTCATTGTTGTAAACGTTATACAAGGGTTTTACATAAAGGTTTCTGCTTATGTTTAGTTCAAATAATGGAACTGAATATTTAGTTGCACATCGCAAAACGTGCCAGTTCAACTACAGCCCTTTTTATGCTCTTTCCCAATTGATTTCTCTACTTGGGATTATATAATTTAACATATATATTTATAGACAATAACGGGACTCGATGTTGTAATTGTATAAAATTTCAAAATTAATATCTATATGTTTTTACATTTATTCAAGTACAAATATTTCAAATATTTGTGTTTTAGCATTTCAAGTAAAAAATCTTAAAAAGGTTGAAAAAAAATGTTGTTAAGTAGTTTTGTCTTTGTCTTAACTAAATTGAAAAGCTTACGAATATCTTGGAAAGAGCATAGAAGCATCGGTGTCTGTGCCGACGTTGGGGATTTTGATTATTTTTACAAATATATCTCAAGATAACGGAGGATGTAAATGTATATAACTTGGTGTTTGTGTTACAACTGTTGCTTGGTACTTGCCCTGTGCCTACAGATAAGTTTATGGATTGATTAAGTACATCTAGATGCTATTATAATTCGAGTGCTGAGGACGTGTCCAAAATCCTATTTGGTGTATAATTTTACAAATGCACAAGAAATATCTATATATATATATATATATATATATATATATATATATATATATATATATATATATATATATATATATATATATATATATATATATATATATGTGTGTGTGTACACATATGGCAAAATGACCAGAGAATGCTAGTCACAATAATAAAAGGAACAGAATAAAAAGTCAATTTAAACTGAACATCAGTTACTAAACTGGTCCATTTTTTTATACACAATAGACATCTATAGTATTTTCATATTTTGTATGAAGTTTTCACTCTTTTATAACATTATCATAAAAGTTATATTCACTGGCTAACTGAACGAAGCAGGCTGAGAGCCCAGTATAATCGCACATAAGGTTAAAAGAACAAGCTATTGCGGTAAGAATAGAATATGAGTTAACACTTGGTAACATAATCATGTAACACTGTTTGGTGTCAGTTGTTGTCGGTTGCTTGTTTGCCGGATGTTTGCTACATAACTATACAGTGTATAATTTGTACATAAAATTAGAATCACAATAATGAAATGACGTGCATTAAAGTACACATAAAGGTAAATGGTAAAGTGATGTGCGGACAGGTCAATTATCTAGTTCCGTTCATATACATATTTAGACGATTTAATACATTTTCATTGGACCTGCCTGAAC
This sequence comes from Drosophila macrothrix, assembly GCA_035042055.1. Classification (NCBI taxonomy): domain Eukaryota; kingdom Metazoa; phylum Arthropoda; class Insecta; order Diptera; family Drosophilidae; genus Drosophila; species Drosophila macrothrix. The sequence continues at coordinate 25,787,925 of JAWNLX010000587.1, forward strand.
AAGCTTTACAAAACTAATTACAATAGCCAACAAACGCATACACAATAAATAAATTAATAATTAAAAAATACATAGTTTACATCAGAACTATTTGCTTAAGTTTAGCTTTGCCTTACTTTGCGTTACGCTACACTCCACTTAACCTCCTTCACCATCGCCCTCACCGTCGCCCTCTTGTTCTCTCTCTCTCTCTCTCTGTCTTTCTCCCTCTATCTCTCTCTGTGTGATGTTGTCTATTGCCGGTTGCCTCTTGCCCATGGCGCAGCTATTAATTAAAGAAATATATAAACAGCTAACAAGTTTGATGCAGCCTCCAAATGCATAGTTGTGGGTTATTCAATTTGCTATGACGGTTGCTTTCACAACGTTGCTTTTGTTCCGCCTTATATGCTCTGATTTGTGATAGAGAAACTTATAGCTATGCTGCTTCTCCGAGTACTGGGCAAACATATCTGTGAAAAATGCAAAAAATCGTTAGTACAAATTCATAAACTAAATAAAAGTTCAGACTTACCGAAGGAGACGTGACCCACGTTGGCGGTGTCCAGTGCATAGAAGAGCGTTTGAGCCTTTTGCTCGTTCAGCTTGCTTCCGGCATGCCGTAGCAAACGTGTGAAACTATCCCTGTCAATCTGTTGAGTTGATTTACTGTACAGCTGCAATGCAGACAGAAGAGTGAAGTGGGATATGATAAAATTAAGAGAAAAATCCACAGAAAAAAAAAACAAAGATCGGTTGGCCACTCACCTTGATTAGAGCGCGCAAAAACGTTATAATATCACTGTTCTTAAATTTGCAGAACAGCGAGCAGAGCAAATAACTTTTCAGGCTCACTGTGCCCTTGCCACGCTAAGCAAATAATGTAAGAGATGGGAAATGGGTGTTATCATATCCAAAGAATATCAATATATTGATCGCATACTTACATGGTCAAGTAGCGCAAAGAGCTTGTGAAGATGAGTATTCGTAAGATCGATCTGGATGAGTTCGGCAAACGTAATAATATCCAGTTTGTCTGTATTAGATAGAGATAGATATTTCTCGCACAGCTCCGAGTCGCGTTTGGATTCTAAGAGGTCAAGAGAATCGAGCGTATGCTCAATTTCCACAATGTCACCGGGAAAGGGAATTTTCATTTCGCGTGCACGACTCATAATTATGACATCCTCAAACGAATAGTCCGATGTGGGTACTTCCAGTGCGCTATAAAGACAAATCAGTGCTGTTATAGGCTTCGATGATACATGTAGTTATGCGACTCGTTGGCATTGAACTCACTTGGCCATTACTTTGCGGACATTGTTGGCATAGAGATTCGCGTCGGCCACCTCAGCTGGTGAGGGCGTGTAAACGGGTAGATATTCAATTTCGCAGCGGTTATAGAATTGTGTCATTGTAAGCCAAAGCAGACGTAGACTGTAAGAAACGCCAGACAAAATAAATGGATTAATGTCAGAATGTTCGTCAATGTCAAAACAATATATGGCTGCAAAATTACAACATATATTAATCTTTTCACTTATCACTTATAAAAAGAAATAAATGCGTCGCTTATTACTGCTTATTAATGCATGTGCTGAATTGAAATACTTACACGCCAGGTCCATCCCAGGTCCATGTGAAGGTGTCAAACTTATTGGGATAGCGGAGTATCACTGGCTGCACAGGTACACCCGGATAGAAGGCGCCGGGCTTGAATTTGATCAGTGCAGTACGATTGGTGCAGGTGCCTTCGGCAAAGATGACCACCTGCGGCCAGTCTTCGGTAGAACGTGCACGTTCGCGAATATTGCGTATGGTGTTCTGCCTGGAGTTGGGATCCTCGCGCTGGACATATATGGGCTGTGCATAGTTAATAATGCGGCCGAGCAGGGGAATGTCCGCTGTCTCACGCTTGGCCACAATCGATGGCGGACTTCCGGAGACGACCAGAATGGAATCTACATATGAAGAGTGCGGTGCCACAACCAAAATGGGTGCTTCCTTGGGTGTAGCCGGTGTACCCTTAAATTTGATAAAGTGAAACGATCCAGATACGTACAGCAGACGCATGGCACGTGCTGTCAAATATTGTACATTCCTATCAATAGAATTATATGATTAGTTAGTCAAGTTAACGGCTATGTATATTTATTTATATATGTATGTAAACTTACTTGCGCCAGCCGGATAGCGGCTTCGCTTGTATATCCTCCATAGACATGCCATACAGCCCAATATAGGCCAACATCCAGGCCGATAGCAATGACAGGACGCAACCCACAACGCGTATGGGCAGCAGCAGCACCGTTAGCACATAGATCTGCAATGGGATATAACAGTGATTAGGGATTGGTGAATAGTGAAACGTGTGTTGTGAGCGAGATTGCAGTCGCGCCTAGTCAAGATTATCTGACGACAGTATTGTAAAACGAGACAAGGCGAGCAACGACAATTTTTGTTTTGGACTTTGAAATGGCAAACGAAATAAGCAATTTGTTGAACTCATAAAATTAAATAGCACAGCGTCGTCTGCAGCAATAAAGTGTGTTTTAGAAATTCAGGAATTATGATTAGCGACAGTAATTTCTTTATTTTGTACAGGATACAGGAAGAAATTTATATTTATCTAATTTCTGTTGGAAAAAAAATTTATTTTATTTTAACTTTAAGCTTGTTTCATAGTTTTTTACTATTAAGTGGACTTCTTTAAACTATTTCTCAAAAAACTGAAGATTCATGCATTTAAACATATGTGAAAGTTAAAGAACCAAAATTATACATTCTTTGGACTGTCAAGCAAGAGTTTGGACAACCGCTGTTTACGATTTTATCAATTCGCGTTTCCACCGATTCCATTAGAGCTGATTTTTATTAATTGCACTTTTTCTGTTGAAATTTGTCGGTAAAAGATCATTTTTGCATTTAAGTTAACTTAAGTTAACTTAAGTAAAAAAATATAAGAGACACAATAGAAGTCAACAATAAAATACTGTATTTTGCTAAAGAAATGAGAAAATATGAATTGTTTCTGTATACAAAAGCAAATAAGAAATCCTTATATGACACATATGTGAAACATAGAAAATGTATTTAATAGATTTCTTATTAATACATTTTCAAAGGCAACTGAAACGATAGTCTTATTTAGTGTAAACTTCAGCTTTTTTATATTGTATATTTCGTAATTGTAAAAAAAATAATTTTTTCTTGGTCGTGTGCATGAATTAATCCCAGTACAGAAGAATTGGTCTATGTGTGTGTGTCTCTGATTATAAATAAGCATGTCATTGACAGACCACCACGCGAAAATATACTATATAAATTGCTCCTCGACCTTCATTCTGCGATCAAGGCAATATGAACAAGCTAAAACTAGTTTCAAATGACGTTGAGCTTAATTTACTGTGTCTACGTCTTTCTACATGTATGTTTGCAGCTGATTTTATTGAATCACAGCAGTCGTATTTGTAGACTAGGTAGCTCCCTTAGCGGTCATTATAGTATTTCCTATTTTATTTTGTACTTGTTCCGCGTGAATCAATAACAAATGTGGATGAGTCATTGATTGTGCAGATCTTGGTCAATGTTAATGTATATGATTTCGCAGAAGTGACGTTATAATTTATAAGGCTCATGTAGCAAAATAAAAATATGTTTCACAAGCAAACAAATCTTTGATTTGGGTTACGGTTACCTAGTTTAAAAGCTATGCATATCGTAAATGTAAATTTTTCAAATTGCGAGACATCGTTACGATATTATGTGTTCAATATTCGATGATGGCACCATTAACTAATGAACCGCATCACAATCAGGTGATGACCTATGATGAATATGCCCCAATACCCGCAACCCTCTCCTCAGTGGGTACTGCATCCTTAATGTTCACACAAACTACACTTGAAAACAAAACAGAACAAAAACAAACAATGCCACCTTTTTTATTGTAGTAGTGATCAGATCAATGCTTATCATCGCTACCAAATAACAATATATATATACCGCCACTATATATATTTATATACATATATATATACAGCACAAGAAAAATAACAAGAAAAAATCAAAAAGTAAAGACAACTAAAACTACATGGCAACAAAAGCGCCAAAGAACCGGCAACGAAATCAAGAGGAACAACAACAACAATACGAGGCAACAAGAAAATCATACGATTTTCGCTGCTTTCGTTTCTTAACAGCTACATACATGTATATATAAACATATATTTGTATACATATATATAAATATATATAAGCATATAGCGTTTTCGCTGACGTTGACAGCGGCATTGCAAAAACTATGACAAATAAACAGCACAAGTTAAGGAATATCGATAAGTTATCGACATCCTCCAGTTGATCAAGTGTATGTGAGTGTACATGTATATATATATATATATATATATATATGTATGCATACGTATATATAGGGCATTGTACTTGAAATGCCTGTGTTTGTGTGTGTCATCAAGTAACAACAATAATAACAAAATCACTCAAGTTGTGTGTTGTGCAGCGGTGCTTGAAGCTGCGGAAGCATGCAGCGGGAAAAATAAAACTTTGACTCACCTTGGCCACTTCAATGTGATTGTCGATTTGTATGCGATGCACAAATGGATTGATATAGTTGTAGCCCTTGGACGCCCAGCTGTCCTCCTCGGAGTCACGCTTCGATAGGTTGACGCTGTTGTTGGCCAAAACGCTGACGCTGCTGCTACTTCTGCCCGAACTGTTTTCGATGTTCTCATTGCTGTCATTGTCCAGGCCATCGCCATCGTTCGATGCCCGTGCATCGTGTGGGGAGCGACGCCGTTTTATCGAGGATGTTGTCATTGCACAAGCTCACTGCACCCTCACTGCACACGGCACACACCTTATTCGATTTGGCAATATATTATTTTTTCAACTTCTCTTGGGGCTTATATGTGTGGCGCAAAAACAAAAAATAATAATAAAAACAACCAATTCCTCCCGCTCTTCCGTTGAGTTTTTGCGTAGCCAGCGTTGCTCAGTGCTGAGCAACAAACAATCTTAAAGTGCTAGTTAAGAAATATATTATATCGATGGCATACTGAGCGCCGATATATCGATAGTTTTGCTGTTGCCACAAATCTGAAAATTGCTCATCTGTCTGGCAGCACTAATGGCGCTGCCACACTTGGCTAGAATTTAAATTTGAAGTTCACAATGTGTGTGATGAAATGCTCATTTGCTGAGGAGTTCCTCCAAGCGCTGATATATGAATTTTTTATCAGGGTGTGCGGCACATGTGGTCAGACGAGTAAAATACGTTCACACATACTGATTATACTGATTGTGTACTTGGAATCTTGTGGTATTGCCAGTCAGACAGTTTTTATTTAATCATAAGCTTGAGCCGCTAGTTCATGGCTCTGCTTAACCTTGCGACTAGGTCGTACCACATGTGCCACAAACGTGCTGTCAAAATCATCTTTCCAAAGCGAACTTACGGTTTCCCATCTTATTTGTTGTCTAGCCAATACTAAGCTTAAATCTTGAATACAAATACCTACATTGAAATATAAATATCTAAGCCACGTATAAATATAAACCAACCAGTTTCCGTTATACACACATTTCTTACTATACACATCTACATACATATATCGCATGTTAAACGAGTTTGCTTTTATTTTGGATTTTTTTTTGTAGCTCAATCGTCACACCATTTTTTGCAGAGCACTTCACGATTGCTGTCGTGTGATTGGTTTGTGTGTGGGACAAGGGTGGGGGAGGACTGACAGCTGGTGGTGCTTTATAACAAAAGGAACAAAACTGTTATACGCACGCACACGCATGCATCTGACCTTGCCGAAGTTTAAAGCCTGCTGATGCAATCGCCGCTTATGCCGATAATCAGACGGCCTCTCAAATTAACGCACTGCCCGGCAAATGTTTAGTTTTTTCCTTCTTTCTTTTTTTATTTGTCAAAACAATGAGTAATTTATTGCGTTACTCGCCATTATTGCGAGCGAGTGGCGAGTGCGAGTGGCGGAAATCGGCTGAACATTAAGCATAGTTCCACTTTTATTTCTTTTTAAAGTATATTGTACATTAATATTTTATTTTTTGTAGCATTTTTAATAGATTGCTATATATTTGTATATCTGTATATGTACATATATATATATATATATATATGTACGTTTGTGTATTTGTTTTTTATTTGCTATTGATTTGTAGCCCGACAGTTTTTGCCTTAGCACATTTTGTGCACAGCTCTGCTCGGACTATGTGGGCGACAGCCACTGGCGGTCATCACGTGAAATAATTTCAAGTTGCCAAAAATACGCTGCTTTTTTTTGTTCATTATTAATGACTTTTGTTTTGGGACCGAAGGCCTCTTTGATAATGTGCCAAATAGGCGTATACGCAACGCTCCTGCAAAATTGAAAATTTCCGTTAGCTGCGCGCCAAAATTGATAACACCTGGGACAGGGTGGCTGGACTTGTGCTGGGTTTGTCCTTGTGCGCGTTTCACCAGACTCGGCGCTTTCGACGTCATCATCATTGACGTCACAATAGGCTCTGCGCGTGGCACATAAAAAAATATTAAAACTTACATTCACAAAAAGAAAGAGAGCGCACGATAAAAATCAATTATTTTGTATGTACACCACACACACACACATACTTAAGAACAGGCAGCGATGAGCAAGCGCAAAACAGCGCCACCAATTTCTACATACTTACAAACACATGCACAAACCGTGTGTGTGTGTGTATACAGCGGGGCGAGCCCCCAAATCTAGATGGCCAAATGCGGACAACAAAATACTTAACGCAACAACGACGCCGACGCCGAGAGTTGAGAGCAGAGGTTGCAGCGTGTGGAAAGCCAACGCAAAACGTATCGAAATTCAACAAGGAAAATACGAATCTAATTTTAGGCGTGTGTTGCTCTTCGGTTCGCGGAACACTTCAAATTTTGGGTTCGGTCCGCTTGGCTTAGCCTTGCGCACCAGAAAGCAAAAAGCAGCCAGAGCCAGACTCAGATTCTTCAGTTTGTTTGTGACAAAAATATATGTATGTAACATTACATTAATCTTCTCCTCGTCACCATTTCAGATATGCTGAGTCATTGCATAAGCGTCAGAGAGGGGAATGGGTGCTGCCTGACATGTGTGTAGCATTCAAGAGTAGTGATCAGAAAGTATGTGCATCTGTATGCAGCCATCCCCAAGATATAATTGTTTGACCTCAGTTGTCGCACGTATTTATGCATGGCTCGCCCAGCCCCCGCGTCAGGGCAATGACGCAGACGACGCCCACAAAAATATCGTTTTATTGCGTTTTCAATTTGTTTTTTTTTTTCTAAGCAATTTCCGTCGGCCAGATAAGAGCGAAACAGCGCTCTATGCATTATTTTTATTTTTTTTGCTTTCAAAGATAAACATTTGTTTAATTTAGCTGGGTAACGTTAAACGTACGTGTGTGTGTGTGTGTGTGTATGTATGTGTGTAAACTGTACACACAAACACACATACATGGCTATATGCTAATGTGCAGCTGGGAAATGATTAAGATGGTAATTATCAAATTTGTAAATTAACATTTTGGAGAGTTGACTTAACATGCATTTTTTCCTCCTCCATAAATATGTTGCTTCTGTTGACATTTAGAATTGGTTGAAAACATGAAAGTTTTAAGAAATACACGTGGCGATGCCAACGTTATCAAATATGTGTGTATGTCTGTGTGCACACATATGCATACATTATATCAAGAAAGAGTTTGGACACAGGAAAAAATGAAATTTTCTTATTTCTTTTACAAAAAAAAGTATTTTATTATTGAATTTTTTTCTGAATTTTCTACTATTAAGTGCACATTAATATAGATACATATGTATTGTGTGCAGGTTTCCTTCGTGTATGCGCGCGTGTGTGTGTTCATTTAACCGTAAACAGACGCATGCCAACGCCAGTCAACACAAATGACCTCCAAAGTGCTGCTCACATGATCACGGCGTCTCCGTCTCGCTGTTGCTGTTGTTTCATTTGGCAAAACAGGCAGAGCGAGAGAGAATGTGACGAAATAATAACAGCTGCTGCAATTGCAAAAAAAAAAGCAAAATGCCAATTGACAGGCGTTTCTTTGGACAGTAATGAAACTGCAACAACAACAGCCAACAGTTGAGATCTATGTAAATGCAAAATATGGCACATTTGGCTATCACTATCAAACAGCTAATAACACATAATAATGAGTAATGTGTGTAGAAGAAAATTACAAGCACAAAAAACCGCTTTTGAACTGAGCGAGTGAACGAACGACACACAGCGTCAAGTGAGCGAGCGGCTTGTGAGAGGAAATGTTTGCAGGGTAGGAAAGAAGCGTTTGGAGTTGCAAATACAAACACACACACAGTCGGTCAAGTGATGCGTTTTTACTGTGCCGCACGTCGATGACGGCACGTAAAATACACTTACACATACGCTTATACTTATACATATTTATGAATATACAAATTTACGTATATACATATACATGTGTATGTACATGTTTATGTGTTCACGTAAAGACTGGGAGTCCAACACCAACAAATAGAAAATCCGAGGCGAGCCCCACGAATGTGTCAGAAGAAAGGACCATTAAAAACCAAAAAATTACATGCCGAACACTCACACACTCAAAGAGGAACACAAAGACGACAATTTGGTTGAATTTCGGTGACGGCGAACAGCTATGCAAACTTGTGCGCTTTATATGTATGTATGTACATATGTATTCTGAGAATAAACTGTTATACGCCACCAACTGAAATTACCAACAGTCACAGATATATTCCAAGATATTGCAACAGCCTAGGGTGATACTTAAATGACCTGCATTATCCCCGACTGTCTCAATATGAAGCGAGAGCGAGGAGTGTGTACACATTTGAAACTATTTTTCAGCTCAAAATTTTAAAGCTGTCAAACGGTTTATTAGGCGCACAACCAGTTAGTGTGATGTTTTGCACAATGCTTCACATGCTGCTCAAGGTTTTCAATAAGCCGTTTGGTGTAGTGTGCAATAGTTTGCTGACGATGGCAAAATGGCTATAGCCACACTACATGCACACCTGACCGCTCTCTTTTTCTCTGTCTCCCTCTTTCGCCGAGTGTGGTGTGCTGGTTGTGAGAGCTGTGGTGACGCTACTGCCTCTGCTCGCGTCACTGCCCGTCCCTACATACAAATGCTACTCATGAGGCGCGCAATCAAAACATGTGCTCTCTTGCTTTCAATTTTCTTCTCTCTCTCGCTCTCTTTCGTTCTCTCATATATTCTGTTACGATATACACACCAATGTACAGAATATTGTATCTTGAACGCAGGCCCAGCAGCAACGAATTGTCAATTTTGACCTTCAAGGTTCCTTCAAAGTACGCTACGTACACGCTACACATTTACACACACGCATACACACACACACACACACACATATATATATATATATACATGCAAGCGACGACGCACAGACGCTGGCATCGACGTCGACAGTGCCCGCTCAGCGTCGGCAGCGTCAGAGTAAAGCAACTGTCAAAGCTTCACGGAGAATAATTCCGTAACAAACGTTTCACAGCAGTGGACGCGTGCAGCGGACAAAAATAAAAACGGCAAAGACGAAATTAAAAAATATATAAAGGAAATAGTAAAGTGATTCAGAAACAAGACAAAGTCAACTAAAAACGAATCAAATCCAACTATATGCAAAGGAAATCAAGGTAGAGACAATAAACACGCACACAAAAAAATTATAAAAAAAAAACCAAACTAAGAAACAAAGCAGAAAAAAAATTTTTTTTTCAAAGAAAAACGCGAGTAAGACGCGCGTAAAACAGAATCTGCTGCAAATTAGATATTTTGTGTTTTTTTTTCTGTTGGCGGGTGAGGTGCCAGTGCCTGTGACTGCTTCTGTCTGTGTAACTGCCAAAACTAAAAGGAAACTGCAACGAAATGGACCAACAAGAGCAGCTGAATGGCGCGATGCGCAACGTATCTATAAATAGCAACGGGCTAGCCACAACACTTAATGGTCACAACGGCTGCGACCAGACGGACAATGTAAGAGTTTTACGCGACAGCAGCAGCGGCGCAACGAGTAAAGCGACAAATGCAGCAGCAGCAGTGACGACGACGACAGCAGCAGCAGCGATTGCAAATGCAATTCAAATACAAACATCAGCAGCTGGTGCGAGTGCAGCGGACAAAAAGAAAATGGTGTACGAGTTATGTCAGCAGCTGTTGCTAACGGATGAGCAGGTGCAGGAATTGTGTTATCGCATATTGCACGAGGTGCGTCGCGGCTTGGCAAAGGACACGCACCCCAAGGCGAATGTCAAGTGCTTTGTCACATATGTGCAAGATCTGCCCAATGGCAATGAGCGCGGCAAGTTCCTTGCCCTCGATTTGGGCGGCACCAATTTCCGTGTGCTTCTCATCCATCTGCAGGAGAACAATGATTTCCAAATGGAGTCGCGCATCTATGCGATACCACAGCACATTATGATCGGAACGGGACTGCAGCTATTCGATCATATCGCCGAATGTCTGTCCAATTTTATGGCGGAGCATAATGTGTATTCCGAGCGTTTGCCATTGGGATTCACGTTCTCGTTCCCGTTGCGCCAGCTGGGCCTGACCAAGGGTCTTTTGGAGACATGGACAAAGGGATTCGATTGTGCCGGCGTTGTCAACGAGGACGTTGTCCAGCTGCTCAAGGATGCGATCGCAAGGCGCGGCGACGTTCAGATCGATGTGTGTGCGATCCTTAACGATACGACGGGCACTTTAATGAGTTGCGCCTGGAAGAATCACAATTGCAAGATCGGTCTAATTGTCGGCACCGGTTCCAATGCCTGCTATGTGGAGCGTGTCGAGGAGGCCGAACTCTTCGATGGTAGCGAGAATGGCAAGCCGCACGTCCTCATCAATACGGAATGGGGTGCATTTGGCGATAATGGTGCACTCGATTTTGTGCGCACGGAATTTGATAAGGATATCGATAGTCACAGCATTAATCCCGGCAAGCAGACGTTCGAGAAGATGATCTCGGGCATGTATATGGGTGAGCTGGTCCGGCTCGTTCTTGCCAAGATGACACAGAATGGCATCCTATTCAATGGACAGGGATCCGAGGTGCTCTTCACCCGCGGACTTTTCTTCACCAAATACGTGAGCGAAATTGAGGCCGATGAGCCCGGCAATTTCACCAATTGCCGCTTGGTGTTTGAGGAGCTGGGTCTGCCCAATGCCAGCGATGGCGATTGTGCCAACGTTCGCTACATCTGCGAGTGTGTCTCGAAGCGTGCAGCACATCTTGTCTCCGCTGGCATTGCCACGCTGATCAACAAAATGGATGAGCCGCATGTGACGGTGGGTGTCGATGGCAGCGTTTATCGCTTCCATCCCAAGTTCCACAATCTGATGGTGGAGAAGATAACGCAGTTGATCAAGCCGGGCATCACTTTCGATCTGATGCTTTCCGAGGATGGATCGGGTCGTGGGGCGGCGCTGGTTGCTGCCGTCGCCTGCCGAGAGGATATACTCAATAGCAAGTAGAAAATGATTGGGGCTGCTACATTCAACAACACAGTTATCGTTATCGTAATTGAGTATCGGTATCGTAATTGGCATCGGCATCGACGTCGCTGTTGTTGCCAAGTAAGCAAATCAATCAATTCGAAATCTAAATCGAGTTTCGAATGCAAATTCTTAAGGCGAAAATGAGTTAGTTTCCTTTTGTCGCCGCTGCGGTGGCGTGCCCAGGCCGCCGCCAAATGGCGCTTCTTAGTGTTTAAATTAGACAAGTTCTTAGAAAAAAAAAGCAAAACAAACATGAATAATGGAGATTGTATGCTTCAGCAGTTGTTTCTTTATTAATATTATTATTATTATTATTATTATTATTACTATTAATAATTATGTTTTGCTTCATTTTGTTTACAACTATATGTTATTTTGCTCTATCTTTCGATTAATTACATAAATTATTTGTATACTTAGTTTAATTGGTAAACTTATCGATTCTCGATTTTTCAAAAACAAAATATATTTGTTATTATACTTTACACACAGCCGCAAACACACCCACACATATATATATATATGTATGATTCTATATATCAAGCAATTTCTTATTGGCAAACGAAATTTAAATACATTTTTCGATTGCAAATTGGTAACCATATATTTTAAGCTAAATGAGAAAAAATTAAATTTCGAACATAGTAAAACATGCGCCGCCAAAAGTGTTATACTGTGCTACAAGCATCATCATATCCTTTCCCTGGACAAGACAAAAATTTAAACTAGTAAATCGCACATTGTTACTAAAACTACAACAAAAAATACTTTAAAAAAAGAAGAAAAAAAACTAAAACTTAAAAAACTAAAACACAAGGACACAGAAGCAAATGTGTTTTGTAATTGTAAATGTTTATAGTATATTATATTATGAAGCGTTATTTGATAATACAGCTTATTAGCCACTATATTGAATAATAATGTAATGTATTTTTGTTTCTTTGTTTAGTCCTTTTGTTACTAACGTTTAAGCAGCTAAACAATTGTTTTATATTGTTTTTATACATACATACATACACATGCATATATATACATACATACATATGCATATACATACATATGTATAAACATATACATACATATGTATATACATATACATACATATGTATAAACATATACATACATATGTATAAACATATACATACATATGTATATACATATACATACATATATATGCATAATGCATATGTGAGTAATTTGCTTAGTTTAGTGCTTAATTATTATGTAGTTTTAAATGTTATACAAGAGAAAAAAACGGTCCCTGAAGAGAGTCCTAAATATACAAGACAACCTTACATATAACAAGAGCAAGAATCGCAAATAAAATATGAACACAATTGATAATTTTTCCTGCTAGCTGCAAGCTGATTTCATTGGTTTTTGATTTCAGTATTTTATTTATTTTTCTACTTTTTTCATTGGTGACTATTTTTTGTTATGTTTTTTTTTCTTAGGCGATTGCGCGCAGGCGACGCATTGCGTATTAAAGATAATTAAAGAATCAAATAATATAATCAACTTTTTTTGTCGATGTATTTTTAGCGAAGATAAAATCAACACGCTGTTGACAAAAAAAAAACAATTATACCTAATCGAATACCAAGCAAAACTTTCTATTTTTCAAGAAAATGTAAAAAAAAAAATCATACAAAATCGAAACTTAGCCATGATAAATGAGTTATCAGAAAACAAGGATAAAAACGGAGTCAAGATAAGGCAAAAACTGAAGCTGAATGTTTATGTTAATCAACACAAATACATGCATACATAGACACGCATATAGACAGAAAAACTAACAGCTGACAGAAGTTAGCAGACGAAAAACCAAACAAAAAAGAACAATTCTATATAAAAATGATTTCGAAACAAAACAAATAAAAACGATTAAAAGAAACTGAGAAACAACAACCAAAAAACTAAAACATTTGCAAAAGTTAAGGGTTATGATTGATAGGGGTGGGGGAGGGGGTGAGGTGCTTGTAACTGACGGCAGATGGAAGCAGCTGATACGGTCACGAGTCTTTCCTGAAACTGCGCACGAAGATCACATAATGCAACTTGCACTGATTATGTAAGTATTATTATACTCGATTATTTTATCAAGTCGATATTCTACAGTCGGCGTTGCAATTGATGAAAGATTGTAATATCAATAATATAATGCAATAATAGCGTAATTAATATATCTATATGCAATGTAAGTGGACAGCACTCGAGGGAGTGACCGACTTGGAGATATACTTGCAGATATCCTGCTCCGAACAATGCTAAATTAATTAAATAAATAATTCAACTAACAGGTTTTTTATATTAAATTATCGTTTAATTGATTTCAGCTTTGAAGATTATTCACTTCGAAAATAAAAAGAAATCGGTCTTAAAATAAATTCTTGGTTCTCGTAGCAAAAGTGAATTGAAATATAAAAACACTTTGACGGGGTATTTTTAGAAATGCGGTAAAAAGTAATTTTTATTTCTTTGTAAATTTATAATATAACTAAATAAGTAAGTATATGTAATTATTTATGTACATACATATCGAATCAGTTCGTTGTCCTGACCAAGATTATATAGATAGATATAATTCATGCCACCATACGCCAATCCAAATGCATGATACCCTTTGAATAAATTTATAAATGGGAATACTGTGTATAATTAACATCAGGCAACTGCAATAGTTGTAGCTTCTGACCTTCTGCTTCTGCCTCTTCAGAGTGTGAGTCAATTTTGTGGTCCAATTAATTCGAAAATTATTAAATTCTCATCGTTTGACGCATTTGAATGGCGGCCCATTAAAATGTAGCTGACTTTCCTGCCTGGGCGGGGAAGTTCAGAATGTATGCATTCTACGTACACAAATAGAGAGTGTTAACCGTATTAGTCGCTTGAACCCCCTCATTCTCTCTCCCTCGCACACTCTCTTTGTCCATGCCATAACGAGTCAGTGTTCAAATAGATTGATTTATTATTGGATTTGATAGTCTTACATTATTTGTTGTTTTCTGTTATGAACATGTTTGAATTTTCATTAAGTTCTCAGATTGTTTGGGAAGAGTGTGTTACAGGGTGGGAGGGGGTTGGGGAGGGGGGGGGGGTCCCCCAAGAGTTCCGCAAAAGTGGTTTTTAGATTTGACGGTCACATGTAAATTCCCCTGACCCAGAGTGACTAGCTTCTGGATTGTGTTATTATATATTAATTCCAAAGAACGAGTATAATATGTATGTATATATATATATATGTATATATATGTGTATATATATATATATATATATATATATATGTATAAGTAGAATGCGCAGATCACGTTTCTCAAAGGCAGGCGAATCATTTAAATATCAACGCAATAAACATTGAAATGCAAAACGACTTCAATTTGGATGGCGATAAACATCTATGAGTAGTTTTACTGGTGATCCGTTGCACTTTGTGGGCTTTTATTTCTTCATTTGGCTGGGTGTGTGTGTGTGTGGAGGCGGGTGTAGACTGGAGAATACTCCACACAAAGCCGCTCAGTGGCAATTAAATAAACCGCAAGCAGATTGACAGGCATGTTAGATAGATAGATAGTCGAGTCGTTTTTGCATGATTGTTGTGGATTAAGTAAAACTTAACTTGAAGTACGATACGTGGCGTATACCTGATATTGATCTAAACAAGATCTTGGCAATGACCTGAGGAATTTCTTTAAAAAAACCCAGTCTGCTATAAAAAGTGTTATCAGCCATTTGAAGTGTAAATGTCTGTACTCATTTAGATTTGCGTATTTGTGAACGCAAACTTTTACATAACCTGTACAAAACTAATATTCTTGAGAAAGACCAAAGAAAGTACGAAAGTCTCCAAAAATCTTAAGGCATAATAATAATAAAATAAAAATAAAAATAATAATAATAAAATTAAATATAAAAAACTTGTTTTTAACTAAAGATTTGGAATGTTGAATATATTTTTTTTTTTTGGTTTATATTAGTATACTTTAAATAATTGAAACAAAATAACTTCATATTGGTATTTATTTGCTTCAAAGTTCCACTATTTTTCTCTCTACATCTCCCTTTCTCCCTCTTTCCAATTCACTATGTCTCCTTATAAATCGTTTTGACCTTTGACTATACCCTTCAGTCGAGTACGGTGTATATAGCCCTAATAATGTTCGCATTTGCGTAGCTTTAAAATCAGCCACTTAGTGACATCTACATACAAATGTATATAAATGGACTGCATGTCTGAATGTGTGTACATATGTGTCTGCATATATATGTGTGTACATATATACATATCTGTAATCCATCTAAATATATATGTACACCTTTGTATATATGTGTATAATCCTTGCTCGGACGCATACGTCAGTAGACCGGACGGGCGTAGAAACTATTTATCAGCAAATACTTTGACATTTTGGTATTTTGTTGTGTGGCGATCTTGAGTTAATTTTGCGGCAATTTAGCAAATATGCTTTGTGCTTGTTTCACACTTTGTTTTTGCTCGGCACATAAAATGAAAGAAAATGGGTAAAAATAAATATCTAAATTTAAAGAACAGTATTGTTAGGATTCTCGATCATTTTTTTGTAGTAAGCATTAAATGAAAACAAAATACGCATTTGAAATTCGCTAGCAAAGAACGGAGAGCAGCAGCAGCAGGAGAAAAGAGGGAGAGAGTGAAATAGAGAATTGAAGAGCAACAGACGTTTTTGTGACTATTTACAAATACACTATAATCAACAAATAGTAGAATCCTAAGTAAAGGGTATGTTTACTCGCTGATGATGCGTATGACATTTTCGCCAAATCTTGTTTAGTTTGATATATTTTCATATCTGATTGGACGTTATAGTTCGCAGACGTTACTCATTAATAATGTAAAATTATATTTGTTAATATTTAAAAAAAGGCACACACATATACAATATTTTATTATGAGATATTTTTATTTAATTTTAGTTGGAACTCTAATAGACTGCGACATTGGCATTTGCACTTGTCTCTTCCTGCTATGTCGAGCTTTATTCTCTAAACCTCTATCTCACACTCTCTTTATTTATCTCTCTCTCTCTTTCACTGCCGTTCTTTCGCTCTCTGTGTATCTTCATGTTCGTTCTGGTTATGCAAATGCTAAATGCAATTTTTGAAAAAGTGCAAACATAAACTAATCATGTGTTGTTGTTACTACATCAATTGGAATCTCAATCTGCGTTGTCTACAACCAATGACCTGGCAAGCGGCAACAACAACAACAATCGCTGGAGCTCATTTTTCCAGCGCAATAATGTTATCGGTTTTGTTGGCACTCGTTGGTTACAGACAACGCAAATTAAGATTCCATTTGATGTAGTAGCAACCACATCTAGCCAAAACTAATTGCTGTGTATGTATGTACATGGATGTGCAACTGAAAACGTGTATTTAATGCAACAAGTACATATACATATATAATAAATCAGTTAGTGGTCGTTTTTCCATTACTTTTGCAAATAGTTACATTGAAATTGTTAAAGTGCACAAAAATATTGGAAACTGGTAATCCTTTTTTTTATATCTATAAATATAAATACGTAAAGAGATTGGAATGTCTAATTCGAAATATAAGTACCTAATTCAGCTTGAGTAATTGATAACAAATCTTATCTCAAATTTCCAGTAGCGCTAGGCACAAAGTGCTGCAAAATGTTTGTATTATATTGTATGCATGCAATGCAAATCTATCTGCTTTCAGCATTTCCACTGCGCAAATGCAAATAAATTAAGTGTGCAAGTAGATATGGGGATAGTTGGAGGGAATTCGGAAAACAGATCTTTAAGATTACGTTTGGTCGGAGCGAAAATTGTTATAATCGGTGCATGACGAGAAAGCAAGCAACAATAATGGGATCTACTAATTACCTATGGACAGCCATGGAGACAGATAATAGCGAAAAAACGCTCGCAAAAAAGGTAGTTATGCTTCAAATTGGCTAAAAAAAATATTAAAAATAATAACCCCAACTAAATACAACGCCGCGACGCAGTTTCCTCGTTGTTGTTGTGGTTTTTCTTTGAATGATTGCCGTTTTTATTATATTACACACACAACTGCAAATTATTTAGTTTTTTTTGTTTGTTTTTTAGTGTACTCTGAACCCAATGAAATATATTAAAAAAGGTATAATTAAATAGCAGTGTCCATCTGCCTGTCTGCATGAACACCCTCAGAGCTTGTAAGAGCGAGAGACTTAAAATTTCTTAAAGTAAGAACTCATATGCCATACGTAGTCGCTTTGAATTCATTTTATCGATTACTTGCCCTGTTTCCCGTATATGGATGCAAATCGATTAACAACAGCTGGGAAAGACAATTTTAAGGATATATTTAAAATTAATTTATATTTAATATATTGACAAAATATTGATTGGGTGCAAAAATGCAACCAAGATCAGTTAAGAAAAAAGGGCAGAAAATCGTATTTTCATGTTTACCAAATTAAATAGCAAACGCAATAATTTTCTATATCTTAGACTTGGGCTCAGGGTATCTCGTAGTCGAGCTCTCACGACCAAGTCATTCTTACGTGTATTTTTGCTGTTGCTATATGTATACAAATGCTTATAGCAGCATTTTTATTGTGAAATTTTTAGATTGTGAGTTGTTTTTAAGGTTTAATGAAGCCACTGCTGGCGTCGACACTGGCGCTGTCATTGTTCCTGCCTTGCGACATTTTATATTTGCAATATATAATTTAAAATATTGCACACACATTGTTGATGAAATTTGTTTTCGTAAAAGGTTTTTTATGTTTGGTTATGGTTTATTGCTATTTTTTTTTTGTATTTCAACTAGTTTTAAATTATATATAGTAATTAGCACATGAAATTAAAAAAAGCTGAGAGGCAAGCGACGGACAGAGAATGTTGTAAAATAGCCCAAACAAGCCGACTAATTGTTGATCTTTAAGACCAGTCAGACCAGATCAGTTTTCAATGCTCGGAACTCTTTAGAAATTGGTAAAACGAGAATTATTATTTTTGGGCATACAGGGTATCTTCTAGTCATGCATTCTCGTCTGACGTCCTATTGTTGAAATGGGCTTGTTTTCTGGAATTTGTATTTTAATACACATTTTTAAAATATCATCATTGTTTTTAAATTTAATGAACAGAAGATGTGAAAAGAAATATATCAAACCTTAATAAGATATTCAAGGCATTCAGACAATTTAAATTAACGAGTCAAAAAGGAAATTAACGAGTTCTTGGAAATTCAAGCGATTACTGTATTATTTTACATGTGGTTTAGTCGGTGTGTTGGATTTACTGAGACATACAAAACTAGCTTATCATTGGAGGCCAAAGCCGAGGTTCAATAGCCGATAACCGATAACCTAGTGACGTGAGTCTAAAGTCTCTTACCACAGGAGTATTTCATGATCTTACAAGATCACGGTCATATAGATAGATGTTGATTGTAACGAAGGAATGAATGAGTCGATAGGCTGGCGCACATAATGACTTAACTGCCAGCCAATTGGTTCGCTACCAATGCGAAACAATTGTCTCAAAGCAGGAGGGAACCGCATTGAACTACAAACGCGACTCGCGCTGAATCCAAATTTCGTTCAATTAATGGGAACAGTTTCGAAGATGTTGCCCAGAGAAATGTATGGCATACAATTTTATTATATCAACGAAGCACTTGAATCAATTTGCGCCGCTTGTGAAGCCCCTAAATATACAAAAAAAAAAAACCGACCACTTATATATACATACATATATATCGTTGTATGCATACACTGAGAAGTAAACAACAGCCTAAAATGAAGAATTTTGAGCCGAGCATTTATAGATTGACACCGTTTATTGTAGAGTGAATATGGTTAAATCAAGTTTGTTATCTTCTTACTTGATCACTTTTCTGTAACATATTATTATTATTGGGGGGGGAAAGCTGCTCCGCGACCTATTTGATTTATTGTGCCCCCTTCTAAGCCTATAACTCTTCCATCAGCCCCAACTTCCGTACGAGCGTGAGGATCTTTGTTGGGTTGCGGTCTTCTATGTCTTTGCAATTCAAAACATGCGCCCCTAGGATGCTGCGTCTTCTTCTAGTTAAGGCGATACATGCATCGAGGATTCCTCTCTTTCACAAAACCTGCACAGATCGCTACTATATATACCAAATTTTGTTAGGTGACTCCTTAGTCTACAGTGTCCTGTCAATAGACCGGTAAGTATCCTAAAGCTGTTCTCTCCCATGGTTATAATTTGTTTAAAACGTACAAGATTATAACCACCTAGGAGACATCTGGCTTGTCGGAGTCGTACTGCCTCTGACCAGCTCTGTTGCCGTCTCTGTCTCTCCTCGTTTCTAAGTTCCAGTCGTATAGTGTGTCTCCCTATGCCACAATACGGTTCTGGTCCTGTTAGGGGTCTTCCTGGCTCCATTCTTGCTTGCTTATCAGCGGCCTCGTTTCCCGCTATGTCCCTGTGGCCCGGGACCCATTGTAGGGTGAGCCTGTTGTGAGTCCCGAGTAGGTCTAGCTTTGAACGAACTTCATGGACTACCTTCGATGTTATCTTAGGATATGGATATGGTTGCCCTCAACTCCTTCTGCCGATATCCCTAGAAGCGTGGCTTTCTGCTTGAGACTTATGATATGGTGGAGTGGTGTGAGCTCCATTAAGGCTTTTCTGGAACATATAGTCTTATATATAGTTATATATTTTCTGTTAAACTGAAACCCAATGCTTGTAAATAAACTTATTTTCAGAATGCCAAAATCGATAGATTGAACACAAAATTTAAATTAAAATATTCTCAAAATAAGATTATGTAAAATTAGTTATTTCGATTTTTGGGAAACACACTTGTTTAAGATTGCAGAACTGACTTTGCGCCTCTAAATCTGAATTAGGGGGTTTCTGTTCGCAATGAAATTTATTTATTTTTTTCTTTACTTATATTTATAATATAGAATGTGTAACTGATTTAGTCAGTAGTTCCCCTGAGGGAATATCAATGTAATGCGATCTTGTGCAACAGAAACCGCAAAATGTCTATTTGCTTGCATGAACGGTGTGTTGGGATACAATAAGAATAAATATTGATAAGCAATAGCAATAATAAAAACTCAAACACAACAAGTTCATTTGGCTGATAACCACGAAAAGTGTCACTGTGTCCCACATGGAATAGATCACGTTTCTGCATTGCTCATATGTATATATGTAAATATATGTATATCGGGCATATTAGTGAATCAGTTCGGTCCAAGCTACTTTTTACACTAATGTACACTACCTGACCTTACATGTTTACGTTTAGATAAAGCCAGATTTTTAATATTTTTAAGTATACACTAATCTCTGTAGCTCTTGAAAATGTTTTCAATATTTTGTCGCTATCTGTCTCCCTTCTTACTATTATTTTTTTTTTGTTATATTTTTGGGTTTTCTCTGCTTTAAATTTTGAATAATTTTAAAACCCCCTGATTTATTATATTCTACGTATATATTTTTTTATTTAAAAAATTAAATTTAAATATTCTCTTTTGATTTGATTTAATTTAATTTGTAAACTTAATTTTAATTTTACATTTAACTCAAAATATATTTTTTTTTAGTGATGCATTGTTTTCAGTAAATGACCTTTTAGTGCACACTAAGTAAATAAGTATTTCAATTATAAATGCTGTACTTTTAAATGTTCTCGTAGAAAACGTTTTTGGTGCACATTTAATAAATAAATTATTTAATTAGAAATCAGTATTCGGAAACATTTTTGGTGCACATTAAATAAATAATTAAATTGCACACATTAAAGTTTTAAATATATTCGTAAATACATCAATTGGGGGAGATGATTCCACAGTTCGATACCCAACGAAGCAAGTGCTTTGAATAGTTTATTTAGCATTTATGTAAATTAGAGTGTTTGTTTTTAATGCATTATCATTGCTTATATAAAGTCGTCCATTCATTGAGCGAAATTGTTTCGGTTTTGTCATAAAGCAACTATTTTGTTATTGTCATCGACTGCAAATGAAATCCAGCTGCATTGATCTGAGCCAAAATGCAATATGCTCACAGTCAGCTTCGTCGGTCCATCTAAATGAATTACAAAAATAGATTAGAATGTTCACAATGATAACAATAATTGCTTGGAGGCCCAAGCACAGAGATCAGCTATTATGAGATATAGCAGTTTCAGACTGGTACACCTGATAAATTGCTCTGATTAGGTAAACCCCAATATGAATATTGTTATATTGTTCAAGCGCTTTTATTGTTTTTTTGTGCTATCTAGAAATAGACAGCTGATCTACCTGTCAATTATTTGACATGATAGATAGAATTGTTATTGCATGTTTTTGTTTTTTTTTAGAAGTGTATATTACATTTCTAATATTTCATCAGTTGGATTACGTTCTCATTATGTTAAATTGTTCCAATTGTACTTAGCTTAGTTAAAAATTAAAATTATGAAAATTCGATTCCGTTTGCACGGTGTTTTTCTCCCAAAGTGCAATGAGTGTGTATATGCACTCTGCGCAATTCGATTAAAGACACTGGATTTTTCCTTATAAAATTGAAAATAATGTTTTTAAAATTTAGTTTGTTCCATAAAAGTTAGCTGTTTTAAATAGAAGTCAAATAAAAAAAATTTAATTTGTAAAATGAACATAACATTTTTATTCATTTTTTTTTTTGAGGTTATGGTGCGAAATTCTATTTAAGGCAATGCTAAAAAATAATATAATATGTAGAAAAAAACACAATTATGCAAAAATCTTGGAAAAAACTAATGGAACTTTCATTCCAATGCATCATAATTGTGTAAGAAGAAGAACCGTTATAAAATGCGTAATCAAGGTCCCGTTAGGCTTGGTACAGTTTTTAGCACCATAAACACGAGTGCCTTTAATTGAATTTCGCGGAGTGTACATATATACAACTCATTGATTGTTTGGGAATGCAATTGCAGCAAACGGTTATCGTGAATACGATTTGTTGAGTGGCAATTTTTGCCGTTAAAAACTGCGCAATATGTGAATACACAAAGGCAAAGTTCATGAACAACGTAACTGCTCGTAACCGGTGACTACGATGACCACAGCGCCAGCATGTGTGACACGAAACGCTCGACAAGAGACTTGTCATCTCACATCCTCACATGTATATGCATACATATACATACTGGTATGCTCACGTCGGAAGACGAATCAGACACAAAAGTGTCAAATGTAAAGATCACAGATGTACAGATGTACAGACCCCCAGACCTATTCAAAATCCCATATGTGAAATATTCACAACGACATATACAAAATCAACCGCTTCAAGCGCAATCTTGTTTATGAGTACAAACAATAATCAAAACATTTTTATGGCTGGCCATATAAACAATACGATCAGGGAATTGGTATGCGAATTTTCAGAATGGGCGCTGCTGCAAGTGGTGCTGAATGGGTGGGTCAAGTGGTTTCCTGTCAAGCGAAATGTGTCATTAAAAATATGAACACATAAATATATATTTGTGTGATAAGCAGATATCAAAATACGTCAATAAATACAACTTACTAGAAACTAACGAAGTAAGAAGTACACTAGATAATTTATTAACGGATCTACAAAAGTCGAGAAATTATTATTATTATACAAATAGTTCCAATTTGCGATTTTCGAGTTGATCTTTTGCATTCAGAATAATGTCATGGAAAATTGTAAAGTCAAATTTTGGATCGTAAATTTAGATATTCACTCT
Organism: Drosophila macrothrix; assembly: GCA_035042055.1. Taxonomy (NCBI): domain Eukaryota; kingdom Metazoa; phylum Arthropoda; class Insecta; order Diptera; family Drosophilidae; genus Drosophila; species Drosophila macrothrix. Next base: position 25,811,242 of record JAWNLX010000587.1, read on the forward strand.
AAAATGAAAAAGTGATCTTTTAACTTAGAAACAATTTGAGTCTTAAATATTGAAAATTCCGAATAATTAAATGATATTGATCGTAAATAATTCATAATATTTTTCATTTTATAGTTTTAAAGAATAAATTGTAACTAATCATTTACAAATATTTTTTTAAAATAAATATATGGCATATTTCGTTATGCAATTCAAAATGATATATATCATATATATATGATACAAGTAGCTTATTATAATATATATATGCTATATATATTAATATATATGATACATATATTATAATCAACTACTTGTAAACACATGGAGATCAGATCCCAAGGTAAATGCAATTTGATGTAATCGTATTGCAATTGGAAAGTGAAAGTGGAGGGCACAATGTGTATTGATAAGGACGGTCAGGAACCTTTTAGGGCAATGGCAAAAACAGCCTGGGAAAATAATTCATACTCAAAGTAAAGCGATAATCACCAGTTGATGTTGTACCTATTAAGCGAGCCCTCAATGGGAGGCCTGCAAATAAAAAAAAACAAATACTATGATCTCTATCAGGGAGTGTCAGGTATATAGATTAGTTCAACATACTTGAGTGTATGTATAGTGTATATATAGACCACTTGATGAATTATATATTACGATCGATTCTATATAATGTACGCCGAGTGATTGCTCAAATTGGGATACGTTCAAGTGTCCCGGACGCAATGCTTATCAATTACTAGCAACCAAGTCTACTTTTGAAGGCGGTGCAAGGGAAATTTAAATATTTATTGTGTATTTCAATATATAATTTGCATATAAGTTGGGGTGCTAATTATACAAAGAACGGGATTAACTTAATGATATCGTGCATAACCAATATCTGCTGCATTCCAAACAAATCTCGCTGATTATGCACTCAGACCATTTTCAACAGCAGCAGATTTGCCAACTTGCAACTATAGAAATATAGAAAATATAACAGAGAATAATATGAACGTTTTCCTTTTGACATTCGCTCAAATTTATTTCAGATTTTTTTTTTGCATAGTTCCCATGGGTAGTTTACGTAGAAATATTATATCTTATGGCGTGAATACTGTAAGTTGATATTTTGTGAGTGTGAGAAACGCAACTAGCAACACTGGACACAGAGAACAGAAGCTTCGCCGGCTTGAAAGGAATCCGGCGGAAGTGCGCGCGCACTGGAAAAAAATGGAATAAACGTAATAAACAACTAGGAGTATGCAGACAATATTATATCCTATAAAAATCAAACAGCAACAATTACCCCAGATAGTTGAAATGACATTGACTCTTTGTTATGGCAATAAAACTACAATAGATTTAATGCAGGAGCACAAGGAAATGTTTAAATATTAACGAGCGTGAACATAACCTCAAATAGCCATAAACAACAAAGCAGGAGTGAGAGAGCGAGAGCGCTGAGAGCGGTTGGAGTGACTTTTGGAGAGAATGAGGCTTGGCGGCTTTGCGGCGTGGGCAGCGCACAAATGTCTAATTTCTGGTATTCAAAACCGACAATGATTTGCGGCCCTATGATCCTTGATTAGTTATATATTTACGAATCTTACACTCTTATTTACTTACTTACTTATGTGCAGATGTGGCAACAGTTTAAGATATTCGCTTTGGCTTTATATTCAGCCATTGCGGCACTCCTGACGCGCCTTTATTTAGCTTCAGCAGTGAATTGCCCTTGAGTTTGTCCTTTTCCAGCGCCGACGCAACAACCATCGCTGCGCTAACAGTGGCAGCGGCAGCTACAGCACCAACTGTTATATGGCGCGCATGCAAACTGGTTTACTATGACTGTATCCGTATAACAGTGCCTACTAATCTACATACATATATACATAGATACATACAAACGTACATACATGCATACAACAAATACATACATTTCTATGTAAGCATTTGCCGATGTGGGCGTGTGTGTGTGTAGGAGGCTCGTCACCGGCACTCGTAACCAATGTGATTTTTTTCCCGTTAGCACTGGATATGCGGTTGAACTGATAAAACTGTGTGTACATTAAAGTTGCGAAATATTGTGCTAAGTATTCGTATTCTATATTTTATATTGAATTGCATGCGTATTACGAATCGATGCAGATGTCTATCTTGATCCATTAAGCTAATTAGTGGCATACTCTTTTTGTCAAAGCAGATACTGTGTCCTATCAAACAAATAATATTAATGCTTTTGCAGTAACAAGCACTGATCAACACAATTTCGTTGAGTTAGCCCACATTAGATTGAATTACCACACAAATGTACACACAACGGTGTAATGAAACCGGAAATGGTAAGGAGCATCTAATATTTGAGTGCTATTACTCGGCTAAATGGAATAATTTATATTTGTGCGACCGCCATAAGAGCGAAACCTTAACCAAATTTGAAAGAGCAAGTTTAAATCTGTCAAGGTTGCCACACCGCTCTATTAAGTAGCGAACACTAACAGGCACTGCTCAACACTGAATATTAGCAGCTCTATCTATCGAATAGCGGCTATTGACTATCGACTGCCATCAGCTGGGAAATTGTTAAAAACGCGAGGCCGCTTCACAAAACACAATGTCTTTTAGTAATTTATTGATGAAAAGAAGTATAGGTGGTAGTTTGCGTGGCACACAATTCACGGTGCTATTGATGTTCAATGCCAGCACGCGTAACGGACACACGCTGCGTGGCAAGCCGCCCGGTGTGGCACGAACGCTCGAGCAGCGTTTGCGAGGTGAGTTTCCGAGTTGATGTAACCAACTGTTACTAACTAAAAATTTCTTAACAGATGAGAACGTCATTGATCCCGAACTGAAGGCACGCATCAACATTGGCTTTCCGCAGCTGAAAGCATCCCGTTCGGCTCAGTTAAAGGCGCGCCTCGATCACCTGCGAGCACAGCGTGTCAGCAAGGAGCTGGAGCAACTGGCGCGAAGCAACAACTGTGAGTAGCTTGCATATAAGATCTTGATATTGGATCCGGCACATATTACGTACCCTTGTAGATGGTGATAATATCACTCAAAGATAATTAATTTGCTCGGCATATCTTAGAAAGCCGCAAAGTTTACACACATTAACTCATCAGTGAAAGTCTATTATTATTTTCTCTCTCAATACCAAAAAAATAAAAAACAAAGAAAAGAAGTTATCTTAGGCACGCCAAAGATTGTATTCCCTAAAACTAGATCTGTTGACATCTACATTTTAATCCAAAGTTCGAAAAATTATTGTTTGAGGACGTTTTAAACAAATTTTATTTATATATTTTTTTTGTCTATCAACATTTGTGTAATTGTATTACAGCAGATTATTTCACATGAGGCACATAATTCTTAAAACAATTTCATGCTGCGTTCAATTCTTAGCAAACATAATTAATAATCTTAATGACACTTTATTAACGAAAGTATAAATAAATAACTTTATTCATTATAATAATGAACGGATTCATAAAAGAAACAAATTATCGTCCATTGAAAGCCCGTTGAAACCTACCTTTAAATGTATGCGTATTTGTATGTGTGCTCGTCGAGAAACAATGAATTTCACATTTCGAGACAATGGTACCAATGTTTTAGATTTGCACCATATATTTTGCGGGCTGTGGGTAACAGCAGTTAACAGTTAACCCACCGCACTTTACCCCACATCAGGCCCAAAAAATAAAAAATTTAAAATCGAGTGCCAGCTCGCACACAAAGCGACAAGAATAGAATATTGCTGTCATCTTCGCACACATTCAAGGGTCTGCGAGATCCAGTAGCACGCATTCATAACTCATTAAGGCCTCCTAGAAAAGGTGCGTACCTGTTCGCAGCCATGGGTTGGCTGGGTTTTTTATTTACCCGGGATGTTGTCACAGCGAAGTCAAATGAAATAATGACCTTCGTGTTCTCTGCTCGACACGCGAGGCCATCTGGGCCGAGAAGCTCACAAAAAACCTGATTCATTTTTTTGTCGTATCGACGCCTCTTATGTATTGTCTGCTTAGTGTAAGTACTTAGGCAAATTTCACAAGTTTTTGATGGTTGCTCTTTACGTAGTGCTCATCGAATTGGACAAGGTGCAGGATTCATATGTGCAGACAACGGGTCAACATGATCTTCGCCTGCTGGCGGATCATTATGGCATCTTTGAGCATCTGTTTGGTAGCGCCTACTTTGTGCCCCGTGTCCCGCTAAGCATACAATATGAGCTGGACGCGAATACCATCAGTCCCGTCCACAATGGTAATGTGATTAAGCCCACAGAGGCGGCCAAAGTGCCTGTGGTCAGTTTCGATGGCCAAATGGATCCCATTACTGGGAAGGCATCGCAGGCCGACAGCTACTGGACCCTGCTGGCCACCAATCCCGATGCACACTACACAAATCCTGCAGCCGAGTGCCTGCATTGGTTCATGTAAGTCCTTAATTTGCTCCATCTTCACTCTAATAATGAACACACAAATTAGCGCCAATATACCCAATGGAAAGATCAGCGATGGAGAAGTGCTGGCCGACTATCTGCCACCGTTTCCGCCCAGGGGTTTGGGTTATCAGCGGATGGTCTTTGTGCTGTATAAACAGCGGTCTTGCCTCGATATGACTGAGTACAAGTTGGATGCCAAGGACTACAGCAATCTAGAGAAGCGTACTTTTAGCACACTGGACTTCTATCGGCATCATCAGGATAAGCTGACACCAGCGGGACTTGCCTTTTATCAAACCAACTGGGACGAGTCTCTCACACAATTTTATCATAATGTGTTGCGTGAGTAATGTTTTTTTTAATACCATATGACATACACTATGCATGCTAAATATGCGTTCGACTCTTGCAGAGATCAAGGAGCCGGTGTTTGAGTACTACTTCCCGAGCCCGTATTTGGCGGATCAGAAATTCTTTCCGCTCAAGCAACCGTTCAATCTGTATATGGACAAGCATCGCGATGCCAAACAGGTCAACAAGGAGTATCTGCAGCGCAAGTTAGCCAAAACGCATCCGTTCCACGGACCGGAGGCGCCGCTACGCTTCCCCAATGCCCATCCCTTGCGCGATGTGCCCTCGTGGCTCAAAACAGAACTGCGCAAACGTCGACTGGGCACCGGGCGCGTACAGGACTATTAAATAATAGTATAATTGTCATTTTTCTCTCTTTTTTGTTTTCTGTTGTAATTTGGTTAGTAAGTTGCTTAACGCTCTTAACTCTGGAAGTACGTGGAATTGAATCAATGAAGTAGACGTTGCGCTCGTCGACAAAGAAGTAAAATACCCGAGTATACCATGTGTATGAATTATATAATAGTTTAAATAAATACATACATGAATAGAAGAAAGTTAGCAATTTGTTATCCATGGAATCGTTTGATGTGTTTAAAAATCCTTTGGTATTCGTATTCAATCTTTAGCTCATTCATTTGAATGTGTGATGATTTACTTTGATTTTGATTATTAGGTTTTTGTATTTGTATTGATGTGGTTGACTTGTGTTGCTTTGTTTCTTTGATTTTTGGCACTGTTTTGTATATACTATATATACTACATATATATTTATATATGTGTTCCTCATAAGTACTCGTCACTTAGCCTAGAACAAATTTGTAACTGGAGGTTCAAATCTTTTGGGCCTAGGTCTGGGCTTTACCATAGGCGCCCACTGGTGGCCTATACATGGCCGGCAGCATTATAACCTGAGGCAAATTGAAAGCGTATTTGTGCTTGCCAATATTCTTAAACACATTATCCATGCGAGTGCCCTCGCTGAAACCAAAAAAAAAACACGAACAGTTAGTTTTTGGGGAGCAAGGTTTAAGGATTGCAAAACAAACCTGCGCATGGTGCTGAGCGCATAAGGAACATTTTTAGCAGGCAGATGAAATTCGCGGACTAGGACACGGCATTGTTCCAGGGTGACAGCCATGCCTGTGCGATCCTTAGCACTCTTGCAGGACGTGAAGCGCAGGCCACCCATCAGTCGGCACGCATCTTCGGCCAGATGCAGAATTCTCACATTCTTGGACACATTCGCGCGCAGCTGCTGCTCCATATAGCTGAGCAGCGATTGCAACTCATAATCACCGTAGCTGGCATCCGCCGAGGCTGTCGCATTCATGCCCAGCTTGCGATAGCGACTAAAGTACTGGCTGAGCCGCAAATAATTGTCCAAATTGGAGCGATGCTGCTCGTGCGTCTGACCCAGCGTCGCCTTCTCGTTGATGCCAATATTAAAGAATACAGGCGTGATCTTAAAGTTAACAGCCAGACAGCCAGCGCTGGCCAGCACATCGTGCGGCGTGGGCAGCATCACCTCCAGCGCCTGCCTCGAACCCGTTATGCGCGGCATGGGCGCCGTCTCGCCGGACGACGACACCAGCGTAAACCCAACCGATGACAAATCCTCAATGGCAATGCACATATCGCTCCACATGTCAATCTCGGTGCCATATAGCGACAGCAGACCCTCAAAGTACGCCAGCGGACCGAGTTCGCGCAGCAACGACAAATAGGCGTCATCCATCTCGCTGCCCCACAGGCGGAGCATCAAGGCGCTGACCAAAGACGTCAACTTTGACAAGTGAAGCAGAGAGAAAGAGGGAGAGAGATAGAGAGTGAGTTAATTTAGTAATCAATCAACATGTTGTTTGTAGATGTATCCTTTCAGAGGGTGGCATCTTGCATTTAAGAAGTCCACTCAAAGCTCATTAAATATTTATGTATCTGCATACTTATATTCTTGATATATCAATTTTGTCCTCATTAATCGTATTTTTATTGTTTTACAATAACGAATAATACTTTTTAAGTCGCTATATCATTACCACTAGAACACTCGGTTGAGAGATTAGTTCTTGTATGAAAAAACTTTTTGTTTGTCAAGTTGTTCTAACCAAACTCAACAGTTATGCGTGTTAATATGCATCGAACATTTTGACAAATAGAGATAAGACTACTATATACAATTACTTGTATTACTACGTATGAATATGTGACGCTCTAAGCAGGTAGCGGACTCATGCGGCGTTCTCATGGTTAGAAAATTGAGGTGGCCTGCATACAGTCACCCTATTTTTAGAGATCACAGAGGAGGTATATATCGGTCGCCTTACATGGGGCTGCATTAGGTAAATAACATATGTATTTAGGTTTATGCATTTTCAATCAAATAAAGGCCTGCTCGTCAGAGCAGACATTTCGAAATTAAAGGTCGTCTCATCGTGTCGACTACACTCTTATCGTGCTTCACACACTTTAGTTGTTGGTAATTTGTAGAGAGTAGCTGTAAGGTCGAATTTTAGCATAATTGAAAACTATGTCTCAGCTTGGATATCTTACCGCCTGTGAGAAGCATACATCCCGGCGATAGGTGATGGTCGCCTGGAGGTGATTGCAGCGCACATCCTGCTGCAGCCGCTGCACGGAGTGCATCAGTCGTGCCGTTTTCAATAGACGATCCATGGCTTGGCGCAGCTTGCGCATGCTGGGACGTAGCTCACCCACCCAGTCGGTGGTCAGCGATAGATCCAGTCCGTCGGTGAACTTGTTGCCCTTTTTGGGTGCAGGCGCCGCTGCTGATGCTGCCGCAGGCAGTGCGAGATCCAGTTTCCGTTGCTGTGTCGTCTGCTCGACCGAGAGTAATGGAGGCGCAGCAGTAATCACATCGGGCGTCTGCTGGGGCGCCACTGTGAAGCCCTCGCGTTTGAGTGGCTCCCTGGGATGCCGCAGCCGAATGGCAGGACTGTCGCAACGACCGCAAAAGAATTTCAGCTTGCTGACTAGGCACATTACGCTTGCCTCGATGTTTAGCTGGGTGAGATCGAGCGGCTCTGGTTCCTCCGTGGGCCTGTAGTAGTTTGCCGATGGCGAGGAGCTCATCAGCTTAGTATCGAGAAATCCGGCTGGTGGCTGCGATTCACGCATCTCCACCCGATCCTGCAAGCTGGGTGGCAGTGATTGATATGTGACCTCGGCCAGAGATGACGGCTCGCCGCCGCTGCCAGGAACCAGCGGTTCACGCTGCTCGAGGCTGCGCAGATGCGCATTGTAGCATTTGACGACATGCTGCAGCGTATCAATGGCATTAATGTCCAACGAGCTGGATGGCGATAAGCAACTGCTCGGATGCCAGCTGTTCGAACGCATTAGTGGCTGGCCGCGTGGCCATAGATCCGGTGGCGCCACCACTGGTGTCGCAAAATCCTCCAGTTGCGGTGACTTGAGCTCCAGGGCGCTTAGCTGCTGGGTAATCTTGCGAAATGGCGACATCGGCTCCATCAGCACATTGTCCGGTTCCTCGATGATGCGATGGCGCTCAAGAAAGGTGACCGCCTCCTCCACAATACTCGGCTCCCAAATGTTGAGCAGCGTACGCGTTTTGCTCACCATCTCATTGCACAGCGGCATCATATCACGTGCGCTGCGTCGACTGGCCAATTGCAGCAGCTGCGACATCAGCTCGACGATCTCTTTGCGCAGCTGCTTGGTCGCCTGGACGGCATCGTTGGCCGCCTGCACCTTACATGCGTTGCTCTGCTCCAGCTTCCATGACTTGCTCTCCTGCAGCAGCCTGCACACCAATCGGAGCAAAAACGACACATAATCGGGTTACAATAATTTGTGATATATACATACATATATATTAGCTGTTATACTTGCGTTAAAAAAGCGACCTCTGATAGCTACACAACAGGACAGTAAAATAGGTGTGTAGACAATAATTTGTGAATTTTTTAATATCGTATCCAAAGTACATTAAATTAATTTGTTAATATGGCGAAATTGTTTCTTACTGAAAATCGGAAGTGTCTGACTTAAGAAAGCGCATATGCAGGTAGACAGTGAAATCGGTGCGAGTTGCACTAAATTAAGAAAACTTTAATTTCTCTATTGATTTTGCTTGCAAAAGGTAAGATTTTAATATATTCATTATAGGCTTAGCTGCGATATCGAATTATATAAAATGGGCCGAGGGCATCACTACAGGGCTAATGATAGAAGATAGAGTCTAAGCTCTAAAGTTAAGGAAAAAATAACAATTGCATCGCTACATCGATTGGACGATCTCAGAACCGATAATTGCATGGTGATATTGGCTAAAAGTGATCCTTTTGAGTCAGCGAAATTGGGAATTTTTTTCAGCCTCGCCAACTGCGCGAAGGCGATTAGGGTGTGCAAAGTTAGTTAGTAGGATACCCAGTAAGGTTCCATTGCTTAGAACCACTAATTTTAAAATGGGAAAAAGTTCACATTGGTTTATTGAGAGAGAATGAGAGGGTGCGAAAATAAAAATGACAACCTTTTCTGGAATGATGAAAATCAGATTAATTTGTTTGGTACAATTCTAAAAAAACGTTAGTCACCAAAATGTAAATAATTCCATATTAAATCAATATTGTCCTCACATCTATTTTACTGTCAAGATGTGTATATGTTGGTTAGGTTAGGTTATACGGCTGTTAACCAATAAAGCCAACTCACTTAGGCCAGGATTGGCTCACTGCAGTACTACTATTTTCTGACTTGAAATCAGTCGGGTGTCCAACCGGATGTGTTAAATTTTTTGCAATTTTGATTGGTTCTAGATTGGGTAACTGAGATAGATCGGCTAGAAAAGGACTTCCCAGGGTGCTCAATCTGTTACTGTGTTACTGAGTGTTTTCAAGATTCTTCTTCATCCTTATCTGTGCAACCTCTGCAGAAGTCAATTTAGGTGTCTTTGAGCCTATTGACTTGCGTGCTAACTAATTTGTGTTAAGTTAAGGACTCGGTTAGTGATGCTGATAAAGAATATATATACTCTATGAAGTCTAAGACTTCTCCTTCAATGTGTTACAAACTTGTAATAATATATATTAAAATAAGATTATATTTCCACGTGCTTTCTACTTTTTCATATATATTCAAGAAGGTTACATGTTAGTTCGGGCGATCTTTTCTCAATTCGGAATCATTCGAAAATAATATAAAATATATATATTTATATATATATATATACTTATAATAATATATAATTAGCCACTCACTTGATAAGGCCGCCACACTTGCGTCCCTTGGCGTCGTGACGCGTAAAAGCGCCAACCGTGATAATGTCGAGGACGCCGCAACGCTGCAGTGCATCATTTTGTGCCCACATGCGCTGCACGTGCAGATTGACGGGCAGAAATTCGAGAGACTCATCCGTTTTGGTAGCGGAACGCTTGTAGTACATGCCTTCACGCATTAGCTGTTGTATGTTCTGCTTGGCCTGTGAATAGTCCTTGAGGAGGCGCAAATGCTCCTCGAGCAGATTCATTTGACGCCATCGCCACTCGCCGCTCAGTTCACCCATGCCAGATATCTCCTGCAGCAGCTCCTTTTCCCGCTGTATCCAAATCGAGAGCAACTGCTGCGGCACGGCACAACATGTTCGCGACTCGAGCAGCGTCTCCAGCACACTTATATCTGCGCCCAGCGTCGACTGTAGACGGTATGAATGCTGATAGGGATTGGCGCAGACACGTACCACGCCGCACTGATGTGGCACAAACAGTCGCACGCCCAGCCTCAGTGGCAGCGATTGAGTGCGACGATGACCTAAAATCAGAATGAAAAGAAAGAGAGAGCATTACTAAGTACATTTCTTTTTACCAAGCAGGGATAATTTGTGGGAAAAATGCAAGTTGCATAATAACACTCATCATTATATAGTAAATAGCTTTTTTTCTTGAGAAAATTTTAAAAACAAAAAAGTTGTTCATATTATTTAATTGCATTTATTGTCGAAGTCGAATTATTTGTGACGTGAATAATCTAAACAAAGTTTTGAAATATATATATATATATATATATATATATATATATATATGTATATAAATATAAATAATTATTTATATATATCTCAAAATATTCCTTTGGAAGTTTACACAATCTAGAGAAACAAATAACTTAATCTGTTGTGAATGTCGAACTCTAGTATCGGAGAGGCAGTTTTTGCCTCGGATAGCTTATCACATTTCGAATTACAACTAAGGTATTTTCTGAATATTTGAACTCTGAATATTATAAAATATTAGCCAACACAACAAAGATAATATAAAAATTTAATTAATTATTTATATTCTATATTTTTATTTTTATTTGTACCTTATTTATTTTTTAAATTAAAAAATTTTTTTTTTCTCAATTTTATTTCAATTTTGAATTTGTAAGTTTTCATCTTGCATTGCATGGATAAACCAAATTAATAATTAAAAACTTAATTTTTAACCCATAAGTTCTATGATAGCTATATGATATAGTAATTCTAACAAATAGAAATACTTTCCAAGTTTCCTCACAGCATTACAACAGATAGGCAAACGGCTGATCAGGACGATTTGAGAATGCTTCATTTATTGAGAAAAACATTGAGTTTTAGTATGAATAACTTTTTTGGTTTTCTAAACTTATCGAATTGAAATCAATTCGGTTTTAAGTGATACTCCAAAATATTCATCATGTTAAGTATTAGTTAAAACCTGTTCCGGCGAACAAAAAAAAAAAGTCTGATTGTATTTGTATTGTATTTTGCTGATTGTTTCTTAAGATTCGCCGGATGGGACTGAACGATTAAGGTAAATGCAACTGAAGCTCACCCTTTTGTCTGGCGCCCTTTCTGCTAATTGCTCCGTTCTCGAATAGCTGTGTGGTGGAGCGCGGTGGCGGTGGCTGGGTCAGGCCATGAATTGCTTTGCCCAATCTAGTGGCGTGGGACATCTCGATGGCCGGTTCGGGAGTCCAGGAGGCGAGCGTAATGAAGCCGCATTCGCCGCGCGGCGAACTCAAAGGTAGACGCAATCGTGTCGCATCCTGAATGACACCCAGAGCCACTTCGGCGTGGCCGAGCGGCAACGAGGTGTGCGACACACGCTCCCGCACATCGTACACACTGAAGAGGAGTCGAGTGGCCGCCTTGAAGCCGGCGCTGCGCAGGAAGCGTATGGTGCATAGAAACTGAGGTGTCCGAGTGCGCTCCAGCAGCTCGGTGCGTGCATGCTGCCGCCAGATGCAATCCTCGCCGGGCTGGAGCAGGGAGCAGATAACGCGCGGATTTGGAGCACGCCCGAATCCGTCTAGTGGCAGATTATCACAGGAGACCGCCGTTTCACAGATAGGCAGCTCAGAGGGCTCTAGATCTGCAAGACGAAGGGTAACAGTGAAAAATTGTTGTGTGAGCGTGTGTCCGGGTGTGAGTGACAAATTGATTCGAAAAATAAGAACAAATCAATTGTTTACATTGTTATAAATCAAATAAAGTTTATTCTTTGAATAAAATTCATTTCTCCCTGTTTGACTGATGTCTCTTTTCTTTCTCTCTCTCATTCACACCGCATTTTTTGTCTGTGCTGTTAGATTCAAGTACAAATTTATATAGTATTATATATAAAGCATACATATTGCTGATTGGGAAGTGTGTATTGAGCAGACTATTGGATAATTAAATAGGCAATATTTCTACACAGTATAAATTCGTGATTAAGCCAAACCATTATGCTACAGTGACACATTTGACTCAATTTTAATTTAATTTCTGAGCGCTTTTAAAGTTTTCGAAGTTAAAACTCGACTAATAGCTTAACTAACACTTCACAGCCTTCACTTAATTCGAATATTAAATTTAGCAGCTGCAGCAAATGTCATCATAGCATAAATTATATGGCGTTTCTTTGGTTTCATTTGGCTAAAGTCGCGACCTGCCCTTTAAAACTTGTATAAGGGACCCCAAAAGTTGGGAAAAATTTTTTTTGGTGAGTATGTGTGTGTGTGCTTGTGTGTAAAGCGTGTTGTAAATGTAAAACACAACAAATCCGTAACTATTACAAACTAAGAGTTTAACGTTAACCATGGTTAAAGTGTTTTTGGAATTCTTTTCGTGGTTAGTCGGCGATCAGCTAATAAAAAACAACCAATTTCCAAAACGGGGAGCGCATCCTTAGAACTGTATAAGATCACCTTCAAAGGGCGCCTCAACCGCTGGCGCCGACGACGATGCTCGCCAGGTATCCGTTGGCATCGTTGAGGCCATTGGCAATGGCAATGGCAACGGCAACGGCAGTCCCTGATTAATCCGATTTCCCATTGTCGTCGTTGTGGCAGCGGCAATTTGTTCCTGCAGCTGTTTTATCTGCAGATCAATTTGTTCATTAGAGCACGCCTCAATGCTGCGCACCCAGTCAAGACGATCCGCTGCACTGTGCGTCCCAATGCGTTGCGAGGGGCTGTCCTTAAAGTCTGTTCCAAATTACAAATGCTCCATTTAATACAAAGTACGTACATATAATATACACATACAAATATATATACAAATATATATATATATATATATATATATATATATATATATATATATATATATATATATTACCTAAATCGAATACGTAGCCCTCCAAGTCGGGCTCTTCATTATGGATGCGCGGCTGGCAGTCTTGAAGGACCACAGCGCCAGCAACAGATGACTTTGGATTCTTGTCTTTCAGATAGAAGAGTAAATTGCCACGCAGCTTGCACCAGCATTCCAGTTTAACTGTATTTTTTTTGCGGGCATATGTGCACCAAGAGATGACAAAAAAAAGTAAGCAAATGGTGAGTGTGATATCTACTTGATCTACATGTATATGTATGTATATAGTATAAGTATGTAAGTACAATAAAGAGTGTGAGTTTAGTAAGTGTGTGGGTGATAAACGGAAATTATAGATATGGGCGGATAAGGACGATTTTAACAATGAACCCGCAAATAACAAATCATCATATAAATGTATCATGTGTGTGTGCGTGTGATGATTGAAGAATTGAGTGAACTGTTGCTTGTCATCCACTCACCATCGCTGCGACGGAAAATGCTCTCCTGTCGCTCCGTTATAATGAGCAGCCCCTCCTTGTCGAATCTGGTCGTGATATTGGATGCCAAGCTAGCCAACTCCGGTTCATTAAAGCGCATGCTTCTGCCCCAAACGGATTGCAACTGACGGTTGTCGATGGGTTTGTGGATTCCGTGTGTAGATTTCACAAAAAAGGCGACACCTGCTGTTGGCAATTGTAATTGAGAAATTTAAATGCAGTTTTGTGCTCTTTTTTGCTGTTGTTTCGTTTTGTTTTTTTTTTTTTTTACTTCAAATTGCGCCCATTAAATAAAGTGACAATAAGTGTTCCAGTGAGAGCAGACACAGACACAGCATTTGATTTAATTATACGAATGGCAAAAGGCAGCCACAAATGGCAAGTCGAGCGCACCTTATAAAAAGGCTATAGGTGCGGATCTTAATAATTCCACATATTACACATCGCAAGACGAAGAAGAAGCAGAAGGAAGGAAGAAGGAAAGGAACGAAAAATGGAGAGTCAGGGTGGGATGGTGGTGGGAGGAAGCAGGCAATCAGGTGCAGCACGTTTACATTGCTTACCTCCTCTCTTTCTCTCTCTTCAACACTCTTTCGCTCTCTCTTTCTCTATGGCGCACCACGTCTCACTCAAAATGACACAGCTGACGTTGACAACAACAGCATCGCAAGTGGCTAAAGCGGCGTCTCTGGACCAATGAAAAATTAGGTGCACGTTGACATTAACAGGAGGAGAAGCTTTGCTCACCAACAATGCAATGGGCAAATGTACTGTTCGCTCGTTTATTTATTTATTTTTTTAACTGCACAGCTGGCGACGCGTTTTTTTCGCGCTATCAACTGGCGTATAAATTTAGTCGAGTTTCTGCTATCGGTAAGCTGTTGTGATCGACATTCCTTGTTGAATTTTAACAATAAATATATACACGTTATGAATCAAGTATTGAATATTTAACAGTTTCGGCTTGGCATTACTTAACTTTTGTAGTTACTGCTTTGCAAACTTGCCCTTTGCACTTAATAATTACAATGTTTGTGCTAATGTTAATGTAACTGTTAAGCCACTGTTACAGTCAGATGTTAACTAACACACAAAATGCGATTATTGTGAACGATTGTCACGACTAATATATTTATATCGTAAATTATAGTATTTGTAAGAAAGATTTATTTAAAAAGAAGAAATTCAAATAAATTAGTTATGAATAAATTATGAAGTAATTATATATAAAAAAAGATAATACAAAATAACTAAATAAAAAACAAAAGTAAACAAAAAAATAAATAAAATAAAAATATACAAACCGGCGGCAGCAACAGGCGGAACTATCCATCGCCGCCATCAAGGAGAAAATCGCCAGGGACAACTGGGCTCAGGAACCAGGAAGTTGAAGCCCGGAGACCCTGAGACGACTCGGATTATACCAACACACCTGTGAGTTTGTTCCCGCCTAATTGCGGCAGATTGGGTCAAAGACAGCTGATCGGCCCTAACCAATGCAATAGTGATGCTCATTTTGTCACTCAGTGATGCGCATAATAAAAATATTTTGTAAGCTTTAAATTAAGTAAATAGATAAAAATGTACGAATTTAGTGTTGGCCAACAAAATGTTAGGGATCACGATATCACATGATTTGTAAATTAAATACTCTGAAAAAAGTGAATATGAGGTGGTAAATTAATGTGATCGTGTGAGATGACGGCATAAGAAACAAGCGAAAAAGGAATAATTGTAAAAGGGAATTTCTTCAGGAAATTTAGAGGAGGAATCACTAGGAAGGGAGAGACACGCAGGCTGTACAAAACCCACACAGCCAACACAGCATCGAGCGGACTGGTTTGATGGAAATATTTGTTTTTTTTTTATTTATAAAAGAATACACATTTTTTGTTAACTTGCCGTCCAATATATCGTGGTCGAACTACCCCTGAACCGATAGCTAGCCGGCTGAGCGATATATTGGTGCTTTCGACAGGCAAGGCATAACATATTATTTTATTTAGTAATACAAGTCAACGTATGTATGTGATTAAATCTTGCACTTTTTTTTACACAATTTTAAATACTGTTTTATAAGTTTGTTTATATTAACTATAATTAAACAAATTAATGAACATGGAGAAATTATATTTTAAGCGATGTGATCAGTGATGATGATGATAGTTTAATTCTAGCAATTTAAATCCACATAAAGGCGTAGCTTCCTCAAAATATTGCTACAATATATTGCTCTTGTGTACTTTGACGTCACAAAATCCCATGACTCGTTAACAGAGATATCGAAAGTTAGCATGACGCTGCCTGGTCTTATTTTACAGGATTTTGTTAGCTGGGCAGTTTTAATGTTAAGGTACTACAGCGATAGCTAACAGCATTCTTTCCTTTGCTGCTTGTGGTCACATTGTTTTTAAAGTGCAGCCACACTGGAAGTTCGGTTTATAAGTTCAGCAAACATTGAAAACCCGAACGCCAGAAAAGTACATATATTACAAATTTGCGAATGCTTTAGTTTTTTGTTTTGTTTTTTTGCGTAGCATCAAGCTACACATGAAAGTGCATCAAATCAAAAGCAACGCTGCCAACCAATTCAAAACAATTGGCAAACACGAATATTGTGTATGTGGGTATGTGTTGTGTGCATGTAAAGGTGTGCTTGTGTGTGCGTGTACTGGCAAACCGAAGAAGAAGTGACGTTTACAGCAAAAATCAAGTATCTCGTCTAAATTTGAAGTGAAATTAAAGTGAAATAAAAACACATCGTCGTCTGGCCCAACACAAGTTTTCCATGGATTTCGGATGTGCATTTGATTTAAACAACGACGTCTCTTCGCTCGTTGTTTTCATCTAAAGAATCGCCCAGAATTCCAATAAGAAAGAAAATTAACGGTAAGTGCCGAATCAGAATTGTGTGTGTATTACTGCCACTGTTTACACGCTATATAAAAGAGAATGCACTTGATTTATGTCAATGTAAATATATATATATACATATGTATGCCAAAAAAAAAACTTTCTAGTTGCAGGTACTTCATTGTTGTAGCTGCTGTTGTTGTTGTTGATTGTAATACTTTGCTCTGTTTTTGCCTATATATATTTGGGCCGCAATCTCTTAATATTTATTGATGAGAGTTCGCCTATCTAACATATCTAATTGGAGAAAATTCTTTGCATTTCCTTAATGTCCAATTGCTACCACATCAGCTGCTTTGTTGTCTTGTTTGTAACCTTGTCTCTTCCAATTCAACTCCACACTGTCTGCTCTCGTTCTCTCTCTCTCTCTCTCTTTCTCTCTCATTCTATCTCGCTTTTTCTGTGCGCAGCGTCACCACCTTGCATGGGTGTATGCACAAACATGATTGTGTGTACATACATACATATGTACATACATACATATGTACATACATACAATGTACGTACATACATATGTACATGTACATACATATGTACATGTACATACATATATATGTACATACATATATATGTACATACATATATATGTACATGCATACGCATATATATTTACATCCATAGGCCTCGCGTGCGTTTTGCAACTCTATTTATGTTCATGCTTCACATACAATCATAAATATTATGGCTGTAAAAATGTGAATTTAAATATATATATATATATATAAATATAATTTATATATGCATAAATTGTTTAAAAGTGGTTTTGCCTTTTTCGACTGTATTTATACATATACAAACATGTACATTCAAAGGTATATACAGTGTCTCACAGCTCATTTCGGCAGTGTCTAGCAAATATTTTAAAGTGCTATAAAGTTTAAACAAAGAAACAAACGCAAAATGTTTAAATGCCAATTTGTTTTATGTTATATCACGTTTGAAAAGGAAACATTAGTTTTTATTAAAATATTAATTAATTAACTAAAATTAGTCAAAAACTGAAAACATATCCAAAATACAGGTCTGCGCTTATTTCGGCAGTCTTATAAAAGTAACATATTTGGCGTATAAAAACTTAAATAAGGATGTTAATACTTAGTATGATATCCTTTAGCCTTAATAACATCCCTTAACCTATTATTCATGGAAGATATCAGCTTCCGGGTAGTTTCTGGACTGATTTTACTCCACTCATCCAGCCGAGCATTTTTGAGATCGGATCTGTGATTCCGTATGTTATTTTCCAGCAGATCCCAAAAATTTTAAATAACATTTAAATCTGGAGACCGGGCCTGTGGAATTAGCATGTGGGGGCAGTTCCAGATAAGCCAGGACTGTACTAATCCCGACTTATGCTTGGCTGTTGTCCTAGTCGTTGTCGTGGTAGAACTGGAAAGATCGCCGGATTCTTAGCTTCTCGGCAGTTTGGAGTAAATTTTCCTTTAATATATTGAAATACACACTCTTGGCCATTGTTGTTTCAAAAAACACAACATTTCCGCCGCCGGCTTCCGAGATAGATGCCCATACCATGACACTTCCTCCGCCGTGCTTGACTTTTGCCTTTTGGATTTTGGGATTCAGATCAGTATTGGACTGTCGACACACATAACTCCGTCCGTCGGAGCCAAAAATGTTGAATTTGGGCTCATCTTCAAATATGAATGTGTTCCAGAACTCCAAATCCTTGTCCAAGTGGGTTTTGGCGAACGTCATCCTAGCCCCTATATTTGTTGCGCTTATAAAGGGCTTCTTCCATGGTACTCGGGCATTAAAGTTATGGTTGCGCAGAACCCGGCGCACAGTTTCCACACTGCACTTTTTCCCCATTTCATCCTGCACCAGTTGAGTCAGTTTTGGAGCCGATAGCTTGGGATTTGCCCTTATTTTCTTGATGATCCTCCGCTCCTCCTGGTCGGTGAAAATCGTGTTTGGTGCCTTTCTGCCCTTGTCCTCTATCCGATTTTCGTCGACGAAGCGACGAATGATGTTGAATACAGTTGTGGTACTTAGATTTACCATTTTAGCTATTTGGCGATGTGAATATCCAATCTTGAAGTGTTCCAGGATGAGATTCCGTTGCTCAATGGTAGTCCGTTTGTCCATAGTCCTTGTTGGCTGGTGGCACCCAAATTGCAGGATATAACTAAACTAACTACGAAGGATTGGTATATTGATACACAAAATAATCAACCCGACGTAAAAAATCCGGGTTTTATGGCACCCAGGTGTCCATAATGCCACTATTGGAAATAAGTTGTGACCATATTTTACGGCACTTTTTACATAACCCGACCTGGCACGTGGGGAAACCCCAGTTTATGGGGGTCATATATCCATTTAGGTGGTTAATATATGTACCTGTCATCGGTCCTTGGAATTTTTGAAAAATATTGGTTAATTATTTTATGGCAGGCAATTAACATTTTTGCTAGACACTGCCGAAATGAGCTGTGAGACACTGTATGTAGTAAACCTCTGGCTGTAGTTATTTGTTTTTACGCAAAATGCATGAATTCTCTTACCAGAAACTGCTGCTGCTGGAAAAACAGTGCGAAATTGACTGCAGTTTGCTTTCACCTGCCAGAAAGAACGATCAGTGTGTAAGATGAACAGTGCAGAATTGTGATGTATTGTACAAAAATGTATAATATAATATGAATGGTTTGTTAATATTTTTCTTATTTTTCTATGCCAGTTCTTTGGTTTGAGTAGGTCTTTCTACAGTCCCGCATCATTATGCTGTACATACATTTTGTTCAATAGCTTGAATCTTAATTAAGAGATTAAAAATTGAAGATTATTATATTGTGTTTACTTGGTATTTTGTATGAGATACGTACACAATACATAACAAATAGCAATTGCAAATGGAAACACATGCTGTTAAATTCGAGTGGGTTGTTTTGCTAGTATTATTATTATTACTTTTTATTTATATCAAGTGGGTGTTTTTTTATGAAACTGGTCTTGGGTGCTTTTTGACCTTCTTAAAGAGCTGTGAAAATAAAAAATAAGCTACGATCGAGAGAAGAGTGGAGTTTGGAAAGATGAGCCGATTTTGAAAGCAATCTTGATTTATTTATATTTATGTGGATAATTAGATAACTAAAAAGTGTACATTAAAAAAACATTTCGTTTTAATTTTTAAATCTTAGCTTTTTATTTCTCATAGACGAAACATGCATATCAACTCTATGAATGTTGATAACTTCATAACTGTATCTATTGTCTATTATCTATTATCTGGCGGTGCGTTGCTTGAAAATCGTTGTGCAAACAGAGCAAAATGAGCAATACAAAAACTTCACAATACAATGACAGAGTGTTGCCCTCACCTACTCTTCTCTTCTTTAATTGTGTGCATGTGTGTATGTCTGTATGCAAGCATCAGTACTTACGTTTGTTTGTGCGCGTGTTATTCAATTTCATTACGGCATTTTGGAGTTCGCTTATGGCGAATTGCATTTAAAAATACTTTTTACAAAGGTTGTTGCGTTTTTCCTGTTTTTTTATTCGTTTGCTTTCTGCGTTTTCTGCCTTCGCATTCTGTTATGTTGATGTTTGCTGCTGTTCTTGTTGTTGTAAAACCGTTAAAAATTTTTGCCCTCAATATGATAAATTTTGTAGCTGATGTTATTTATCTGGAAATAGCTTTTCTCGCTCTCAACAATGCTGATGTTGAAACAAGTGTGTTTGCATACGTACTAATTTCACCCACACACACACCTCTGGGTGCGGTGCCTAATTAGGCACTCTGCGTCACTCGCCGCTTAGTTTCGCATAATCTCAGATCCTTCTGTATGCCTATGATGAGCTGGCAGACATCTCTCCAGTGTGACGGAGATTCCGTACCGTACCGCACCAAGGACTCTAGTGGGGGCACTGACATTGTTATGTCTCTGAACCTCACACAATGGTACATCATGTGTTCTGGATTCTCCTTCCACGATGGGCAGGTTGGGTACTCTGCGTACTCTTGGGGCATACTCGTGCTTGAACCTGTAAAGGCATATTGACTGGGAGCATTTTGGCCAGGATTACGCGTGCTTCATCCGAGACTGTGGAGAAGTCGGAGATCACTCGCAACGCGCTCAGTTTGTAGGCAGTAGATAGTTGTTTACGTAGTCCTTTTCTGTTGGCAGTTACTGACGTCCACATTGGTGCCGCGTACAGCGGAATCGACGCTGCAGCTTTTGATAACAGGAGGCACTTTCCTGGCTTGGGTTCACCAATATTTGGTAGCATCCGATACAGCGCACCCTGTAGTATAGACGCTATCCGCCTGACATTGTCTACGCGATCTGAAGCTGAGCCTTTTGTCAAGTATGATTCCAAGGTATTTTATGGACTCCTTGGAGGTTATAGTGGCGTGGTTGACTTCCACTTTTATACTCGATCACCTTCCGGCTTATGATGAATACAGCCTCAGTTGTATAACCTGCCAGATCCGGATTCGCATCGTTCATCCAATGGGCTATTTTTTTCTCCTCTGTAGAGACCTGTTGGATAGGTTTTTGCTCTACGCTGGTGGTACACCACCACCATGCACGGGTGCTGTGGGAACAACGTTTCCACAATGGTAGCCAGAGCTGTGGTGGATCTTACATCGGATTTTCTTTGTATATACTTTGTATGCAGTACCCCATGGGTTAATGTCTCGAAAATAGCTCGAAAGCAGCTAGCCTTGCTACTTTTGCTACTATTAAATCCTTTTAACATATTTAAATTCAAGCATCCTTGCATCGAATCACCTGCTACGGGCATCTTCCGATCCCCGGTCCCAGCCCGGGGGCGCGCAGCAACTATACATTGATTTTTGTCCGTGCAAAGACGTTGTGGGCCGAGCTGACCTCCTTTGGTGGCGTTTGGAGATACCGAATGATCGCTATTCTGCAGTTGCTAGCTACCCAGCCACACCCAGTGATCGGCTTGTATGGCTCGCAGATTAGGGCTACTCCTGTCTGGTTTTCTCTTACCGACTGTCTTAGCAGGACCTGAGCTGCCTCGTTTAACGCTTCCGGCTTTATGTCGCTGTGTCTCCCTTTGCAGAGCATACACTGCGGCTTCCGCTGGTAGTGTCTGGCTTGGTGGTCTTTTCCTCCGCATAGATTCAATGTCGATGTCGCTCTTGCATTGTCTTGCAAGGCCCCCAAATTCCAGGCACTTAAAGCACTTAGTGAGGATTACTCGTTCTCGGAATCTCGAGCTAACCCATCCAACTTTTAAGAATCTCACCTTCAGGGCCTTTTGAGCGCTAACGGCCTGCAGCCCTATAGTTGCTATTTGCGTTTGCCTGTCAGCTGTTCTCAGGGTTATATGTTCTAACCCTATATAGATCAGTTTATGTCATATTATTATTTATTGACATGTCTTTAGAATGACTATTGTGGAACAAAAAAAATTTTTTTTT
Source organism: Drosophila macrothrix (assembly GCA_035042055.1). Lineage (NCBI taxonomy): Eukaryota > Metazoa > Arthropoda > Insecta > Diptera > Drosophilidae > Drosophila > Drosophila macrothrix. The sequence continues at coordinate 25,833,411 of JAWNLX010000587.1, forward strand.
TTTAAATTAACATATTATGAGGAAAAAAACAAGTGCCTTTGAACGAGTTTCGCAGTATATATATACATATGTATATATATATTTATATATATATATTATATATATGTATATGTATATATATGGGTGGGGTGGGTGTGGGTGTATCCTATGTAAGCATACACATGTTTTGTTTTGTTCTGTCTTCCCCTCTTTGTCGCCCCCTTTGGCCTCCTCAACAGTCATTTCTCTTCATCAGCGAACATAATTGTTTTTTAAACAGAAATAACAAAGCGCATGCCTCTGCCTGCTTCCCATTGACTGACGGTTAAGCGACGGCTGCAATCGTGACTGTCGCTTCGTCTCTTTATCTGACTACCCTCCAATGCACGCTATCATCGACTGCCACTTATGTCGAGCTCTTACGTACACATGCAGACTGACATGAATATTTGTTAGTGTATATATGTGTGTCTGCGTGTATGCCTACGGAATGAGTCTGTTCTCTTCCCCACTTCTGTTCTGGCGATACGTAACTCATTAACTGACACCATTAAGCATAAGGTTTACAAATATTATTTTTATTTTTTATTTTTGAAGTGCTTTTCTGCGTTACGTTTTACCTCTGCTATCAACGTGACTCGAACGCTTATATGAACATACTGGCGTCGCCACACACACGAAATAATGCAAAGAAGACATGGCAATCTCAAATCTCAAATGTCAGATACAGTTACAAGTTGTACGTTTTTCGGGGCTTGGCTTTGGCTCAACATTCTGCAACAAGGGTCGTGGTGTGGGGAGGTTGCGAGCAAGTAAATAAAATTAAATTATGCTAATGTGGGCTGTTAGCCCGACCTGTGGGCACTTGAGGCGTGGTGAAGACATGTGATAGGTGAGCTGTCCAGTCACGCCCCCACCTTCGTCACTCTCTTCTTTTCGTAATTAGTTTCCATTTCATTCCATTAGATATAGAAATATATGCATATAGGTACACAAATATTTAAATACACACGAACAACCTTTTCCGTAATCATTGCTAATAATTCCTTTCGACTTGATCACAAAATATTATTAGAGATAAATAAAGAAATACACCTTTTTCAACCATAACAATAATCGATATACCCCATTTGTTGCTTGAATACGGGGTATTGCTACGAATGAAAAATAAAAATAAAAAGTGACTAAACAAAAATGTAAAACTTCAGCCACTGCGGCTGCGGCCGCAAACTAATTCCCACACAATCTGCCTGCCTGCTTGCTGACAGCAGCTTCAACTGGGTGACGATAGCGAAAGAATGGAATGGAAACATTTCAAATGGGGAAAGAGAGCAATGGGAGAAGAGGCTACAAAATTAAATGCCATCTGTATAAACAATAAAAACAGTAAAGCTGGCCAATACAGTGATAAACGCTATTTCTATATATACAAATATGTATGTATATGCCTGTGTTAAGACGTAAGTAGGGCGCTGCCGCCTAACGGTACGGATACAGATACGTATGCATATACTGGATGTACCCACATCTACGTATATATACATCCATACATACATTTATGCATACATACATGCCCACATACTTATATTTAACTTAAGTGGCTCGAGTGGCCACCTTAAACCGTATTCGAAATAAATTCAAGTCTTAGCGTGTCTTTTTTTCATTTTTTGTTTTTGGTTGGTTTAATTCTTAGTTGTTGCTGCTGCAGTTATACACAAACACATATGTACATACGTACATACATTTGATACATTATAGAGCAGGAGAAAATTCATATTATCTCATTTCTTTTGCAGAAAACAGTATTTTGGTATTGACTTTTATTTTGTTTCTTAATTAAATATGTGAGAATATGCATTTTTTCCTGTGTCCAAACACTTTCTTGACATACTGTATGTATGCATATTTTTGTGGACTTGGTGAGCAAATTAGACTGGAAATTAGGCGTGCGAAGAAGAAATAATTTTTAATTCGAAAAAAACACGTGTTTTCCCTCTCATCTGCCAAGAGGATTTTAGGGTTTAATAGCTCCAAAATTTATCCTCTCTTTCTTCCAGAGAGTGATTTCAATATCACAAAGAGAGGGAGAGAGAAAAAGAGAGAAAGATCAACATAATCATTAGTTGAGCTCGAAATAACATTTTTAGAAATCAGTACTTTGCGCTAATTGGGGTTTATTTTGAAACCATTTATATTTTGAGGCAGCTAATGTACTACGTATAATACATGTGTACGTATGTACGTATGTTCATTTTCTTATAACAAATTGCACCTTTGTATGCATTCAATTAATGATTGTCTACAATTTGATGGTGCCATTAATTAGCAACTATTTTAAATATTTACGTATTTATATATGTTCAGCCTAAACGTGTGCTACACATTTTGAGATCACACCGAGAAATTATAATTATATTAGGGACAGCTTTTATGACGCAAGCATCAAACAAAAAATCTGATATCAAATCTAAGTGGTGCAAAAGCTTAAAAGCTGCCAAACCAATAAATGGTTGAAAAACGAACCTACACACCGTCATGACTTAATGCAATATCAATTTTTATTATCTATATTAATTATTAGAAGGTATATTTTTGCCCGGTATTAAGTTTGCATTATAAATCTATATGTTTTGTTTGAATTTTAAAAAATTGCTTGTGACATGTATGTTTTTACTATTTATCTTTTGAATATAAAACTTATTTTTTATTATTTCTTCCCATAAGTTTTGAATTGCGTTGGGAGTGAGGCTTGAATCTTATTGCTATATATTTAATTAATGCCACAATTGAATCAGCTTTCTGGCAAATGTATTTAAATAGTTTTCAGGTGAATACACAAGTCGACAAACATGAAGAGCACTCGACCATTGACCCAACTCAGCTTGGTATATTTATTTATGTAATGGTTATAAAGATAGTCCAGCGGATTGTGGGTTGTTTGATTGGCTGCAAATCCCAGTGCTTTTCACGTGGCCGTTCAGCTCCAATCTACGCCATATAAAAGCCAATCTAATCAATACAGCTTATGCCAAAATCGTTCCAGGTATATAGAGAGTTATACATTATGTATTCGATATATGGCTACGATTTTGAAAGATTACGAAATGCTGATTGATGTTTTTATTACCAACACTCATCCAAAAAATTCAATGAAGCTATTATAGCGTATTATTTCAATTAGTTCAAGGTTGGTTGTTTATCTAAAGCCATTTGTGTGTCTGTATATGAAATATATGGTTTAATATAAACAATTGGGTTATATTATAAACTACTCCATAAACAACAATATGCTTAACATCATCGCATAAATATAATGCGATTTTTTGTTGTTTTATATGCAAATATAAGACAATTCTTATAAACAATTAAACTAGATAGAAAATATAAACTAGATATAGTAAACAACCCTCGTCAGTGCTTATGAATACTGACTTAGCTGCTGTTTTATTTTTAATTAAATTTTACTATAAAAAAAAGTTACTATGTATACATATATATATATATATATATATATATATATATATATAGATAGATACGTATATAGATTTATATGTATATATATAGTTTATTTATACAATCACATCGTGATGTAAATTGTGAATTGTGAACTGTTCATTGGCCCGTAGAGGTCATGACATTGATCAGACCGGGAAATACTTCAGCCTGGATGGGTCCATAGTCGACGCGCTCGCCATCGATGGTTAAGATGCCATTGGAGCCGCTCGGCTCGATTCGAAATGCACGCACTGGCATCACCTGAATGTAGGGATCTTGTTCCGCCGGCAAATGTGAGCCTCTCTGCATGCTCAGCAGAAAATTGAGAAGTTGCGACCGCCCGACTCCAGACCTTATAATAACCAGATAAATGAGACCATCGTTCAGCCGGGAGTCCGGGACAAAAAAGCAATCCGATGCCAAATGCGTGGTATATGCCGCATGCACCATCACAAACTCCCCTTCCTCCGTCAGCCAGCCCTGCTCAGCGGGCAGCGGCAGCAGTAGGCCTGGCATTGTGGCCGTTGGCACCAGCTGATTAAACTCGGCATTGGCCGACTCGATCCGCTGCGCCACGCTCAATCGACTCCGATTGGAGCGTGTGCTATGACCACCAACCGAGAAGTAGGCAGTGTGACGCGATACCGCCGAATGCCAGCTGTCTGCATTCTGGCGATAGCTGCAACGATCCGTCGACAGCGCATCGACATACTCATCAAATTGGGAATGACTATAGTCGCGCAGCTGCACATCGTTGTCGTCGGCGTCGGGCAGGTCTCTAAATTCACTCTTCTCATGCGCAGTGGATCGACGTGGTGCTAATCTGTGATTGCTCTGTTCCACAGCTGGTGGTTCCGGTGAGGATCGGTCTGTCTGTGGAGCTCTTGCTACTCTTGCTGCTGGTGTTGTGTCTGTGTGATTTGTTGTAGAACTCTTGGCAGGCAGATAGTACAGTTTGCCCGGATAGCAGCGTAGCGTGATGAGACGCCGGATGGCCCACAGTGTGAAACGTTGGGCGCCAATCGAGCGCAATCGCTCGCTCTCAATATCAATGTCGGCGATAAGACCCCAGCCGATCGATAGGAATGAGTACATCACAAAATGCTTATCCCGATGGTTCAGCTCGACGCGCACCACATCCATTGGTGTAGTACGCCCGGCCACACAGATCAGTGTTGCATGGAGTATGGGCTTCGGTTCGTATGGTTCGTTGCAGTGATGGGCAATGCTTTTGGCCAGGCCATTTCCCGAGCCGCATGGTATGATACCCAGGGATAGTTCGCGACATGCACGACGCCAGTCCATGCGCTCCATCAGGCCATTGAGCACTTCATAGAATAGACCATCGCCGGAGGCGACCACAATGCCACCATAACGTTCCAATAGATCCTTACGAGTGCGCACAAACTCCTGGGCATACTGTGGGTGCGTTGTGATTTGTAGATCATATTGTGTCTCCGCTTCGCTCAACAATGGCGCCACCTGTTTCTGAAACAGTTCGCGTCCCTTGCCCGATCCCGACTTTGGATTCAGCAATATGAGCAGCTTTTTGCCACCAGCACCCACTATCACGCCATCCGGCGTCGTCACTGATCGCTGTTTATGCTCGCGTATTGTGCGATGCCAGAGCCGGGCGGTGTTCAGATTGTCAGCATAGTCATCGCTGGTGCGGAAGCGTAAGATGCGCAATGTTTGAACACGCCGCAACGGTTTCTCCTTCTTCAGATACGCATAGATGTACAAATAGGCGCTGTTATCCGCTTGACCTTTGGCCTGATCTGGCTTCAGTTGGTCGTTCTGCGGCTCGTTCTCTGGCGGCTCGCGGCTGGCACTCTTGCAGGAGTTGAGGCCGCCACGGGCACGCTTCTTCACACGCTGGCCGTAGCTGGAGCCAACGATGTCCTCGATGCGTATCAGCTGCTCATTGATATGGTTGCTATTTGTCGTCTCGCGCCGCAAATAGATGCCGTCCGCGCACAGTTTGACCACAATTTTGATATCCTGCTTGCGTTTTCGATTCTCCACAAAGAATATGCCAATTAGCTGCGACTGTTCAGATTGTTTTGCTGTCGTTGTTGATTCTATTTGCAGCTGTTGTAGTATTGGTTGTTGTTGCACCTCTAATTCCGTCTCCACATACATATTTGCATCCACATTCGCATCCGTATCCGTCTCCGACTGTTGACCTTTGGTCTGATGATTGGTTTTGGCTGTCATGGCGCTCGTTTGTACTCCGTTGGCCCGCCGCCTCCAACACACTTGTGCTAATTGGCAGCTTTCACCTGTTGGATGACACATTCAGGAAAATACCATACACGAAATCAACAAATGTTCTGTAAATAACTTGATTCTGCCGAACTTGAAATACCTTTGCTAACACACACATACATACAGACCAGCAAGGGTGCGATAACGGTTTCAGTTAACTGATTATTCGCTTGGTAAGTGCTTGGTAATACTACAAAATGTTTTTGTTAGCGAGAGTGTGCTTTTGACACACAAGACTCTCATTATTTTTGTTGATAAATATATGTATATAAATATATATTCTAATATTTATGCATATAAATAGATTAGATTTGGAAAAAGAGTTAAAAGCAGCAAGTGAACTTACGAATGAGTACAGCCCTAAAAACCTTAATATCATTTATTTATTTAGTAAGTAATCCGCTTGAATAAAAGAGACTACAAATTGTGTCTATTTAGATCCTTATTAACTTTACATGCAATCCCAGCATCTATAAAAACTTTAAATATCACCTCTCTCCACACACCACTCCACTCAAAACAGCCATGGTTTTGGTTAGCTCTGTTTTGCTTTGTTCAGACTGAATTTACTTGATTATTACCTTTTTTTTGTCTTCTTTTTGTGCGCGATTCGCGTGCTGTGTTGTTTTTGTAAGTCGCTGTTCGCTCCTGTGCGCTCGACTCCACGTAGCTTCACGTACTAAAGTAAACTAACTTTATTTCGAATTGGGAACGAATAAACACGGAGATTGGCGCTTTGTGGTATGATTTCACTTGTCTCTCACAAGCATACTCACATACACACACTCACATGAACATGCACACGCTCTTGTTGTTGGTGTTTGAAAATCTAATCAACACGTATCATATCATATCGTATCGTATAGTAGTATCGATGTTATGTGCATTATGTCTGGCTCATAACTGTATTGTCGTACGCGCATTTAATTTTATGTAGTATGAGGTATATATCTCTAACTATGCATGCTGCTCTCCCTCTCTCTCTCTCTCTCTCTCTTTCTCTCTCTCTTTCTCTCTCTCTCTCTCTCACACACTCTTGCTCTCACACTCTCTCTTCTCTCACTTCTCTCTCTCTGGCATGCAAATTTTGTCAGCTCTGAGTTCGACGGCATTGAACCGCATTTGCTAACTGAGTTCGACTTTGAATTTTGTGCAAATGCACTTTATTTCAATGGCAGGCCTCCTCTCAACTCGCCCAATCCACCTTCATTCTGCCGCCCACCCGACACGCCGCCCATACACAAGTATTTATAAATGAGCGTGAATCACCAGAATCATCATCCATATTATAACCAGCTTTTGTTTATTGTTCGACATTTTTTTATGTGCGAAATTTCATGATTTTTTCGCTGTTTCCACTTGGCTTGGCTCTCTTTATTGTTGTAGACATGACAAGTTTCGTGTCTGGTTTCGAAACTGTTTTATGGGTGTCCGAGGGCTTAGTTGATATTTGCTCAACGGGCAGATTTCCTAGACCCATTACACATACGTTATACGATAAATCAAAATTGAGAATTTAGTTTCTTATATATCGTCTGCGTTCTCTGTTCACTATGAAATCTTCAGCATATGTATAAGCAATATTTTGAAATTGGTTTTGCAATTTATTTATTTTCAACTAGAAAAGTAAGGAAGATATACTTAGCCTCTAGTCTGTAGTATGTAACAGAAGCTAACAAATATCGGAATTGTATACTTTACTCCTCTGTCTTATTGATACTACAGATTGGCCGTGCTATACCCATTATCTGTCCATTTATTGGGTACACGGGATTACAACGTCCTATATGTGTGTGGACACAATTGATATGGAGGAGATAAGAAGTGTGTAATTGTTTTAAACTAAAGATATTACGTATACGAGATGTTGAGTTGTTCTTACCGTATATCTAGGGTTTTTTTTTAATGATTGTAAGATTACCAAAGTTTTATTGTATTTAACTGTATATAAATCGACATATCCATTCAATTATTGTGTTGTTTTTTCTCTGTGTACATCGTAATTTTCATAGGAAACTTTTGACTATTGCTATTATATAAATAGTTTATTGAGATAAAAATATTAATAGTTAAGGTCGCATGCTTAAAATATTCATGTTGGCGTAGCGCATGGCTCAACGGTGTCCTTCGTTGATGAGTCTCTTGCCGAGGGACTTACGTATCTAGTCACCTGATTTAGTCATGCTTACCTAGGTAAAGTCTATATCGCTTTCCACATCGATTGCACAATTGTTGAATGTCGCGTGTGTTGTGAATGTTAAATGTTTAATGAATTAAAGGCATTTCTTGTTTAGTTAGTACATGCTTGATCAGGACGTCAAACTGAGTCAATACACTTATATCTGTCAGGTAAATAACTTGTAGGTTTATAGACAACATTCTTTCAAGTCGTTTGCTCTACGCAGTGTTTTTGTGTCTGTTAAAACTAGAGACAAGCAATTGTACTATATATTTACGATTAAATATAATATTAAAAATATATCAAATTCTTCGCTGGCTACAAGGGCCAAAGTCTATTTCCCGAAGTTTAACAAGCTAGTCATACAAATGTTTAAGGTAATTTATTGATAACATTTTTTTCTGACTGTTAAAAAGTAATTTCTATTTATTTGTATACCTATTCAAATTATAAATGAAACACAGGAATCGCACTAATTAGTTATATCGATATATACAGATTTGATGAGCTATGTGTTCACGCCCCATAACTTAGAACTCATCTTGCCATGACAGCTATATAATATGGTTGCTCGATCCGCCGTTATGAGTGACTGAAGCCGGATATGTGTCCAGAGTCAACTGAGAGAGTTCTGTGGATATAGGACTAAAATTATTTGACAGGCTGACAGTGTCTCACAGCTCATCTGGAACAGTGCCTAGCAAAAAATTTAAAGTGCTATAAGGTTTAAACAAAAAAACAAACGCAAAATGTTTAAATGCCAATTTGTTTTATGTTATATCACGTTTGAAAAGGAAACTTCAGTTTTTGTTAAAATATTAATTAATTAACTAAAATTAGTCAAAAACTGAAAACATATCCAAAATACAGGTCAACGCTTTTTTGGAACAGTCTTAGAAAAGTAACATATTAGGCGTATAAAAACTTAAATAAGGATGTTAATACTTAGTATGATATCCTTTAGCCTTAATAACATCCCTTAACCTATTATTCATGGAAGATACCAGCTTCCGGGTAGTTTCTGGACTGATTTTGCTCCACTCATCCAGCAGAGCATTTTTGAGATCGGATCTGTGATTCCGGATGTTATTTTCCAGCAGAGCCCACAAATTTTAGATAACATTTAAATCTGGAGACTGGGCCTGTGGAATTATCATGTGGGGGCAGTTCCAAATAAGCCAGGACTGTACTAATCCGGACTTATGCTAGGCTGTTGTCCTGGTCGTTGTCGTGGTAGAACCGGAAAGTACGCCGGATTCCTAGCTTCTCGGCACTTTGGAGTAAATTCCACAAAAATGTGGAGTTTGTCTTCAGTCTTTAAGTATGACTCTTCCAGATCTCCAAATCCTTGTCCAAGTGGGTTTTGGCGAACGTCATCTTAGTCCCTTTATTTTTTGCGCTTATAAAGGGCTTCTTCAGTGGTACTCGGGCATTGAAGTCATGTTTGCGCAGAACCTGGCGCACAGTTTCCACACTGCACTTTTTAAGTCTTTTTTACTCCGTTTGTCCATAGTCCTTGTTGACTGGTTGCACCCGAGATGCAGGATATAACTAAACTGACTACGAAGGATAGGTCTATTTATACCGAACATAATCAACCTGACGTAAAAAATGGCATCCAGGTGTCCATAACGCCAAAAGTCCAAATAATATGTGACCATAAATTAAGGTACTTTTTTACATAACCCGGCCTAGCAGGTGGGGAAATCCCAGTTTATTGGGATCATATATTCATTATGGTGGTTAATATATGTACCTGCCATCGGTCTTTTGAATTTTTGAAAAATGTTGGATAATTAGTTTATGGCAGGCAATTAAAGTTTTTGCTAGACACTGGACCTGATGAGCTGTGAGATACTGTATATTTTGAATTGAAGATAGAATTTGCCCATACCATTTACAATTTGTACGTGAGATGCGCTTATCTAGTGATAACAAGAGAGAACGTTGCAGTCGTGGGTAACCGACTGCGAAATACTCTGATACCATAAGTTATACCATCTGATAACAGGTTCCATAGAACTGGGTGAGTATGGTCAAGAAATATCGACCTTTGAAGGAGATTTTTAGTAATCTTCACTTTTGAGAATTTTGGAAAAAAATATGTTGGAAATGTTTCCTAGCTTCCTTCCAAGTCTGATAACTCTAGGTCTTAAATAGCGTTATATATGCTTTTATAAATTTTGGGGGCGGGACTGGGCATGGCCAAACAAATTTTGGAAGAGGATCTTAGTAATCTACCTTACAAGTTTGCTAACAATAGTTCTTAAATTGGTTAAATTGGTCCAACATTTTTTCGGGACTTAGGGGAGATACCAGTAACATACTTTCTACATTTTTTTGGGATTCTAGCTTACAAACTGTGGAAAACATGTGCATTCCAGATTTCCAGGGCCAACGATCGTTTGAGCGACATGTGTGGCCGTGGTCTGAAAATATATATGCCGATCTTTGAAGGAGGTTACCAGCAAGTTACCTTCCAGGTTTGGTCACTCTATCCTTAAATTTGTGGGAGATATGCATTTTTATCGATATACACTCCGAAACACCGGTTTTGGCGATTATGGGCACATGTGTGTAACTTTTTTAATCGATTCTTAAAAGCGGCTACCAGTAATATACCTACCAAATTTGACGGCTGTCACTCAAAAACTGCGGAAGATATAGGCATTTAAAATTTGTTGGGCGGGCGGCCTAGGGGCGGCGGAGGTGGTCGTGGCATATGCCGATCTTTGAAGGACATCGCTGACACCATACCAACAAAATTTTGTAACTTTAGCCTTCAAATTGTGTGAGATAAGTGGCTTTATCGTTTTGCGATTATCGATATTTTCGATTTCCTAGCCCCTGAGTGGACGTTGCACTCCAATTTTGACATTTTGTTTGACGCGGGCACAGATCTGTATATCTCTAAGGGTGTCGAAAAAAGTCGCGTTCATACAGATGGACAGACAGCATGACGGACATTGCACAAAACCAATATATTAGGCAATGCGGTCAGGGTAACGCCTTGTTAGCAATGTGCTTTCCCACTCAGTATTCGTTAACGGGGAGCTCAAATATACAACGGCAGACAGTGAGTCGAGCAGAGTCGATAAACTGGAATGTACAGATAAATATTTATTTGCAAACACAGGTAAATGCGTATTTACATAACAGTTTTTGATAGTAGTAGTGATAGTCAAGTGGCGTAAAAGCCCAGACAGGTTTCTCACTTTTGTTTTTATCCATTTCTTTTTTGGGGGCGCACGACTTTTAAACAATACAAGTTTAACTTCAAGTTAGTCGCCAGCATATGCGCTGGCATTGTTTGCCTTAAATTGTGTGAATGTGGCTCACAAGTTGCGTTCACTTTTAAAATACCTTTTTTATTGGGGTAATGTTTCAATTGAGTTCTGCTTGGCGTCTGTCAGTCTGGTGATTCGATAAGTGGGCTTAAGTTGTCAATTTGGTTCAATGCTAAACGCACCTTCTGATAGCAATAACCGATCAATATTAATATGCTATGCTATTCAACAGATTGCAGATCGAATATTTTTGCGATGTGGAGCTGAGCTGAGCTTAGTTATGCGTTCACGGAGCTACCGTTGAGATCACCCCACAGGGACAACAAGTGAAAGAAGACAACAGCAAGCAAGTGCAGCAACGAGGTCGTGTTGAGTTGCCAAAAAGTGTAGTAACGAGTAACAAGCACAGAGTAACGAGCAGCGAGTAATAAGAACGACAGCTGGTTCAACAAGCGGAGGCGGAAGCTGCATTTGGTTGGTTGTCGTGTCAGCATCGTCATACAGAAATGACGCTGACCACAACGGCCACACCACCGAAGAGCAATAAGAAAATGGATGTGAAGGTTTTACCAGCCGAAGAGAATCTGCCCACCTCTGAAATGGATTTACTCGCCAAGCTTGAGGCCGCCAACAAGCTAATTGAAAGCGATGCCAAGAGCCTTAACTCGCTGCACTCAACGCATAGTCGCAAAAACTCGGACACGAGCCAAATAAGCATTACTTCAAGTGAGTGTAACTAATTAATATTGAAGGAGAAACAGCAAACAGAAATTCAATATTTTCGCCACATTACAGGCGGAAATTCGGTTGCCGAGGAGGATATCTGGACGACATGGGCGTCCATATTGAATGATTGGGAGGGTGCGCTCAAGCGCAAAAATCCCTGCGTCCGTGAACTGGTGCGTCGCGGCATACCGCATCATTTTCGCGCGATTGTCTGGCAGCAGCTGAGTGGCGCTGCCGATGCAGATAAGAAACAGTATGCAGAGTATATTAAGGCGACGTCCGCCTGTGAGAAGGTGATTCGGCGCGATATAGCGCGCACATATCCGGAGGTGGACTTCTTCAAGGAGAAGGACGGGCCCGGCCAGGAGGCGCTCTTCAATGTGATCAAGGCATATTCGCTGCACGATCGCGAAGTGGGCTACTGTCAGGGCTCCGGTTTTATTGTTGGGCTCCTGCTCATGCAGATGCCCGAAGAGGAGGCGTTTGCGGTGCTTGTGCAGATAATGCAACAGCATCGCATGCGGCATATGTTTAAGCCATCGATGTCGGAGCTCGGTCTATGCATGTACCAATTGGAGAATCTGGTACAGGAGCAAATACCCGACATGCACTTGCATTTCCAGCAGCAGGGCTTCCAGACGACTATGTATGCGTCCAGCTGGTTCTTAACGCTCTACACGACCACAATGAATGTGAACCTCAGCTGCCGCATCATGGACGTCTTTCTCAGCGAAGGCATGGAATTTATTTTCAAGGTGGCAATGGCACTTCTTTTAACCGGTAAGGAGTCGCTCCTGTCCCTCGACATGGAGGCCATGCTCAAGTTTTTCCAAAAAGAGCTACCTGGGCGCGTCGAGGCCGATCCAGAGGGCTTCTTCAATCTGGCTTATGCACAGAAACTCAATACAAAGCGCATGAAAAAAATGGAGAAAGAGTATCAAGACTTGAAGAAAAGGGAACAGGAGGAGATGGTTGAGCTGCGACGATTGCGGCGTGAGAACTGCTTGTTAAAACAGCGCAATGAATTGCTCGAGGCTGAAAGCGCTGAGCTGGCCGACCGTCTGGTTCGTGGTCAAGTCTCTCGCGCCGAGGAAGAGGAGACCAGGTGCTTAATTATTCCCTATATGCATACATAAACACGGATTGTATTAAGTCAATAATCAATTTCCCTTTTCATCCATTTGTTTGTCAGCTATGCCATTCAAACGGAGCTAATGCAGCTCCGACGCTCCTATTTGGAGGTGTCGCATCAACTTGAGAATGCCAACGAGGAAGTGCGCGGTCTCAGTCTGCGGCTACAGGAAAATGTAAGTGTTGCCTAACGCCCAAATTCATTAATCGTGGCTATTCTCAGTTGTATTGTAACTAAAAACTGAAAAAAAGCCGTGCTAAAGTAATAGTAAGCTGTTTGTTAATAATTTCTGTCTTTTCCATTCTGTTTATTTCTTATGGTTATGGTGCTTAAAACAACAAAAAATATCCCAATATCTTAAAAACGTTGATCCACATCTTAAACGTTTGCACAATCAAATACAAAAAAAACAATAAAAAATAAATAAAACAAACAAAACTACAAACGTATAATTTGCTCAACGCCAAACAGAACGTTTCAATCGATAGCGTAAGTATCGCAACTTTATAGACATGTATATGCAAATACACTCAAATATATATATGTATATATATTTAGGCCTCGTAGGTTTTTGTTGTGGTTGGTTTTTTTTTTGTAACAGTTGCATATCAATATTGAAACTACATTGATTTACTTTGCATGTATGTTATCTTTGATTTTGTATACTACTTATTAGATTGTTGTCTTTTAACCCAACTCACACATTGCGCCCATAATGTATCTGTTCTCGTTCAATCTCAGGTTAAGATTATTTATTTAATATTTCGACTGGATGTTGGAAGCTATCGATAGGTATTCAAATATCAGTTGAGTGTATTACTCGAATGTTTTAAATTATCGATGGCTTTCAGGTTGTGATTTGCACATTATATATAGACATATGCATGCCATCTTTATCAAGCGCCAGTTGTAAACTGTTTTCAAAGCTTGTGTTGTACTCATTCAGAATAACTCGCGTCAGTCGTCTATCGATGAGCTAAGCATGAAGGAGGAGGCACTGAAACAACGCGACGAGATGGTCTCCTGTTTGCTGGAGGAGTTAGTCAAGGTGAGGCAGGGCTCGGCCGAGAGTGAGGATCAGATACGAAATTTGAAGGCGAAAATCGAGGAGCTCGAGGAAGATAAAAAGACGCTGCGGGAAACCACGCCGGATAATTCCGTAGCCCATCTGCAAGACGAGCTGATTGCCAGCAAGTTACGCGAGGCGGAGGCCTCGCTCTCCCTCAAGGATCTCAAACAGCGCGTACAGGAGCTTAACATGCAGTGGCAGCGACAGTTGGCCGAAAATCAGCGTTACGATCACTGCGCCGCCTCTGTTGATTCCACGCCCAAAAAGCTCCTAACGAACTTTTTCGACAATTCCAAGTCGACAGAGCACACACAAAAGCTCGAGGAGGAGCTAATGACGACGCGCATCCGTGAAATGGAAACGCTCACAGAGCTAAAAGAGCTGCGGCTGAAGGTGATGGAGCTGGAGACACAGGTGCAGGTCTCCACGAATCAGCTGAGGCGGCAGGACGAGGAGCACAAGAAGCTCAAGGAGGAGCTCGAAATGGCCGTCACACGCGAAAAGGAGATGGCCAACAAGGCGCGCGAACAGCAACACAGGTGAGTGATGAGCAAAAAAAAATAAAAAAAACACTAAAACCTAATTTACCCGACTTTGGCACATTTCAGATACTCGGATCTGGAATCTCGCATGAAGGATGAACTAATGAATGTCAAAATTAAGTTTACCGAACAGAGCCAAACGGTTGCCGAACTGAAGCAGGAAATTTCACGTTTGGAGACAAAGGTAAGTTAATTTCTTTATTTGTATACTCTGACTGATTTATTGTAACTTTCAGAACTCGGAAATGCTTGCCGAGGGTGAACTGCGCGCTAATCTAGATGATTCCGATAAGGTGCGTGACCTGCAGGACAGGTTGGCTGACATGAAGGCGGAGGTATGTGTTGCCAACGGTTTACGTCGATCTTTTTTTGGTTTTCTATTTCGGTTTCGGGCTTTTAATACTGACCGCACCCAATCCACCACATCACTACTATACTCACAAACTACTAAACACACACCCACTAGTCGTGTACATATTTACACATACTAGTGTAACCCCATCTTGCACCGTCGAAGTGCATTCAAAAGACCATTTAAATGGTGCAGTTAGCTCTGCTTAAAAAAAAAAAACAATTACAGTTCATGCTAACTTCCCATCAGCCTATGTGCTTTGGGCGTGGTCTACGCTTTTCATTTTTAGTTCTCCGCTGTTTGTATATTTTTCCGTGCGTTTTTGGTATTTTGAAACTGTTCAAGATAATAATGTCATTGTTTCTTATTAAATCTATTTCTCACTCCATACACAAAACTATGCGTCTCTAGTATCCCACGCCAATAACCAGCCCCGACACTGAGCCGTGGAAATGGATAAGTTAAACTAATTGAAAAAGAAAATGCAAAACAAGCCAACAAATTCATCGTCGACCTGCCAAATGCATATTACCTTAAATTCCAGTTATTCCTAAATCAAATTAAACACAAAATCATCAAATCAAATTGATAAAGAAAGTTCAGTTCCCTTAAGCTGACCCTTCCCAATTATTGTCAATATTGCAGTATGTACCCAAGTACTTAGTAATTTTCTTTATAGACATTGTTGTCCATTTTATTTGCTCTTAAATACATTTAGTGTTTAAAGCACACTTTTTAGTGTCTATATGTTTCAATTTGAGCATTTCCCACTGCCTGCTGCCTCTCTCTGTCTTATTTATCTAGTTTGTCGATAATAGTACGCATCCTATTGTTCTCCATGACATCAACATATATTCATACATTATGTATCCCTTTGCCTTATGTATTCCCTGTCGCCAAAAATGTTTGATATTTTTACTTACAAAAACAGTCAAAAATTATTAAGTTAATTAAGTTTTAAGTAAAACTCATTTCGCCTCTGCATTGAATAATAGATGAAATCTGTTCTTGTATTTTTTTTTACAAGATATCTGTTAATTGTATCGAAAAGTGTTTGATCGTAAATTTTGGTTAAGCTTTCCATATATATATAAAATCCTAAATTGAATATTTGGTATCTTAAATCATTACATATTACATATATATACATAATTAATCGACGTTAACAAATTTCGTTTCATATCTCTCGCTTTCTTTTATTATTTTTCATAACCAGATATGCCTGTAAGTATCATCTACCTGCTCTCCTGTATATATCTACAAACATACGTGCTCTCATCTTTAAAATGTAGCTGGTTTGGCTTGGTTTCTGTTGTAGTTTTAGATATACATAGTGTCTTATAGTTCGTTATAAATTAAACTTAGTTGTAAATGTTCAAACACACATACACACACACATGCAAACCTAATCACTAATAAACACAACCAAATAACGTAAACGTAATGCATGCATACATACGCAAGTAAAAAGTACAAAAAACTGACACTAATCGGCCAACATAATTTCCTGCTGCAGTTGACGGCGCTTAAAAGTCGAGGAAAATTTACGGCCAACAAGCTGCGCAGCGCCTCCATACAGTCCATCGAGTCGACAGAGATCGATTTAAGTGATCTCAACATGGTGCGTCGCGGGAGCATGGATTTATCCACATAATATTCAGAGCAGACGACGGCACACATTTACATACATATACAAATGATATTGTTGAAGCAATCCCCTTACATAGATCCATACGGTTAAATGGATTAAATGGTTAATGTTAATGGTTAAATGCATATACCTGACTAACTGTGTGTGTAGCGGTCACAAACAAGATTTGATAATGTTGAAGTTCAATTAAAATATTCATTACATATTTATAGAAGTAATATTATCTATGTTTGTATGTTTAGAACAATTTTTTTTGCACTTCATTGTATGTATTTATATATTGCTGTTATGTTTGATAAAAACAAATACCACTTACTTTTATTTATTGATATGAATAGTTTTTTCACAACTGCTAAATAATTTATATATATATTTTATATATATATATAAATATATTTTTTTTTTTACATATGTAGTATATGCAAACATAAATATAATTATAATTATAATTATGTAATTTTCTACCCAACATTTTTAATGTAAATTTTAAATTGAGAAGCTAAAAATATTAAATAACAGACAAGAACAGCTGTCTAAGGCACGCCGAAGATTATATACCTTTGCAGACCTAGAGTCCACTATAGCACCCAATTAATTAATTCTACGATGTATAAAAATGTTGGATGTCCATTTATTGTCAAAATGTTAGGAGCATATAAGCACTCGTTATTAGTTATTTTAATCCGGATATCTCAATGAACAAAACAAGTTGATTATGCAATAGTTCTTCATACGACAATTTGTTCTCATGGAAGCTATTTGATATAGTTATGTCCCAAGTTTCATCGGGATAATTGTAATCCTAAGCGATTAGCTCACATAGAAACACATAGACAGACGGACATACTATATTGAGGCTGATCAAGAATATATATACATTCAAGTATCGTAGATATCTCCATCAACGCGTTACAAACTTCTGCAAGGGTATAAGCAAAAATAAGAAAAAAATATTGAGTTTTAACGTAACTATTTTTAGAATGATTACATATAAAACTATGCAAACTGTCTAAATACTTTTTTATTTGTATTTTATATTGCTTACCTCTTCAAGTACACGTATCTAGTGTAGTATGATATTTTGTAAACTTTTCCACACACACACACGTGTCTGAAGCGGATTTGTAACTCCTCATCGTATAGTTAACTAAGTTTGACATAATTATGAATATTGTATGAATATAAACATACCTGCACACAAATAATACGAACATATTTAACGTATTCTGTAGAACCATACACACCCAAACAACAGGAATATTAACTTTTGCAATAAGCATTAATACGAAAACGAAGTGAGAAAAAGTTTTATATATAATGTTCAAACAAGTAACAAGCGTTGCCAAAATGTAATGACTAAAACAAAAACTCTATAAGCTATTTATAAAATAGTACGAAACAGAACCTCGAGATAAGCAATGCATTGCAAAGCTCCCTTAACTTACGATATTCCAAATACGATATTCGGTCAATACAATGAAACCAAGTAGTTGATACATACATACATATATATTATATGCATACACAGCACATATATATTTAAACAATTTTATATTGATACATGTATGTGTACAGCGCATCAATTATTTACTTAAAATTGTCTCTCGAATGGGTCTGCGATCTACCGATTTTGGCAACTTGTAAAAGTAAAAAACAAAACAAATCTTAAAAAAATATGTAGCAAGAAAAAAAGGTGTAATTAAGGTTCAGCTGTTTTCCAAGTGCAATAATTAATTGAGTTACGTTCTTTTATTAGTTCTTAAGCATTGTTTTATTTTTATTATTATTTTTTATATACGTTTTTTTTATATTTCATTTTGTTACTTCCTGTATACTGAAGTCATATTGTATTTAATTAACCGAATGTATTCTTATTCAGTAAACGCGCTTCCAATATCCTTTGATTTGCACTACATGACAAGACCAAATACATCCTTGCATATGTACAAGTACATCATGCTCGTATACACATATGCATATACATGTATATATAGCTCTAAGTGAATAATATGTCACAATTATTATTAGTCCAGTTAAGAATGCATAACTATATATATTTATTAACATGTTGCACAAGTTTCTTCGTATCTTTCAATATCTAATAATGATAAAAACAGAACTCTGGAAATACACACAGCCTTATAAATTCTGTATAAAATATCTCAGAGTTCTTTTTAATGCGCACATTCCCACTTCACTAATATTCAATATTCAATATCTCTCTCTTGTTTTTTATTTTGGGTATTTCTGAAATTATAGATTAAAATATAAGTGTAACATGCTAGTAAATATATTATTGAGTATGTGTAAGACAAATCTCGACAGCAACCTAACGTATTAGTTAAATGTGTATTAGTTAATGCGCACAATATTATAATATTACAATCATACATGGCATTTTCTGTGTATCGATCAACTAATATGTGCACTATATTTTTGTATACCTTAGTTCGATATTTGCTTTCACTCAAAACGTATTGACACAAAGAATTTATTAATTAAAATTAATAATTAAAGTTAAGCACACAGGCAAACACAAACACCGACAACAATAAATAAGTAATGGGCATAACATATCTGTAAAACATTTCTTACCATATATGTGTATGTATGTATTTATTTGATGCGTGGACGAAGCGCTTTAAAGAATATGAGAAGATTTGAGAGAGAGAGAGAGAGAGAGAGAGAGAGAGAGGGAGAGGGAGAGAGAGAGGGAGAGGAAGAGAGAGGGAGAGGGAGAGAGAGGGAGAGAGAGGGAGGAGAGAGAGAGAGAGAGAGAGAGAGGGAGACAGAGAGAGAGAGAGAGAAAAAAGAAAATTTTAAAGGCAGCCCAGATCGATCATTTACCATTTTTTCCCTCTAGTCGAACTATTGGCGTATATATTTACCCGTTGACTGCACTTCTCAGCTGACTAGTTGAGTTTTGTGAAATTTCATTGCACAATTTGAAAATTATTTATCAAATTGCAATAATAATCACATCTGAGTGGGATTTGTTAACAGTTGGGAGGGGCAGACAGACTTGTGGCTGTTTGCCTTGAAATGCTGTTGCCAGCACAGTAAATAAATACATACATATGTATATACCTATAAATATTGAATATGTACATTTGAAAAATATAATGAATATAATATATGAATGAATCAACTTCCATTTAAATAATTAGCTGAAAATGATTTAAATTAACATAAGTTTTAATTATTTTGTATTTTCTAAAAATGTTTTATTTGTATATTTTGTTTGTTGTTACTTAAAACACATTTTTATACATACACACACACACTCATATACAAACACACACACAAAACACAATACATTGAGAATAATGCCTATATATAGGAATTAAATTTATAAAATACCGGTTTTTGCTTATGTACGCAAATGAACGAAAATTTACATTTGTAGAAAATACTATTGAAATATTGTGTTGTAATTGTTCCAAAACTTATAAAACCGAATAAATCTGAAGACATTTAGTAGTCGTATACATATACCATTATGGTATGCTAGATTTTGTGGACCGTTGTTAAAACAACAAATTCAATCACTTCGTAATACACAATTTACAAAGCTGAGGCCAGCAAATAAAAACTTAAAATTAAAAATCTATGAAATTCAAACAACAGAAGATTCGTATACATTTTAGTATCAATCACAAGAACATACGAGCAAATAAAATGGTAGACACATCAAAATGTCAATTACAACCGTTGTTTTATTATCTGACTGTGGCCTTCGATTAAAGTGATTTCGTATATTCTCCGATTTATCGTTCATCTACAGGTTAAATCAGATTAGATTTAACAAACTTTAATGTCCCAAACCCCTTGACTTTTAAAATAGATGTCGGCTCTACCCAATAAAATACGAGTATTTTCATTTTTTCGTGCATTTACTTCACTAGGGAGTATATGTATGTATTTATGTAGTTGTGTATGGGTATTAATTTAGTCAAATAATATCAATATAGTTATGTATGTATGCCTCAATTAGAAAGCACATTAACTTTGGATACCCATTTTATCTTTCAGTGTATGTTCATCTTGGTGCTCTTGGTGGGTATACTTGGTAATGCTGTGGGCCATTTGGGCAAAAACTGTTCATTCGACATATAGATTTAAATCTAGTTTTTAACGTGTTCCATTAATATCTATAACCTAACAACAATGTTCAACAAAAAAAAAAACATTTAAAAAATACGCATTATAAGCTGCTTAAATCGGCACAAACAAAAAAAAGATAGGATATACTTATATTCTAGTATGTTTTGATTGTGTATGACTGCGCCGATTGCTAACTCCGCCTAGGAGGCGGGTCCGGGTCTGGTAACCAACATCAGGCTGCTGGGCAACTGCAGATGCAAGACGATTTCTACTCGTCCAAGCAAATGGTGCGCAGAATGGCTTCCACCACTGAATAGGGATCACAATTGGAGCTGGGGCGTCGATCCTCGAAGTAACCCTTGCCATCATCGTTGACGCCGCGGGGTATGCGTATGCTGCAACCACGATTGGCCACACCAGCGCTAAAGTCATTGATCGAGCTGGTCTCGTGCTTGCCCGTCAGGCGGCGTGCATTGTCCTGTCCCTGTTTGGGATCATAGGCACGAATGTGGCGCTCATGGCATTTGGATAGCTTAGCCACAGCCTTCTCAATCTCCCGTATGCCGCCGTCCTCGCGCATCACTTTGGTGGACACATTGGTGTGTGCGCCGGCGCCGTTCCAGTCGCCCGGCATGGGCTTGGGATCCAGTGTGGCCACAATCTGTACAAATAAGCAAGCTATAAGCTGGAGCTAAATGTTAATAATAATAGACTTACACCAAACTCCTCTGAGATGCGATGTAGGAGGAAGCGTGACATCCAGAGGTCATCGCCGATCGAGATGCCTAGGCAGGGACCCACCTGGAACTCCCATTGAGCAGGCATCACCTCCGCATTGGTCCCGGACACCTTAACGCCAGCATAAAGGCAGGCACGATAGTGAGCGTCGACAATGTCGCGAGCGTAGACCTTGGTATTGGGTTAGAAGTTGAGATATCTAGTAAATGGAACATCTCTTGTCGATAATTCGTTTTGGGACTCACTTTATTAGCACCCACGCCGCAGTAGTAGGGACCCTGTGGACCGGGGAAACCGTTCTTGGGCCATCCAAGCGGATGGCCATCGAAGTCAAGGAATGTGTATTCCTGCTCAATGCCAAACCAGGGCTCTTCATCGGCGCACTTATTGACCACTTCTAGGCACGACTTGCGCTTGTTGGTGGCGGTGGGTGTTCCATCGAATTTGTAGGTGTCGCACATAACCAAAATGTTGTTGCCTCGCCTGAATGGATCCTTGTAGATGGCAACCGGATAGAGATAGGTATCCGAGTTGCTGCCCTCCGCCTGATAGCAAGAGCTGCCATCATAGTTCCAAATAGGCAATTCTGCAGAGTTTCAAAATAAATTGGGAGCATGTGAACTGTGGCCATTAATTGCATTGGCCTCTTATGTCAGTTAGCCGCTAATTTGTACCACAAATGAGAAATGCAATACTCAAATTAATTAGTGGTAATTGGTTTCCATTTACATCAGATGCAATAAATGCCACTTTCTGCCTCAAAAAACAAAAATGATGAAGCTACGGTCACTTTTCACAATAATGTATAATACCCTTCAAATGTTTGTAATACATATTGTTTTAGGTATATCGTATAATGCAATATAATAGAATATAGCTGAGTATTTAATAGGCATATGCAAATTACTAAAAATAGTTATTGCGCAGTTATGCATTAAATTTCGTAACCACAACAGCAACAATAAAGCAACAATAACAACCGAATCCAAATAGACCCAACCCAGTTAATCATCGTTGAACCAATCTAACAGCTGCTACTAGAAAAGTTGCGATGCGTTTTAATCAGCGGCAAACGAGCCACACGCATGATCGAAGATGACATGAACTTCAAATCTTCAAAAATGGTGCATGCCAGCACAGTTGCCACTTGGGCCTCCGTCGTGACAAAAAGGAAAACACGAGCACTAAACTCGACACGACTCAACACAACGGGTTGATTCTTCGAAATTTGCTTACGGGCGTGTTCATTTAAATCGTATCGACTCATTAACACAATCAACAACGATGCCATGCTTAACTAAAAACAAATGTATACTTAAATCAATGTGAATAAATATAATTGGGGTCATTTAGAAAAGAATTTTGATAATCAATTCAGCTAAAATAATTGCAATTGTGGAGGCAAAAAAAAAATTATGATAATAAAAGTAATATATATTAAACATACAAATGTTGTATATTGAGGTGGTAGCAAGGCTTCAAAAGGAAAACATCTAAATCATATTTTCCAAAAACGTTATAAGCATTGTTTAACATTGAACGTCATACTAAACTAGTTTAAATACGTGTATTTTGGATGCATAAGCAGGGGTAACAAATACATATATACGAATTATTGTATCCAGTATCAATGATATTATTTAATATATAAAATAACAAATTTGAACTGCAAAACGATGTCTCTACTGTTAACGACCGCAAATAAATAAAATATGTCAGAAAGTAAAATTTAATTTACTCGCTTTCCTGTTTAAATTTGAGGCTTGTTGTATTTGATTAGCAATTAATAAGTAAAATTCAAACATTGACCTTAAGCGAAACCTTAAAGGAAGGGCACTAAAATCCCTGCTAAGCTTAAATGTTACGTACAGGTTACTATTCAAATGTTTGATCGTGCTACGGCATCACTAGTTTTTTGCAATATTTATAATTTATGTATTTTAGGCTAAGATTCTCAATTTCTTTTATAACACAGCTATTGAGAGATGTAGATAGGAAGAGTGAGTTTGCAAAAGGTGTAGCTGGACAGTTGGCAGTAGCATTGTTGCCTTTGGCACACGTAGAGAGGTCGTAATTGTGAGAACCTACCGTACCGTATAACAGCGTCAAGTGTTACCTTGAGTGTCCGTTTTCATTTACAATCTCGTGCCTCAAACTGACGTTTGACTGCTCATGACCGTATCTAACAGC
This sequence comes from Drosophila macrothrix, assembly GCA_035042055.1. Taxonomy (NCBI): domain Eukaryota; kingdom Metazoa; phylum Arthropoda; class Insecta; order Diptera; family Drosophilidae; genus Drosophila; species Drosophila macrothrix. Next base: position 25,857,123 of record JAWNLX010000587.1, read on the forward strand.
GTACAGTATCACGGGTCTAGGGCATACCAGGGTCTAGATAAATCCTAAGTTTACCTTGTACATATATCAAATGCCTTCGAAGGATGACCAGTAATTGGGTCAACTTATCGATTGTATTTTCCATGCAGCTCAGCCCAATTTACGTTGCATATACAATGTTAGTGCGATTGCGTTAACCCTTAAATGTCATAAGCAATGCAAAATTAATGAGAGTCGTTTGTCTACAATTGCACTATTTGTCTACAGTTGCAGCTCCATTCAATTTGCGCACTGCGATTATTTGCTAGTTTCTTCAATATAGCTGTCTATGCAAGTCCCCGCCAAATCACTTGGCAATCATTTTTCAAGTTCAGCATACACACAACACCTACAGCTAGAAAAGCAGACCGCTTGGTTTTTTTTCCCAGGCACGCGTCGTTGGCGTGCCAGCAACACTGGCAATATTACGTATTCGCCACAGCTGCTGGATGTCACTGTGACGTTGCGTTTGTGTTGTGTGGAAACGTGTTGACATTTATCACACCGATATTTCTGCATCTCAAAAATAGCTACATATATCTATGTAGGCATATGCCCAGGTTTTGGCTGAGATTCTTAATTAGTCATTGTGCACATTAAGTCTTCTGTGTTCCTATATGCAACAAACAACATCTAATATACTTTGTGTGTAAGTGCATAAGTGTTATCTTTAGATATAAAATAAAGAATATTAAATCAATATATAACAAAAGCATAATGTAGGAAATGAGTATTAATAAATAAACACATGGAAACACACGCTTTGTAGTTATATAATGTGTTTCCTGGACTTAACTTTGTTGTTGCTATTGAATTGTTGCTGCACTTCCAAGTTGAAATTATTTAATTGATTTTTTGCGCTACTATTAAATGCATACGTTTGTGTGTAACCAGTTTTTTAAAATATTTTTTTAAAGTTATATACAATTATATACTTTTATCTATTGTGTTTTACTATATATGTAAATAATGTAGTCGAACTATATACTCTGCTAAATGGTATAGTAAATTCGCATTCGCATAATAAGCTCAATGCAATGCGCATATATCGCGTTGCTTCATAAAAATCTTTTTATTATTGACTCTTTTCTGTTTTTTTTTTGTGCCATTCTTAAGCACACGTGTCGCCTCTAATTGCGCTCATATACTGATTAGGTGTATTTATTTGTAATTGCCAAGCAAAATCATTAAACGTAAAAAATATCAGCGGTAAATTCCTTTTAAGTTGTACGCCATATAAGCGAAATCGCAATATCAGACGTCTATACTCAAAATTCAACGCCTGCAAATATAACTGCAAATATAAACGATTGTACATAAACTTTCGTTCGTGCCAATATTGATAGAGCGAAGAATTGCTCAAGTGAATGATGTTTTGCACAATAAGCAAGATATATTTAGGTTCAGCTGAGTAGCTTAATCTTTTTATAAGTAGCACTTAAGACTCGTTGAATATGTCTATATATGTCAGCAGCCTATCTGTTAGGGGCTCTCAATGTAATTCAGAAAGACAGCTCAGACTATTTGGCAACTATGTATAATTGCATGGCTTAGTTTGGCTGTAGTACTCTGGAGTAGTACTTACCCTTTGGGTTCGATGGTATAAAGTCAAGGGTGCGATCCTTGCAGCGCAGGTCCTCACCAGTACCGTCGATCCAAATGTAGGTAGCCTGTACAATGTTATCCTCTACGGGCAGAGTGAGATAACGATCCAAAATGGTTTTATTTATGCGCGCATTGGGCGAGTCTTCCAAAATTCTAGCAGACATACTGAGGGATTAACGTGATGGATTTGGATATGGTTTTTGTGTGTGTCGGGAAATGTGTAGAAATGAAATTAAAATTAATCAATTAGCTGTTACACTTTATTTGAGCGCGCTCGTTTAGTTTTCTGCACACCTGTTTTCGATTTGTTGAATTTAGCTTGAGAAGGCGAGTTTATTATTTGTAAGGAAATTTTTTTTAGGTTTAAATGTTTTATGTTGTTCGCTGAGTGGGAAGCGCGCGTAACCTTTACTGGAACACGACTAAGCTAGAATGCGTTATTCCAACTCAATTTATAATGTCAGACTAAAACCCAAGCGACAGCAGTAACAAATTGTTATTACTGCTACTACTTACAACAAACTGAGCGGATAGCCAGCGGACGCAGCAGCAGCAGAAACAAAAACAGCATTGAATTAAAACAAGTGAGAACGTTTTACTGGGACGTAACCGACTGCATAATACTCAGCTGATGATCAGCCGAAAAGAGGTGAAGACAGCCGGGTGCGGTGGTGGGCGGAAAATTGTTCAACCTTTGTGAATGCTTGCCAGCAATCGATCTTGATATGTCTTCGATAAAGGTGAATCTAGCTCTATGGCAAATTTGTAGGAAATTTTTAAGAAACTTAAAAGGAAATTATCATAAATCCGCATTACAATTGTGGTAAGCCTTATTCCAAATTTGTATGAGCTATATGGTAACATAATTTTTTGAAATGATTTTTAGGGTGATTATCGAAAAACCTACCTTCCAAATTTGGTGACCTGCTTTAAAAAACTGGGAAATATATGGGGTTTCTTTTGTTACTTTTTGGTGATTTATCGATTTGCCAACAAAAAAGCATATATATATATATATAACAATATATATATATAACAATATACATATAGCAATATATAAAAAACCAATATACGCTTCGTCGGTATCTGAGTATAGATACAAAAACAAAATGAATTGCTACTGATGACGCCGACGCAGCACCATCAATGGCGACTGCGACTGAGGTAGCGACAGAGGTCGCAACGCACCCACAACCCACAATTCCGGCGGCCTCACAGCGGTGTAGGCGGCAGCGTCAGCGATGGCTTCTTCACCCTGTAGCTGCTGCATGATCGGAATATCGCGAAAGTCACGGTTCCGGGTAGAGGTGCGTATGATCACGATATAACACTATACGATGTGACAGGAAAGTATTTGGTACAAAGATCTTGTCATTTGCCCAACTAATTAATGTATTCTGTATGAACCGACGCTCAGAACTCAGATAATCTACTTGCTTCTATAAATAGACATTTTTAAAATTGCCTATATTAGGTTAAGTTAAGCTGCAACGGGGCAACTTATCATTTAGATTTGCATCCAGATTTAAATGTTATGTGCACTCCTTAACTGAATACAGTGTGCACTTGAAAGCCTGCTGCATTAAAAAAAAAATAAAGCAAAACACTGCAATGGCAAATAATGGCTGGAACACACGATTTTTAATTGAAAACTATCGGTGACTAAATTGAACTGCACGAGACCTTCGTTTATCAAAATGTGCACATCACTAATACTGATGCCGACATAGATTACAGCAGAACGTCAACATTTTGCGATATTCAACGTCATTGCTATCGTTTTGACGTCAATATGTCTAACTGTACATACTAGAAAAATATGCACACATGTATATGCATGCTTTTGCATGTGTCTTCTTTATCAAAATATGCACGACTATTTATATGTATGTATATATATGTACATATGTGTGTGTGTATGTATATAACATTTTGTCTTTAACTAAAGATGCGCTTGGTCCTTACCTCATTTATATCTGACTACTCCTAATGTTAACATCGATGATTTGAAGTACATGATAATATGAATAATCCTGTCAAAATCCTAGTTTGTAAGGGAATGGTGCATTTTAAATGGAATCTGATTGATATGATATGATAGGCAGATAGGCTTATATATGTATCTGATTAGACGCTGATAAAAAATTTGCGTATTTTGTTCATGATTTGTTTTTGGTAACTATACAACAAATATACTTATCTTTTTGAAAGTTAAAATATTTGTTTAACTTACGATGAATGCATGCTGCAAAATATTTATGATATTTTTATTCGTGTTTGTTATTTCACAGTGTTATTTGGCTAAAAATTGCGTATTTATATAGGGTTTTGGTTACATGCGCGTAGAAAATAAAGTTCATAGATGTTTATTATAATTTTAATTTATACCGAAAAAAAATGTCTATGGAAAAAGTTTTTTTCTCGAAAATTTCACATATATGATGGAAGTGCACGTATTTGAGTTCGCTTGATTTTATAGAGGCCGCGTTTCGTCAGCGCATGAGATTTTTAGAGACTGTGAGGTTTTTTTGACGGACTGCACTCTTAAAGCTTCGATTGACCAGCTTTTATACGCGGTGTTTGCCCGACTTTGGCTGTGAAGGTGCGATACTAAGACTTGATTATATTTATAATGTCTGGAAAAACACACACATTGACCTGTGATGTGCTAATTACTAATACAAGATTCTCACACTTCGAGTTTGGCGTTGATAGCTTCGCATGGCCATAGCTAGGTATGGGCAACACGTAAGTTTCACAACCTATCATCCATTTCATAGGCATTTACCTTCAAATCCTTACTGTTAGAACAAAGACCATCTGGGACATAAGATACATAGGATACATTAATCAACTTGCTCATTGTGCTTATATTGTTCCTGGTTTGGTGATTTGCCTTCATCTTAAACTTTAACTAACGAGAACTAGCCGAAAAGTCATCGACATTGACAGAAAAGTAACACAATATTACTGGAAAACTTAATATTCTTTTCCTACCTAATTCATTTTTATTCGTAAACATGCAACTTGTATTATGAGTGTATATAAGTCAAATAATAATAAAAAAATTCTTCAGTCTATCTAAAAATAATCGCATATTAACGTTGACCTTGTCTTGAGACTCGCGTTTCTCATACCTGATTCCAGTGCCGGTCGAATACAAATAGGATACGCAAAACTACTTTAAAGAATATTTTTAAGAGATATTCTACAACTTTCCTCTCATTCTTTCTTCTCAGAGAATAATATATCTTATATCCTTGTATATACATACCCATTTTTAATGTGTTCAGTCAATAAAAATGTATCAATTTAAAACTTCTTTTGTTTTCAATGTTTCGAAAATGGTAGCTAGAATTTGAACTTTTCGTGGCGAATCAGAAGCTACAGATAAATTTAACAAAACTTATTGTAGCTAATTTAATATTTAATTAACAAATATCATATTAAATTAAGCAAACGTTAATTATTTGTATGCCGATCGCTCGATGACTATCAGCTGTGCCTCATTTCTCGTTCATCGTTCCTTTCGTTGAACTTCTCATGTTCCGTTAGTCACGTAAATTGTGTACGTCGGACTTTTCCGTCTGGAAGTTTTTACGATCTGTTTGGAGAATCTGATAAGAGTAAACGAGTCGTTTGGAGCCATAAAGATGGTCGCATTCTTTAATCACAGATAGTGTTTATTACCCCCGGTCCAAACACGAATATGTCGATTTAAGCAGCAATCCTATATGGCGTATGAGTAATCGATGTAGGTGATTTGAAGAGGTCTAGCACCGACAGTTTATAAGTGAGTGGAAAGACCGTAATCGACTTTGAACTTTTGAACGCTAAGCAATTGTTCATATATGCAACTCATCTTTAGATCAAGTATTCCAATTGCCGCTATATTACATGATATTTCTGGAATCGATTTTCCAAATGGCCAGTAAGTGACGCTTATTTCATAATTTATTCCATGAACCCATTAAAAAGGGGAGCGCATTGCTATAAAGTGTGTTACACTAAAATCGAAATTTTATACCCTAAAATTGGCGCATATAACTATTAACAATTTATGTTTTACGCAGCTGAATTCTTTAACTTCTTTATTCGTGCGGCCAGGTAGGGCCCGCCCGCGTATTTAATCTATAATAAACTTATCTAATAATCATGTGCAAAGTGGTGACAGTACCCAACGAGTGTATCCCATATTATACTCGGAATTATCACGTCAAGTTAATCAAGGGCGCATATATGGACATACATATGTATGTGTACATGTGAACGCCAGCATCGCCAGTTCCAGTGAGTCCATCCAGCTAAAATTGAGCCGCTTGTGTGTACATTAAAAACAATGCCAGTCATGATCATCCAACTTGGTCAATTGACGGCTTGCCTCAATTTGTTGTAATTGGATTGCGTGTGAATGTTATTATTATTAATATATTCGCTGCTGCATGCCGGGAACGGATGGGGGAGTCAGGTGATAGTTTCAGTGCCAGTGCCTGTGCCAGTTGCGGCAGGCACCCCAGCGACCTGCTGCAATTTAGCAATAGCTACAAAATAGAATAAGTTCTGCCCCTTAAATTAGCGTTGATTCAATTTGCTAAAGTACTCGTATAATTTTTGTACAATCGCACGAAAGCTAATTTTGCACTTTATGTAACCGTTGCATTTATTTTTGTTGTTTTTTTTATTCAGATCATTGCATCAATAAATTTTCATGGTACGACCTACAACCATCTTATAATAATTTAATGTCATAAAAATAAACACTTTTTATGAAAATGTATGTACTTGTATTCATTTTTTTCCATGACAAATTCATTGTTATGGTCAATGTGAACTCTGGCTTGCAGAGGTATACCATCAGATAGCCGCTCCATCTGATTTTTACTAGACGTGCTCAAGTTTAAAACTCGACTTAAAACTACTTGCGGTAATGGTTTTTTGCATTGCATTTAATCACTTATTCACTTTTTTATCGACGTTTTGTGTATTTATAAAGCATTATATTATATAGGTTTTTTTTTAAATTAAACAATAAACATGCTTACATATACACTGTCATGCACTTGAGTACAGAAAATAATTTTATAATGTTCAATTTAATTGGTCTTCTAATCGTTTATTGCTATTCTCATCTGATTACCTTTGTTGTGGAATTTCAGAGAAAAAAAATAGACATCGCGACTGTAATTTACTACAAGAATTTATTTTTAATTTGTCTTTGATTTTGGTGAGAATGTGTTACTTTTTTTTGCATATATTTATAATAGGGACAAATTTGATATCTTCATTCTGAATAAAAAGTAGGAGATGTAAGCTATAGTTGAGTGGACTGGGCTACTAGATAACCTTAACTCTGCCAGTAAAAGTAATGTAAAATTCCGGTGAATATTTCGGTTCTTTTTTTTTTTGGAGTCAAAAAAGAACCCCATTTACGAAATACAATTAGGAATGCTATAGTCGAGCTCGACTACCAGGTACCCTAAGCACAGCTGTTGAATGTATTATTCTAGTTTTATTGTCAACTACCTCAAATTTATTGCAATTCAGCGAAGTACTCTAATCGGATGTGAACTTATTCCAAAGTAAAATAATGGAAAATAGTTCAAATATGGAAAATGGCCGAAGCAAAATAGATATTTAAATTTTAAAAAAACAAATTCAAATTCGTTTCACATTTTACATTGCGCAACCAACTGTGCGTACTTTGAGCTTTTTAACACAAAGCGATAATATTTCGTATTACGAGAGATGTGATGTTATTGCCTTTTAGTTATTAGTCGAAATTTCAGTTCAATGTTTTCGGACGAAGAATTTTGTAGCTAATGAATTTTAACATTGATTTGAGGCGATTAAAAACAAAAAAAGCTAACTACACCTTGACGTCAACATCAACAAAAATTGATAATGTATTAATAAAATTGACTTTAAAGGTCATTAAAGCTCAGAATACAACAAGGCCAGATTAAGAGATAAGGCAAATTCATCATTATTCCCTCGATTCGATTGCTCTTTATCACTTAAGATCGAGTTAGGCTTCGCTCTTACTTTGACAGTTTTTTAGCGGTTGTTCTTTATTACGTTTAATATTTGCCTGATTTGCGATTCTGAAATGATGCAAAACCATTTCCCATAATGAGACAGGATATTGTAGACTAAGGAGTTACCTAACTAAACTAGGTACAGTCAGCCACGAACTCTGTCGGTTATTTGATAATGAGAAAAAAGATTTAGTGTCCTAGGGAAACATTTCTTAAGCTCGGAAGACTCAGAAGAAGATTCTCCCATTCGTGAAACTTCCCAAATATAATAAAAATAATAGGCTTTCACATGCTACCAATATAGTCGAGTATTCCGCAATTGTGCTGCCAGATCCATATAAGCACATGCAATCAAGAAACAATATTAAAGAAAAATACTGAAATTTTTCATTGGGAAAACTGCGAAAAGTTGTAAAGCTTTCGTTTTTTTTAGATGCGTAGCTTAAAATATTGTAATTTTAACAAAAACTCTTAATATCAAAAGTAAATTGCCAACACAGGTGTTCTCTAATTGTGATTAACTCTCATTTCAATAAATTGCTCGAAAGTTACTCTTAATAAAGAAAGTGAACAAATCACGGTTTTGAAAAACTCCACCCATAAAGCTAAAAGAGTACCACGGATTTGGAGATATCCAACTAATTTTAAAACATAAAAATGCAGCAATTACAATTTATTTAATTTGCTTACTGAAGAGTTCCATTATCATAATTTGTATGAATATACATATATATACATATACATTTAAGTATGCACATATTTTTAGTGTGCAGTTCTTCGCATAACTTTCTCAGGGCCATCGCCAGATCGGTCAGATGCTGTTCTTAAGTCCCAAGTGTGCGACTTGCATAAGCTGATTAAAATATCACAACTGTTAACAAAAAAGACTACATTTGCGCCTCGTGGCATAAGTAAATACACATATATATATATATATATAGATACGTAATATTACTAGATACGAAACATAATGGTACGCGAGTGAATAAAAATTAATAAAATTAAATTAAATTTAAATAGCTTCGGTTGCCTGCTGCAAGTTGCCAATCTTCAGATGATGGAAAAGACTATTTAGATGGGTTGATGGTGGCGCTAGTGGAGGTCTTTAGCATTTGGGGCATTTCACTAGGCCCACCTCGTCGCAGTTCATACATTTTAGTGCCACAAATTCGGCAGTAAAGTGATTGCGATGCACCGACTTCTTGGAGCCGCTACACGAGGGGCACGGCAGCAATCGATAGCCACCGCACGTCCGGCAGGTGTATGCTGTCGCAAGCGACTGTTTTAGTATGTAAAATCAAAAAAATTCAATTTGTTAAGTACAAGTGAACAAGCCAATCCAGTGAACAATGCTCACCTTATATGGTTGCAGCAATTGGCGCAGTTCGCCGCTCTCATTTAGACGCTCTATGATGTCGGCATCCTGTAAAAAGTAAAGAAAATACGATTAGACAAGCTGTGAATGTAAATATGAGTGATTATTGATTAAATATACAACTTACGCCAATGTGCTGGCCTTCAACAAATAGTTGGGGCACGCTTATGGTCGCATGATGCATGCGTTCCCGCATCTCCTTCTGATATCCAATGCTCATGAATACATCCCGTTCCTCAAACTTGATGAGCAGTGTGCGCAGTATCTGCTTAACGTTGGCGCATTTCGCATACGTCTCCCGTACAATGCCCATGCTGGTTGTATACAGCACCACTTTGCCCAGATCCTTTTCCATATAGTTCTACAAGTGAGAATTGCAGATAAAAACAAAATTAATCACAATTAATTTGGGTTGGTTTGTGCACTAAGTAGTTTGTGGCTAAGAAATATCGGTGAGATCGAATTCGCAAAACGGCGAATCTGCTCAAAGAAGACAATCGGCGAAGAGGGAGAGTAACATGCGATGACGACGAAGAAGGAGTTTCAGTTCGGCCTTTGACGAAAGAGGTTGTAAGAGCTGTATATCAAGATGAGAAAAGGACGGGAAATATTGAAAAGACGCGGAACATGAAATACAAGAACTTATTAATTACATTATATTAACATTATAATCATATTAATAATATCTGTAACAATAAAAACCTCACATTATTATATTACTACGTTTTAAAAAAGATAACCTTCAATAAACATATAAAGCGATATAGATACACGGATACTCAAATACAGGTACATTTGGGAATTTGTCTACTAATTGTGACAGCAACAAGTGAAATATTGTAAATAAACCAAGTCAAGCCCACATGGCTATTGATATTAACAAATCAATGAGAATTGAAATAAGTAAGAGTGCTGTATATATGTATATTAAGTTTTGCACCTAAATGTGAGCAGGTCTGCAAGTGCACTGCATAACACGTGCATATACTTACATACAGTGTCTCAGACCTTATTTCGACCAGAGCTCACAATATTTTCAATAACATTTAAATCTGGAGACTGGGCCGGTGGAATTATCATAAGGGGGAAGTTTCAGATAAGCCAGGACCGTACTAATCTGGACTTATGCTTGTGGTCGTCGACCTGGTAGAACCGGAAAGTACGTCGCCTAGCTTCTCGGCACTTTGGAGTAAATTTTCTTTTAATATATTGAATTACACATTCTTGTCAATTGTTGTTTCAATAAACTCCAAACTTCCGGCGCCGGCTGCCGAGATAGATGCGCATACCATGACACTTCCTCCGCCGTGCTTGACTGTTGCCTTTAGGATTTTGGGATTCAGCTCAGTATTGGACTGTCGCCACACATAATTCCGTCCGTCCGAGCTAAAAATGTGGAATTTGTCTTCAGTCTTCAAGTATGATTGTTCCAGAACTCCAAATCCTTGTCCAAGTGGGTTTTGGCGAACGTCATCTTAGTCCCTTTATTTTTTGCGCTTATAAAGGGCTTCTTCAGTGGTATTCGGGCATTGAAGTCATGTTTGCGCAGAACCTGGCGCACAGTTTCCACACTGCACTTTTTCCCCATTTCATCCTGCACCTATTGAGTCCGTTTTGGAGCCAATAGCTTGGGATTTTTGCTTATTTTCCTGATGATCCTCCGCTCTTCCTGTTCGGTGAAAATCTTGTTTGGTGCCATTCTGCCCTTGTCCTTTATCCGATTTTCGTCGACGAAGCGACGAATGATGTTGAATACAGTTGACTTGCTTAGATTTACCATTTCAGCTATTTGGCGATGTGAATATCCATCCGATCTTGAAGTGTTCCAGGATGAGATTCCGTTGCTCGATGGTAGTCCGTTTGTCCATAGTCCTTGTTGACTGGTTGCACCCGAGATCCAGGATATAACTAAACTAACTACGAAAGATTGGTCTATTTATACCGAAAATAATCAATCTGACTTAAAAAAATCCGGGATTTATGGCACCCAGGTGTCCATAATGTCACATAATGACGCAGTGTACGTACACGCAATCGTAACGGGGCTCTGCAGAATACACACAAAGACAAAGACTTTCTCATGCATGCGCTCGCATATTTATGCATACGGAAAATGCTTGCTATATATATACAGTGTCTCACAGCTCAAACGCTGCAGTGCCTAGCAAAAATTTTAATTGCCTGCCATAAACTAATTATACAATATTTTTCAAAAATTCCAAAGACCGATGGCAGGTACATATATTAACCACCATAATGAATATATGATCCCAATAAATTGGGGTTTCCCGACGGGCTAGGCCGGGTTATGTAAAAAAGTACCTTAATTTATGGTCACATATTATTTCGAGCAGTGGCGTTATGGACACCTGGGTGCCATAAAACCCGGATTTTTTACGTCAGGATTATTATTTTCGGTATAAATAGACCAATCCTTCGTAGTCAGTTTAGTTATATCCTGCATCTCGGGTGCAACCAGCCAACAAGGACTATGGGCAAACGGACTACCATTGAACAACGGAATCTCGTCCTGGAACACTTCAAGATCGGATGGATATTCACATCGCCAAATAGCTGAAATGGTAAATCTAAGCAAGTCAACTGTATTCAACATCATTCGTCGCTTCGTCGACGAAAATCGGATAAAGGACAAGGGCAGAATGGCACCAAACAAGATTTTCACCGAACAGGAAGAGCGGAGGATCATCAGGAAAATAAGCAAAAATCCCAAGCTATTGGCTCCAAAACGGACTCAATAGGTGCAGGATGAAATGGGGAAAAAGTGCAGTGTGGAAACTGTGCGCCATGTTCTGCGCAAACATGACTTCAATGCCCGAATACCACTGAAGAAGCCCTTTATAAGCGCAAAAAATAAAGGGACTAAGATGACGTTCGCCAAAACCCACTTGGACAAGGATTTGGAGTTCTGGAACAATCATACTTGAAGACTGAAGACAAATTCCACATTTTTAGCTCGGACGGACGGAATTATGTGTGGCGACAGTCCAATACTGAGCTGAATCCCAAAATCCTAAAGGCAACAGTCAAGCACGGCGGAGGAAGTGTCATGGTATGCGCATCTATCTCGGCAGCCGGCGCCGGAAATGTTGTGTTTTTTGAAACAACAATGGCCAAGAGTGTGTATTTCAATATATTAAAGGATAATTTACTCCAAACTGCCGAGAAGCTAAGAATCCGGCGATCTTTCCAGTTCTACCACGACAACGACTAGGACAACAGCCAAGCATAAGTCGGGATTAGTACAGTCCTGGCTTATCTGGAACTGCCCCCACATGCTAATTCCACAGGCCCGGTATCCAGATTTAAATGTTATTTAAAATTTGTGGGATCTGCTGGAAAATAACATACGGAATCACAGATCCGATCTCAAAAATGCTCGGCTGGATGAGTGGAGTAAAATCAGTCCAGAAACTACCCGGAAGCTGGTATCTTCCATGAATAATAGGTTAAGGTATGTGATTAGGGCTAAAGGATATCATACTAAGTATTATCATCCTTATTTAAGTTTTTATACGCCTAAAATGTTACTTTTCTAAGACTGATCCAAAAAAGCGTTGACCAGTATTTTGGATATGTTTTCAGTTTTTGACTAATTTTAGTTAATTAATTAATATTTTAATAAAAACTGAAGTTTCCTTTTCAAACGTGATATAACATAAAACAAATTGGCAATTAAACATTTTGCGTTTGTTTTTTTATTTAAACCTTATAGCACTTTACATTTTTTGCTAGGCACTGCTGCGTTTGAGCTGTGAGACACTGTATATGTTGTCTGTGCACTTACTTAAGCTTCTTTCAGTATTATAATAATTCTATTAAGGTTGTACGTATATATAAATATATATTAAAGTCAACCGTTGTGAGTTCTAAAATGGTGCTAATATTGCGAAAACAAAGTACTCATAATTTAGGTGAACTTCTTTCACCACATTTATTCCATGTAAATGCATCAAATATAAGCCTGAGTCTATATAAAAATCTATATTTTTTTTTACGCTTCCCATTCACTACAATTTGTGGTATATGTTGTATAGTATATGTATATATGCGAGTACAACTTAATGATACACTGTATTTATGAAGGCATTAACAAATTGCAAATTACTCAATTGATTACAACTCTGCGATTGAAGGCAGTCTATTAGTAAAAATATGTAATTTAGCTTGCCAGCTTAGTTGTAGTTGTAGTTGGCCAGAGCGTTTATTGGTTTGCATAATTTCACATGTATAAATGAGAGGCTAAGACTGTGGCAGTTACATATTTTTAACGAGTAATATGGCATATTAAGCAGTATTAAGTACTACAGCAACAAAACCAAATAGAGGGACAAAATATAAAACTGGCACATTAATAATTGTCATTAACCGTCATTTGCGATGTGTTGCATTGGGATATAGTGTGATGTGCATGTCTCTAACAACAAACTTCAAAGCCATGCTAAGTGATAAAAGACGCCAGCAGCAAACAACTATTTCAAGACCAAAACTTGTTTAGCTATCTGTGAGTGTGTGTATGGTTGGGCGAAAGGACCTCCCCTTCAACCCCTTTTTGCCAGTTTGAATAAACATTTCAACTGCGTTCCGAGTTGTTGTCACATCATCGTACCATCGTACAGCACACAATTAAGTCGTGCTTTTCCAGAACCGTTGACAGGCCGAAAGAGCCAAAGCCAAAGTCAGCAAAACATTAACATTTTTTTTTTGTTTTTATGTTTTTAGCGGTAACAGGTAAAGCTAGTGGGCAAAAAGAGAAAGCAGGTCACTTACGATCGACAAGTGTCGGAGGATTGTTAATCGCGAACACAATTGTACCGAGAAACATTTATATATGTATACATATATATATATATATATATATATATATATGCTATACATAGCACAGACGCTACAGCATCTCAGAGTCAACAATAACATTCGGAATGCAAGGAGACGTGGAACATACGGTTATGTGAGCAAATGCCACCAAACAACAACTGCAGCCAAAAATTCTGCAACTGCAAAATTCACAACTGTGCGTTGCGTTGTGTCGCTTTGTGGTTCCATAAAGTTCAATTAATACGTCATATGGGGCTGGACATTATGTAATCGTATACGTCTTTCCCAAGCGCGCTTAATTGCTTCAATACCGATCAATTGGGCGCAGGGGAATGGCTGCCCATAACGAGAAAGAAAGACAAACAGTTACAGCCACACCAATCGCTTGAATACACTATGAGTACTTGTCGAAAAATATCAAATCGAGATCATTTCAAGTTATTTGTATCTTTCTCACCAGTCATTTGAAAACCCAACGTATTTTCTCCATTTGATAAACCCACTGTATCAAAACAAAAACAAACACATTGTCTGTGGCTTTAATAAATTGGTTTCGATAACTCTTGTCAATATCATTTTAATGACGACCTTGAATGAGTGTTTCGACTTTTCGCTGTCAAAACTTAATGAGAGCGAAGACTAAAAGATTAACAATGAGAAGAACGATCGGCATAATCTATGGTTCCTCATGAAATGCAAAGTTTAATGAAAATCAAAATACATACAATAAACTTAATTTATGTAATTAATTCTGAGATAAAGACGAATTAATAAAAATAATTCCGCAAAAATCGCATATGATAAGTCAAATCAATTACAAATTTAAATTTAAAATGAATAACATTTTAGTCAGCTTCAAGTGACAGAATGATGAGTCATAAATTCTGTTAGATAAATGTTTTTTATTTTTGTGAATATGCTGACATGTCTGTATAGTTGTAATACTCTTCGAAATGACTGCATTTAAAGGCGGTACTGAATCAACATTCGGTCTCCACTTTTTGACGGTTCTTATGACTCTAAATTATTGCAGCAAGCTTCAGTTTCAGTTTTGAATATCAGTTTTAGTTTTTCAGCTGAGCTGTAGGTGGGAGCTCTTAGATAGCAATAAAATTCACAGATGTCGACGCTCACAAGCACACACATATACAGTGTCTCACAGCACATCTGGAACAGTGCCTTGCAAAAAATTTAAAGTGCTATAAGGTTTAAACAAAAAAACACACGCAAAATGTTTAAATGCCAATTCGTTTTATGTTATATTACGTTTGAAAAGGAAACTTCAGTTTTTATTAAAATATTAATTAATTAACTAAAATTAGTCAAAAACTGAAAACATATCCAAAATACAGGTCAACGCTTTTTTGGAACAGTCTTAGAAAAGTAACATATTAGGCGTATAAAAACTTAAATAAGGATGTTAATACTTAGTATGATATCCTTTAGCCTTAATAACATCCCTTAACCTATTATTCATGGAAGATACCAGCTTCCGGGTAGTTTCTGAACTGATTTTACTCCACTCATCCAGCAGAGCATTTTTGAGATCGGATCTGTGATTCCGGATGTTCTTTTCCAGCAGATCCCAAAAATTTTAAATAACATTTAAATCTGGAGACCGGGCCTGCGGAATTATCATGTGGGGGCAGTTCCAAATAAGCCATGACTGTACTAATCCGGACTTATGCTAGGCTGTTGTCCTGGTCGTTGTCGTGGTAGAACCGGAAAGTACGCCCGATTCCTAGCTTCTCGGCACTTTGGAGTAAATTCCACAAAAATGTGGAGTTTGTCTTCAGTCTTCAAGTATGACTGTTCCAGAACTCCAAATCCTTGTCGAAGTGGGTTTTGGCGAACGTCATCTTAGTCCCTTTATTTTTTGCGCTTATAAAGGGCTTCTTCAGTGGTACTCGGGCATTAAAGTCATGGTTGCGCAGAACCCGGCGCACAGTTTCCACACTGCACTTTTTCCCCATTTCATCCTGCACCTATTGAGTCCGTTTTGGAGCCAATAGCTTGGGATTTTTGCTTATTTTCCTGATGATCCTCCGCTCTTCCTGTTCGGTGAAAATCTTGTTTGGTGCCATTCTGCCCTTGTCCTCTATCCGGTTTTCGTCGACGAAGCGACGAATGATGCTGTATACAGTTGACTTGTGTAAATTGACCATTTCAGCTATTTGGCTATGTGAATATCCGATCTTGAAGTGTTCCAGGATGAGATTCCGTTGCTCGATGGTAGTCCGCTTGTCCATAGCCCTTGTTGGCTGGTTGCACCCAAATTGCAGGATATAACTAAACTAACTACGAAGTTTTATATTAGTATATTGATACCGAAAATAATCAACCCGACGTAAAAAATCCGGGTTTTATGGCACCCAGGTGTCCATAATGCCACTGCCCGAAATGATATGTGACCATATATTAAGGTACTTTTTTACATAACCCGACCTAGCAGGTGGGGAAACCCCAGTTTATGGGGGTCATATATTCATTTAGGTGGTTAATATATGTACCTACCATCGGTCTTTGGAATTTATGAAAAATATTGTATAATTAGTTTATGGCAGGCAATTAAAATTTTTGCTACACACTGCCGAAATGAACTGTGAGACACTGTATATACATGCATGTATGATGTGGAACATTTCACTTTCATTTTGGTGGGCAAAAGCGAGCTTCAATTTGGCAATAATTGGTTACTTTAATAAGCCCATTTGCTGCTTTCTTTTGGCCCTGAATGCAAATCGAAATTAAAATGCAGCAAACGTCCCATGCCCAACAGTTGCTCTTGTCGCTGTTGCTGCTGTTGTTGTGGTTGCTGCTGCTGTTGTTGTTTAATTGTTTGGCAACATTTCGTTTTGTATGTTGTGTTGCTCTCCTGAAACAATGTGCAGCACCTCAATTTGTGGCTGTAAGAAATCTCTCAGCGCATTAAATCTGGTCACGTAAAACCATTTTCATTTTCACTTTCATTAAAATTCAAAGTTTCTTTTGGATTTTGGTATTTTTTTGTTTCTGCCACACCTTTGTCAAGTAGAAATATGCATTGTGTATTTTTTGTTCGTCTCTTATTTAGATATATATATACATATATTATTAAACTCCAAATTATTTCTTATTGAGCATCAACTAGCTGTGTTTGATTATTATTATCATTACTATTGCGTGCGGTGTCATTTGCATTTTATGTTAGTTGTTTTCTTTTTATGTTTCTTGTTAATTTAGCGGCATTTGCTAAAATCTCAGTGAATAAATTTTTGAGCAGCTTTATTGCGATTTGCTTTCGGCTTTGTTTTTGTGAGATTCATCTTAATTGATGGCATTAACATTATGGCTTTACTTTACAACTTGGCAATACGATTTGGACAACATTAGAGTGAGGCCAAGTGACAGCTGCGAGTACAATTTAACAATGCCGATTGAGACAAGCTCAAAGTCGGTTTTCTCACTATGAAGTTCAAATAATAAGACCCTAAGCATTATGTTTACTTGCACAACTGAAAATATGAGAAAGTTGTATTAAATTATGGAGATAAATGTAATCGAACAATGGCCCAATTTCGCATATTGCTGTAAAGCTTCAAATTAGTTGACATCAAGTTTGATCTTCTCAAAGAACTGCAATTCAACTTTGCTCAGTAGTTGCACTTTAATTTTGTTTTATATTCTTATATTATATTAGGCTACTTGGAAGGTATCAGAACTAAACACATATATAATTAGATTCTTATCTATGTACCTCTTTCCACTACACCACCATCTACAAAATTTCTTACTAACCACTCAGTCGAAAAATAAACAATAAATTGTTTCTAGTTGGGAAGGAACATGTGGACATGTGAACATACTTGAGCATATATATATGTATATATAGCTTGACATTGATTCCATTTAATGTCTATGGTACAGGCAAAAGGTGTGCAGTTAATTATTTCAACATATACATACAATTTTTTTCGATTCGCCAAGCAGTCGCATAACTTTTAAATTATACATTGCTCATGGTTAAATGAAAATCCAAAAGCAAAGCGATTCGAGTTGAGTCGAGTCGATTCGCATAATTCATGTGCACACATGTATTAAGATCTATGTTTAGCTGCGAAACACTTATGGTACCTGCACAAACACGAATGTACATAAATAACAATATTAAATTGGCGTTGTGAAGCTTAAAACGCAAATCAGTATTATAATTATGTGCAGAATGCGCTGCCTGCCGATCTATAGCATAACTTTCAAGAAATAGCCAATGGCCGAAATCAAAACCCAAAAGCCAACTGCCAACAAATACTATCAAAACAACAATAATAAAAAACAATAACTAACGCGTTAATTATGCGCATCTACAAGTCAAGCACATATACAATAAAACAAAATATTTGTTTGATGCAGGGATCAGCGGAAGCTTTGATGGCGGTTGTACGAGAGAAGGGGTCCAGCGAGTTTTTTGGGGGTTTTTGTTTAGTCGAGGGACAGGTATTTAACAAAGTCAACCACAGAAACGAGTCGAGCGACCATTAAAATATAATTTAGATAATTTATGTTTAAATTTCAGATTTGTTGTTGTTGTGTGTGTGTGTGTCTCAGCCGTTTTAGTCCACTTGGCTTCAGACGAGACCGTTTATATGTATGTGTTTAGTACATATGGATAAAAATTAAAGTTCACATAAAGAGTGTACGCCACGCCCACATAGACAACTAGTTTATTTTGAATATTATTTGCTTGAAGTTAATTTCTAAGCAATAATGTGGCACCACTGCAATGCATGTAATTGATTTCGCAAAATCGAAGAAACGTAATGGTGGCAGCAGCAGTGGTAAAACAAGCAAATCATCGTTACAGATAGAAAACGTATGTATGTATCTATGTGGGTGTGTATAGACAATAGATACATAATTTTGTTGATGACTCGGCAATTTTGGGGTGAATGCGTGAATAATGCAATTTCAATAACACTGCAATTTTTGCCGGTTATTGTTTTTCCTTTGGCAGTTGCTCAATAGGATTTAACAAAAAAAATTAAAAACAACAAAAAATGGGTCAACTAGTCCGTCCGTCTGTATTCCTCTCGCTCAGCCAGTATAGTTGTCATCGGGCTACGCGTGCCAGGGTCAGTGCTGACCTATTAAGAACTTTCAAGACAGCTCAAGCAAACTAAAAGAAATCCAAATTGAATCAAAAGTTAGCGTTTTAAGTCACAACAACAACAGCACCTGCAATTAGTCAGGGCGGACGCTCTATTTAAGCCCACATTTATGGAGCCTTTCTATTCGGTTTATCAAATTCTACATCTGTGTGCTACCCATCTATGGACTTCCGCCAGACCCAAACGTGACAACAAAACTTTCCCAAACCAAAATGTCTTCTGTTCTTGGCGTAAGTAGTATATGGAAATTCTTTTGCCATATTTTTGTTCGAGCCAAAATGCTTTCTTTGGCCGAGGCAATGCAACACATTGAGCCATTTAACGGTAAATTAACCTACAAAATACAACAACAACAACATCACCATATTCTGTAAATGGACAACACGGTGTTAATTGTTCATTAAACATTCCAACAACCATTCTCGGTTAATCATTTGTTATTTGTAATTGTTGTTGTTGTTACTATAACTCAGTTTCAAAATAAGAACAACAAAAATATCTTGGCTGGGTTGACTTTCACATATGTAGTCTAAAAACTAAATAACAAAAAAAAAAAAAAATCCGGCAGGTGAGTCAATCTGGGGGTGTGAACTGTTAATTGCAGACAGCAAACTGAATATTTCAAGCAGATAGACGGCCAAAAGGCATAATGTCAAGTGTATGCCTTTATGCTGCAACTTTCGAAATGAATCCCATAGAACAAATTTTGTACGAAAATTGAAATTATTTTTAAAAAAAAATTTTTCGCATGAGAGTGCATTCATTGCTTAGTATCAGTCTCAGATACATTGATCTCTGTGTGCATAATATTACTAACAAAAAATCAAATGTTTTCATAAGTATTGTTTACAAATCACGAATTTTATAAAACAATCTGTCTATTGTATTGTATTCCTTATTTTAAAGCAATTATTAGCTATCCATATTCAATAGAAATGTTTCTGAATTAACTTAGCTGCTAGACAATTTATGAGACGTCAAGAAGAAGAGCACTGAAAATTGTAGAGGATACCTTCGGTATCAAAGTATAAAAAGTGTATAACAAGCAATATAAAAACTTGAATATAATTGTATGTATTCTAATATATATATTTATACAAAATATGAATAAAGTCCAGCCAATCGACACCAACTGAGGTAAACTCAAGCTCAGACTGGAATATCCAATAACAAACTCTCACCTAATTCGGAAATTCTGCTGTATCGGACTTTGCACTTCAGCGCTAATCTTTGAGTGCTCGTATTCGTACTTAAGAATAAAACAAAACCCAATCCAAAGCATTTAGCATTGTTACTCACTTTGACATTTGGTTGTTGCAGCTGTAGGAAGGTGGCTACTCCACTGCGCACACGATTCTTGACGCCGCGCACGGTTCCCTTGGAGGAGCGTATAGTTGATGCTTGGTGTGTGGTGCTGCGCATATCCTTGTAACCGGCGAAGGCATTATCTTTCTCTACCTCGGGCACCTGCAACTCGTCCCCACGCTCCTGCTGCTGCTCTGCGCCATCACTGGGCAATCTGATCGCCTCAAATTTCGGTGGTATTGAGCTGCAGCTTTCCGTAACAAAACTACGAAAATTTGCATGCTCATTCACATGGAAATTGTAATATTGATCCGCTTCATATTGCAGCGGTCGTCCATCGACTTTTGTTGCACCCACAATGCGTTCACTCCCATCCACATCCCTATCGTGTATATCGCGCAGCAGTGAACTTGGCAACAGGGCGCCCAATTTGAGCAGCGGTTGTGCCTCATTCGAATGCAACGAATCGCAGCTCAGCGAAGAGCTGCTTTCATCACACTCCTCGCTATCGTCTGTCAAGCTGTAGGCTCGTGAATGTGATTGCGAATGCGAATGCATGACAGATTGCTCACTCGAGGTATTCACTCGAATGCGTGTCGTCTTCAGATGCAACTCCAGCTTAGGTGCTTCATTTTTGTTGCTGTTGCTGCTATCGTTGCTATTGCCGTTGCTGCTGGGCAATTTGTTGCTTTCGAAATCACTGCCAGTACCACTATCCAGAGTCTCGCAGGGCGAGTATTGGCCACTGGACACCAAATAGCAAAGCTGATAAGGCGCCATGACAGACGGTGACACATTTTGTGAATGCTGCTCTTGTTGTTGCTGATGTTGCTTTAGTTGTAATATCATATCAATGCCGCTTTGACTGTCATTCAGCTTTACCACGCTTATCTGTTTGCCTAGCCGGCGTGGGTTTTGACTTTGAATTAAATTCAAACTCTGATCGTTAGCAATCTGTATCTTGACTGTGTGCTGAGGCGCAAAGATGCCAACTGTTTCGGTCACTGCACTCGTTGGCCAATCGACTAACGTTAACTGACTAGCGCCGTCATCGTTGTTGCTGTTGCTGCAACTGCTGCCTTTTTCAATTTCACCGACTACAATCTCAGCTACAGTTTCAGCTTGCAACACGTTTCTAACGTCATCGGCAACATTGCAGCTGATAATAGTTGCTGCTGTTGACGACGCTGCTGCTGCTAGTTTTATTTCTACAGCATCAGCTGCTGCTGCTGGCGTCATTTCTCCGTTAAGAGACACAGACTCAACATCGGCCCCGGTTTGCCCAATGCGCAGTAGCAGCTGTGGATACAACTTTGTTGCTGGCTTAGTTGTCACTGCTGCAGCTGCAGTTGTAGATGTAGATGCTGTTGTTGTTGGTGTTGTTGTTAATATTTCTGTTGTTGCTACTGTGCTGTAACGAGTTTCCAAATCAACATTCATTGCATGGTCAACGTGCAGCGTCTGCAAATTACAATCGTTGTTGTTGTTGAGGCTGCTGCTGTTGCTGCTGTCGCCAAATGCCAACAACATTGTCTGCGACTTGAGCGACATTTCGTCGCTTTCAATGTTGTTGCCTGACGGCTTAGCTGGCTGCTCAGATTCAATTATTATTGAAATACCGCGTAACGGCCTTTGTGGCTGCTGTTGCTGTTGGTACACGCTGCCAAGTGTTGCAGCTGATGTTGCCATAGTTTTTGTTGTTGTTGCCATAGTTCTGGCAGCAACAACAGCATTTGGTAATTGGATGCGCAGCCAATTTCTAGTTTCAATTTTTGTGTAATTGCCGAGAATGTATTTTGTTTGTTGTTGTTGTGGTTACAGTTTGTTTCTGCTCATCTTGCTTGCTATTTGCGGATGACCGTTACACAGTGCGTTTTACAGTTAGGTGGCCACATGTAGATTATATAAGTACCTGCAATAACACAGAATAAAACGGAATGCATAAGTAAAAGAGACAGAGAGAGAGAGAGAGAGAGATAGAGAGAAACAGCGACAGAGAAAAATGATGCTACACCTACAAGACCTGGCCAATTGACTATCTGATCGACTGACTGATTGGGTGACTCTCTGACTAGTTGGCTGGGTGAATGGTGGCTCCCAGCATGAGCTTGACATTTAAGCCGAAGATGTTCAGACCCGGTTCGTAGAAAAACGCCGCTCAATAATAAATGTTAAGAGCCTTGCAAAAGCCAACAAAACCTAACAGCAACAACAACGACGACAATAAAATGGGAAATAACAATAATCATTATTATAATAATTAATACACAACCGCATTCAAAGCAGTGAAGACAAAAAAAAAAAAAAAAACAAATCACATAAAATAATAATTTAATAAAATAAAAAAACGGCTTAGAGAACCTTTGGCATGTGCAAAGAATTTACGACTACTTCATACGCTCCAATTGAGCTTTTTTGATGGACATACTCGTATTGAAATTTCGAATATTTAGTATTGAAATTAAATACCTGATTTTGGTAATATCATATCCGTAGCTAAATGAACCTTTATTATACATGTATTTATATCCCAAAGATCATTGAATGATACATAATTCATTGTCTCTGAATGATCACAAAGTGAATAAACACATCATCGATACTAATAGAGTATTGCAAATAAAAAAAGTTTAAGAAATAACACGGTAAAGAAAAAAAATTTACATACTTGATATATATGTACATTGGAATTACCGTCAAGTGGAACTCGGTTCTCGAGTTTTGGAGCTTGAGCTCTGCCTAAAGCTGTTGCTAATACTGCTGCTGTTATTGTTGTTGCTATATTTCTGGAAATTGGTAACTGGTTGCACTTGAACCTGGCAAAGTTGTCCAGTTGTGGGATATCCAGTCTGCAAATATATGAAGCGGGCGGACAAGGCTCCAATATCTCTAAATATTAAAGTTATTATTGTAGCTGCTGCAGTCGCTGTTATTGTTGTTGTTGCTGTTGCTGTTGGCCTGCATTCGTCGCTCATTGCACACAAATTTCATTTGGCGGCATACGAAACACATCAGCACGAAATTAATAAACCAAACCAAAAAAAAAAGAAGAAAAAACATAAAAATCAAACAAAAAAACAGATTGTGTAGCCTGTGGGGGATGGTGGGCGTAGTTTAAAGACACACACACACACACACATATATATATATATATATATATATATACATATACATACACGCGCACACACGCACGATTCTTGCAGAATTTCGAGTTATGGATTTTGGCTGTTGGTTTTGGTTTCGATTTTTTGTTATTTTGGGCGCCACAAAGCGACGCTGCGCGTACGACTCACTCAAAACCGCGCTGGCAACTGAAAACCACAGCAACAAAGTCGCGCTGGGTTTGCGTGTTTTGCCAGGAATTTTTTGTTGGTATTGTTGCTGCTGTTATTTGTTGTATTTTTTCTACCGGCCTCATTCGCTGCCGCGATGGCCGCCGCTGTCTCTGCTGCTGCTGCTGTTTCTCTTACTTTTTTAATTTTTGCTGTCAAGAAAACAACAAAAATTCCAGCAAGCCGAAGTAGCAGCAGCAGCGACGCCAACGAAATTACTTTAAAAAAACACAAAAAAACAATAAAAACAACAACAAATCAACAGTGAGCAGCAATCGCAGTCATAAAAGTTGGTTTAACGCAGTCAACAGCAGCAGCAAAAACAATGCGCGTTGAGAATTTGTTTACGTGCGCAGGCGCAGCTGACGACGCAGACGACGCCAACGTTGGTAGAGAAACAGCGTCAGCAAACACACCCCCATGGCAGAAACCCCTCCGCAAACCACCTGCTGCCTGTTGCTATTGCCGATGTTATTGTTGTAGTGCTCGTTTGTTGCCTATGTTAATTGTGTGCGGCTGCCGCAACTGCCCCAAGCTGCACAGTTTCACCAAAATGATCTTTACAATTTGATCCATTTATTTTGAAGAAACGATTTGTTTCTCTTCCCACTATACATTTATTGTTACCAACAATTCATTTGTGAATACTCCGTATGCAGGAAGAAAAATTTCGAGCACGCAAGATCAAAACATTTAAAGCTGACTGATATTAAGCACATTCCGAATACTAATAATAAATTCAGAGATTGCTTTTTATGGCAAATTAAAATATATTTAAATAATGTTGAATTTCCAAAAACCTGTAATTTTTGTTGCTGCGGTTGTCTCACTACTCAATAAAACCAGTTAACGGATTTGCATTCATTCAGTCCACTGTGCATACCACTGTTGGCCGCACATAAACGTCAACTTTTGCGGCGTTCGTCTTAGCTATTCATTTATTTCGCCTGCTTCGTATGTATGTGTGTATGAGTACCTGAGCATGGCTCAATGGATTGACTGTTTTTGTCTATTTCTCTTCATATCCATCTGCAACTCACTCTCCCTCTCTCTGCCACTCTCGCTCTGCCACTCTCGCTCTGCCAACCATTGGCTGTGCATATCTTATTTTTCTATTCAACATATTTATTGTCATTGTTGTTGCTGCTATTGTTGTTGTTGTTGTGGATGTGATTACGCCTGAGGTTCGGTTTGTTTAGGCTCGTTCGTCTAAGGTTGACTAGTTGTTGTCGTGCTGTTGACGTCGATGTCGCTGTTGGCATCGTTGTTGCTGGTTTGGTTTGCCATTTAGCTGTCTGTTATCAATCGATTGGAGTTGTCGATTGTTGTTCCTATTTGTACTTTTGTGTTGGCAGTGCATCGAAAACTATACCAACAATTTGTGTGCAGGTATCGCAGCTACAACAACAACAACAACAAGAGCAGCAGCAACAGCATCAATGCAGCAGCATAATTTGTATTTTTTGTCGCTTCTTAAGTGTGTTCGCATGGCTGCATTTCCATCTACATTTATGCAAAGCTTTTAAAATTTGTATGTATAATCAACGGAGCCACAACAATGTTCAAACCAGAAACAGCAAAGCCCATGGCAAGTTGTAATGTGTTGTTAATTTGATGCCCAAGTGGCAGCCAAGACCAGTCCCACTACCTGGCTGACCAGCTACCTGATTACCCGGCTGCCCAACGCTTGGCATCTGTTTCGCTTGTTGCGCTTCACTGCGGCAAGGCAGAAGGACAAACTGAGGGGTAGCTGCCACGTGACAGTCAGTCGTGCAAAAGGGGCACAGCCACAACTGCGATCAATTCAGAATCATAGTTTCGCTTGCCGTTAAGAATGACCCTTGTGGAAAGATAGCTAGATCCATTGCCACTCAAAGCTGATCGCGCTTAGTTGCACATGATATGCGAATCACAACGATCATTTAACGGAAAGCTAAAGTTAAAAGTTTTGTAGCATGCGCTCCATTTGAATTCAAGATTTGCTTCTTCTGTTTTCTGATTAAAATATTCCAAATCTATTTCAATTTCATTTTTTACCCATTAGAAATTGGCTTTTACAAAATAATAATTGAATCTTCATTTTTGTTTTCGCTAATATAAGCGTTGAGCATCGAAGAGTTTCTTTCGGATGTCAAAACTAAACCGATTTTTAAGCCGTTTTAGAATTTCTGACTCAAGATTGAGAAATCGATTTAAAGGTTGTTACCGTTAACGTTTTACACAATTTCTTTATTGTCATTAGGTAAACTATTGTTATAGTTTATCATTGGCACACTTTCAACATAGTCGTCATGATATTGAAGTTTCCTTTTATACTTTTATCATAAAATTACATATTATCCTTGGAATTTTGTCAGTACAATTTTGGTTTTCTCAAATTATTTTCAACAAAATACAATATTTATAATCGTTTATATATAATAAACAATTCATCACCTGAAATTACAATATTTAATCTTTATTTGATATCCGTGTATAAGATATCCTCTTATGATAGCGGTTTTTTTTTTAGAGTTTGATTGGTTTAGTTTGATTAAATAATTGTCTTGTTAAACTGGGGCATTCTGGCAAACTGTGGGTCGGGTTTTGGGGGGTAAAGTGTTCTTGTATATGGTTTTAAAACGTCTTTCATAATTATTATCAACATGGATAACACTTAATACAGTTATATGTGCACGTATGTATATACTATATAATTGTTGCTATATATAAATGTGTATTTATGTTTTTGTGTAAATATTGTAAAATTATTAAATAAATTATTTGCTGCATTGCACATTTAGTAACAATAAATATATACATATACATGCATATAATTGTAAATGATAATCCTTCGAGTTTTTTTTATTTTGTATGTGGAGAGATATGCATAATGAGTTGTTGTAATATGATGAGATATGCATAATGCGATAATAACTTCTTTAATAATTACGGGGCTGCCTTTTCTTCATATAATAAACAAAATATTGATTATAACACTAAGCACACAACACTGAGATGCGTCAAATCAACAAAGAGCTGATAGCAAAAATAACTTTGGCCCGGCGACCCACGGCTGCTTCGGGCCTTGAAAGAAGCGACAGGAAGCGCGTCGCTTGTCTCTATGCGACATATTCTCTAATAGAATAGAGACCCATCCCTTTATGAGTATGCGTCCGAGCAGGTATAAGATTATTTTATATGTGCGCAAATAGCAGCTATATTGCTAGTTACTCGCATACTCATCCTTGTCTTTTCGTGTGCAAGCGAGCACTCAATTTTAAATTTTTCAGTTTTTGGGCCTGATCTGTAAACTTTTGTAAAGTGGGGTGGTATAACTGTTAACCAATTTTGTGGCCACAGACCGCAAAACGTATGATGCAAATTTAAAAGAGGGTATCATTGTTTTGACATGCGAAATCTTTCTATTAGAGAATATATCGCAAAGAGGCAAGTGAAGCATTGACTTGTGTTCGCTGCTCGGACTCGCTTAGCCTGCAACATTTTGCGACGCGCAGGCTTCCTATCGCTGCTTTCAAGATCCGAAACAGCCGTGGGTCGCCGGGCCAAAGATTTTTTGTAATTAATTTTTCGTCGATTTGACGCCTCCATTCCTTGGCTGCTTAGTGATATTACTTTACTGTTTTTTTTAAATTAATTTTCATTGAATACAATTCGAAGCACGTTAAAAGTTTATCGAGACTTGACAATCCAAATGTTCAAATTGTGCCTGATATCAATGAGGGTTGTCAAAGAGCCAAATTTAAAAGGAAGCCCGTCAAAAATTATAATTCTAGTACATAGTTTTTCATTTTTAATTTATGTATATAATTATATATAGAGTTCTCTTCTTAGTATATTAATCGATTTCGATTTCAATTCGGCTGGATGAACGGTTCCGTTGTTATAGGCATTTAACAGATGTTTAGGTGTATTTGATAAAAAAAATTGTATATGTGTGGATGTGTACTTATTTCATTGTAACTGTAAAACTCGTAATGCTCGGAGCCCAAAGGTATGTGTTACCACTAAGTGCTTAGTAGTGCAACATACATATGTATAAATACAACGCTGGCCCTTATCACGTTTGATGCTAGCTAGAGTTTGTTTCTTATGGAATACAGTATATGTATATGGCAAGATCATAGGTACAATATGACTGCACTTCAAGCCGGCTTAATTTGTTAATATAAATGTATATTTGAAATCAATGAGATTTGCTTACTTTAACAATTGTGTGTATAATATTGATTAGAGCAAAGAAAACACCTATAACATTTAGATTGTATTGTTTATGCTCTACCCATAAAATGGATATAAAATAAATGTATGCATAATGTATTTAAACATGCAGTATGAGTCGTCATCCCTGACCCTGATAATGTATTTAAAAGCCATATAGTATATAATCATATTTCTTCTTAATATGAACTGGTTACAGGATATCTTTCTAGCGTGATATCTGCTTACCTAGTAATTTAATGGGTTCGGATTTTGTTTCATTATACTTTAGCAGCAACACAGAAAGTTGATTGAGGCAAGTATGTTTGTATGTAAATTAGTATTTGTTTGTTTGTAATTTGCATTAGTAAATGCATTACATTATTGTTCCTCCAATTGTTGGTGGTCTGTCGTAATAGGTAATATTTTATCGATACATATAGCCCGTGTATAACTTAAAGTGTATGATTTAAACATTGCTTTATCAAGAAAAACACACGTAATATTGAGCATGCTTTTGTATGCGTAGTATAAGCGAAAACTAATAATATTTATAATAGTATTTAATATAAAACAAAACAAAAAATGCATTTGAATGCATTGTAAACAGTGTTAAATGCTTAGGGATGCTCAACAAATAATAGTACAATACAATGGACTAATACTAACAGTATTCATGATGAGAGTATATAATATAAGTATTTATAAATAGTTATATATATTATATATATAGTCAGCAATCTTAGCAATCCATTTTGTCAAGTTGTCGTCAATTTCTCTTTGCATTTTTTTTGTTTGTTTCTTTGTAACTATAAATTAAATATTCAACATCAAATCGCACTATACGAAATTGGATATGTAGTACATATATAGTATGTTTGTTACACCATAACACAACTGAATATTAAATATGTATGTATATATGTATGCACACATGAGAGTACGATGATGGGTCTCACCGTTTTCCATATTAATAAATATAAAAATAAATATATCTTTCACGTACATGTTTTTTGTATTAGTGTTACTCACTGTTTTCTATGCCATCTGCCTTATACAAATCGCGCAGCATTATCGTAAAGCATTGAACATACTAATGAATTAATGCGGAAATATTATCTAGAATCTAGATTTTAGTTGTTTTGCGTTGTTTTTTGTTCTGTGTGTTTGGTTTTGTTGCTGAGTTCACAATTGCTTCTATCTATTTCCGTCGTGGTTACTGTTCTTTTGTCATCATTATTATTATTATCGTGGTTTGTTGTTGCCTTTCGAGCAGTCTTTGGGAACATATACATACATACAAGGATTAGATTTCAGTACCGATTCTGCTTTTCATCGGTGAGCGAGTTTTGCTTTAGTTATTGTCCGTATTTACAGTAAGTTGTGACTTATGCATTTTCAATTCGTATATATATATATATATATATATATATTATATTATTGTCATCGTTGCTGCGTCATGCAGCGTCTACACCTACTCCTCGTCTTCCTCGAGAGATTTCTCGGGAAGTCCGTATTTGGGACAGCACATGCCCTCCGTGCCGTCCATGTTGAAGCAGAAAACACTGCGCTCCAACTCAGTGGGCTCGTGGGGTACAATGCCATGCACCTCCCTCAGCTCGGCCTCGGGGAACCAAGCTGGATCCGAATCCTCCACCACCTTGATGCCGCACAGACTAGACAAGGATGAATAACAAACGGAATCAGTTAGGAGAGAGCTATGAAAAAGCCATTGCATGAACTAGTTATGCAACTGCTATTAAGTGAGAATGTTACAGTCGGGTGAGTGATAGTGGGTGGCAACGTATATTTTGAGGTGGGTGAGAAGGTGTGCCTCGGCCATTGAATAATCATTAATGTGCCTTTCAAATTTGGTGACTTGAGCTCTAAAATTGCAGGGAATATAGGCTTTTCAATTTGGGAAAAGGTTACTAGTAATTTACCTCCCAAGATTTTAGTAACTCAAACTCTACAGCTGCGGGATCATTTCCGATTTTTGTGGCGGATGCCAATATTTGAAGGACATCGCCAAACTTTAAAAATGTGGGAGATATGTTGCTTTATCCATTTGCAATTCTCGATTTTACAGCTCTTTAGTGGACTTTGCAACCAATTTTTTTTTAACTTTGTGGGACAACCCGACGGGTATAGCTTTGGTATCAGAGTATAAAATCACTTACCGTAATATTGCTACCACAGGTATCCACAGAATGGATGAGAGTATGAGCGCGAAGGCAATGACAATGCACCAATGCGGCCACTCCATGTTATCCGTGGCACCCTTTGCAGCAATCCAAGCAGGATAGCTGCTGCCCTCGGTTACCAGCTGATAGAAGGAGGCCAGCAGAATGGTGACCATGGCACAAGGAGACAAATACTTCCAGCAGAACATCCAATAGAAGCCCGGCCTCGACCCGGTCATCATCTCAATGTCATCCGAGAAACGCCTAACGCCATATATGTAGCTGATCGATAAACACTCGAAGAGTGCAATGATCAGCAGCGGAAAGTTGCCAGCAAAGCTGTCCATTAGCTGGAAGATATAGCTGCCGGCACCATTTGCAAAGCACATGGAAATCATGCAGCAAGAGAGGCACAATGCCTATTTGAATAGAAATGGGGATGTAGGGACTAAGATAACAATTTTAAATTAATTATATCAAGAGGACATACGCCAACGATATACTCCTTGGGCATATTGGGGAAGAGCTTCATGTCCACCAGTGATGTGACAACGCCCTCCAGCGTTCCAAACTGCGAATCGATGCCTAGCGTGAAGAGCATGAGAAAGAAGAGCACTGCCCAGAGTTGGGCGCCGGGAAACTGATTGATCGCCTCCGTAAAGATGATGAACGCCAATCCGGTGCCGGATGCACTCTGTAGAGAAAAAAAGAAAAATCAAAAAAAGAAAATCAAATCTAAATGATTTTAATTATGATAACAAAAACATGGAAAATATCCGTCTTCTTGCTGCTGGCCATACATATCAAAATATCATTTAGCCATTGAAACTAGCGGTCCAAAGATAAGTGCTTATCTTGTACCATAATATTGTTAATACTGAACCGATTTATAAAAACAAGAAATTGGAATAATGACTTAAATTATTCCAGTTTGCTCCTTATTCGAATTCGGGAGTAAGCCTCTTTAATTAAGACTTTGGCGTGCTTAAGATAACAATATTTTAACTAAATTTCGATTTTTTATTTGAGACTTACATTAGCCAGCTCCTGCTCTAAGTCGCATATGGGCAGATTGTATGTCCGATTTAGAGCGACTAATCCGGCACGCTCCTCCGTGCACCGATCGAAGGTCGCCGTTGCCTTGAAGCCGATCACTGAAAAGACGACGACGCCGGCAAACATGGAGGTGCCGCAATTGGTCAGCGAGACGAGTATCGCATCCCTATAACAATTGTTGTTGGCCGGATTGTATGAGCTGAAGGCGATCAGGCCGCCAAATGCGAGGCCCAGCGAAAAGAAGATCTGTGTGCCGGCCTCCAGCCACACGACCGGATCGAGAAGTGTTTCCCAGCGCGGCGTAAACAAATGCGCCACACCATCGGCGGCACCCTTCAGTGTGATGCCCCGAAAGAAGAAGATGATGAGCACCACATAGGGAAAGATAGCGGTCATGTAGACGATCTTGCCGGACGATGTAATTCCTTGCACCATGCATATATAGACCAGAAACCAGGACACAATCAGTGCAATCGCCATGTGATAGTTGAAGCTCTCCGGCATGTCAACGCTCTCTGAGCACTGCAGCGTTGTGCGATACCAGTAGAACTGTGTCGGCGACGAAGCCACACACTCCGGCTCGTGATCGTAGGTATAGTTCTTGTAGAGGCGCGTCGGACAGTTGGCCCACGGCAATGGAGACTCAAAGCTGTGCAGCAGATAGATCAGGCACCAGGCAATTATCGTATTGTAGTACAACGCCACAATGAAACTGACCACCGCTGAGGATATGCCAATGCCCCCGAGATATGGCGACACCTGACTCCATACACCAATTGCGCCCTTGCGCAGTCGTTGCCCAATCGCCAGCTCCAGATAGAAGATCGGTATGCCCTGAATGCACAGCATTATGAAGTAGGGCACCAGGAAGGCGCCACCGCCATTTTTTTGCGCCAAATATGGAAAGCGCCACACGTTGCCCAATCCAACTGCATAGCTATGGATGAGAAAGATTTTGAAATACATTTTACAATTCAATTACACTTTGATTTTTTTTCATACTTTGATACCGAAAGGTGTCCGTCCGTATGTCTGTCCGTTTGTACGAACGCAACTTATTTTTGACACTCATAGAGATAGAAACTTGAAACTTGGAACATATACTGATCTGTACACGCGTCAGACAAAATTGGAGTGCTACGTCCACTAGGGGGCTAGGAGATCGATAATAGCAAAACGATAAAGCCACATGTATAATACTACAGTCATCAAATTTTGAAAGTATGTTACTGGTATCTCCCTAAAGATATCAATAAGAAGCTGGATGGCCACGTCGACTCCATCTCTCCAAACAGATACATAATTTGAAAGCTATAGCGACCAAATTTGAAAATTATATTGCTAATTTTACCCTTAAAAATACTTTTTTTATCTCCCGTAATTTAAGAGCTACAGTTACCACTTGGAAGGAAGGTTACTAGGAAACTGTTCCAACAAAATTCCCCAAAATTCACTACATTTTTTAGAATATTTCTACATCTTTATCGTCATTTTGTATATTAATGTCATCATAGCTTCATAGTTCTTATTATATATACACATTCATATAGTATTTCTGAGTTAGTATCTCTGCCGACTTACCCTATTGTGGCCAGCAGGAACATGATCTTGCTATCCCAACTTTCGCGCTCGTCCCCCTCTTTTTCGCCCTCAACGATGTCCTCTTGCTGCTGATCAACAAAGGCGGCCAACTCGGCCTTGGTTTTGCTGGTGCTGGCATCTGAGCCAAAGGGCAGCTCCTGTTCCAGTTCCGATGACTCGTCAAAGGCATCGGACATGAAGCCCTGATTTGTTGCACCATACATGGGCTGATGATGTAGATGCAGCGATGTGTGATGATGATGGCTGACGCCATGCTCCTTGGGCACCAGACGACCACGCAGCTCCTTTGGCGCATGCAGGCACATATTAAACTAGTGATCGCTCAGGTAGCTTAATAACAATATCCACTCACCCGCAATTCCAATTGATCGAGGCTCTTTTGGGTCTTAAGCACAATATCGCGCGAGCTTTGGCGGCGCAACAGTTGCGCTGTATTGGCCATTATCGTAAACGGTAAACGGAAGATTGTTGTTTTAGCTCTTGTTATTCAAAATTTGCTATTGTCTTTATTCTTCTTGAATTTGTAGTTGTAGCTGTTGCAATTTAGATATGTGCGGTTGCATTCGGCAATATCTGTGCGTGTGCGTGTTGGACTGCTTGCAAATTCTTTGCTTGCTAAATTACGGCTGCTTGTGTAACTGACATTTTCGTTGCATACTTGTGTGCGTCAAGCTAAAATATCCGAGCACTTTCGATTTGCGCCTTTTACGGAGTGCTAAACGAAATGTAAATGCAGGCAAAATGCGTTGAATAACTTAAACATCAGAAACGTAACGTACCATGGAAAACAGTTATTCAATGGCGCACAGACACTGCGATAAGTGTGTGCATTTGCTTTCATTCAGGTCTCATGCGGAAGGCTATAATTCAATCAACTGAACTATTTTACATTTATCCACCCTCACTTGCTCACTTACACCTACTCACCCACACATACACACATACAAGAGGAAGCAGAGCTAATAATGAAAATTTAATGCGAATGTGTTTCTATAACACATGCTGATAAGGTGCAAAAAATCCATTAGTTTTGTCTGTCTGCCTGGTCTGATGTTAAATACTTAACTAGCATAATGGATTTCGTTGAAATGTGCTCTTTTCCTTGGAACCACCTTTGACTGATAGTGTGCTAAGGTCAGGCATTCAGTACCTTAATCTTACATTACATTTTTGTGTAAATATGCCAATCACATTCATCTTCACGATTTTCGTTTCGTTTTTGTTTTAGTTATTCTCGTGCGGACGCAGCATTCCACATTTGAATTTTATAATTAACTTAACTTTGCATCTACACATATATTATAATTTTTTGGTTAAAGTAACTCGTACCATCAGCGTTTGAATTACGAATAATTTTAATAAGGAAATTTCTATGCCAGTTTTCATCTGGCACATACAAATATAAATACAGACAAAGAAAGCACTCTCGCAAATTTGTCCGCTGGCGTTATATAACGAAACGATTGCTCTGCGACAACGAAGCGATAACAGAGCGAGCGAAGGCAACGAAAAGGACACTGTTCAAAATGCTTGATTGACTTGCATGCACCGCGCAAGGAGGAGGTTAGGTGGGTGGTATAAAAGACATTAAACGCTATTCGCACCGCTGATATTTTAATATCAGTTTATACGTATATGTATTGTTTATATAATAACCTTATAAGCGTAAAACCTAGCAACTGAAAAGGCGAGCGCGCCAGGAGCTGCTAAGCCTGCAGGACGATAGCAAGAAACTGTTGAGCAGACCCACAATAATACCACAATGCCAGTTGTTGAACTCGCTGCTCAATTGAGCGCCCGCGCACTCAACGATTGGGATAGCGCCAATTAGAATGAGATGTTATTATTTGGGGTGGGTTGGGACTGGCACTTTGTGTAAACAGAAATGGCCAAAACAAAAAAAAGCAACAATTGAGGCCAAAAAAGCACTGTATAGAAAAGCTGCAGCTGTTTTCTACATACAACATGAATGTATTTACTAAATTCGAAAAAATTCAATTTGTTTACATAACAATTGTCGAATATTGTTAAACATAAAGATTGGTGACATATCCTTAATATTTTTTAATCAATTTATGTGCCCCAAACGCGAATGCTCACACGACGTGAGTCCAACGAACGTAAGCCAACACAGAGTGCACAAACGCAAAAAAGAGCAAGGCGAGCAGCAAACGTAGCGCAAACGGAGCACGAGTTACGCTTACATTACGTGGTGCATTTGCATTTGTTGTTGTTGTTGCCCGTTGCAGCCGCTGTGCGCTACAACATCTTCAGAAAGATTTCATAATCAATTGCTGGCAGCAGCATGGTGTTCAAATGCCAGGAAGACAGCTACCTAAAGCAGGTCAATTAAAAGATTGCTTGCTACCCTCAAGCTAGTTATTAATCCTCCTCTGCAGTTTCAGACGTCCGTTGTCTCCTGCGACTGTGCCACGTTGGAGTGGTGCGGAGAGAAGAGCAACAGCACCACAGAGACACGTCAGCTGCGCGGCTTTAATGTGGTCTGCGAGGACACCATACTCTTCCCCGAGGGTGGTGGCCAGCCCTGCGACTATGGCACCATCAATGGCCAGCCGGTGCGTAGTGTTCTCCGTAAAGGCAGCACAGCCGTACACTTTGTGGAGTCGTCCAGCAGCTTTGAGGAGGGCGCCGACGTGCAGCAGCTGGTGGACTGGCCACGCCGGCTGGATCACATGCAGCAGCATTCCGGTCAGCATCTAATCACGGCTCTGTTTGATCGCGAATTCAAGTATGACACGACATCCTGGTCACTGGGCCACAGTGTTTCTCATATACAGCTGAGCACACCGCATCTGATCAGCCGCGAATCGCTCGATCTAATTGAAAGGCAGGCAAATGATCTAATACGCGAGGGGCGCGTTGTCAGCGTGCTGCTGGTGGATCCAGAAGTGGCACAGGAGTTTCAGGATGCACGCGCACCGCGTGGCCTGCCCAAGGACCATGAGGGATTGGCTCGTGTTGTTCGCATCGAAGGCATTGAATCGAACATGTGCTGTGGCACACACGTAACAAATCTGTCGCAACTGCAGTGCATAAAGCTGCTCTATGCCGAGAAGGTCAAGTCAAATGTTCACGTGCATTTTGTTGTCGGCGACCGTTGCCTTCGCAAGCTGGGCGAGATCTTTCAGCGCGAGCAACAGCTCACCGCGGCTCTGAAGTGAGTATTTGATCATAATCATGGCTGTGATCATAATGCCCTCTTGCAAATCACTCATCAATCGATACCATTGCAATCACTTTTAGAGGCGGCGCCCATCAGCATCTGGAGCTGTTGCAGAAGCTGCAACAAAATGTCAAATCCACACGCAAGTCGTTCCTGCAGCTGTTGAAGGATTTCGCCAACGCCGAGGCCGAACGCCTAGAGAATATACCCAAGGCAATGCGTCCCAAGTACTTTGCCCTGCATCGACGCGATGGCCTCGAGGTGGACTTCACCAATACATTTTTGCGCAACGCGCCGGAAGAGATATTCTATTTTCTGACGGTATCCGAAGGCATCTCGGTCGGCAGTGTTGCTAAAGGGCATATGGTCTTGCGTGGCGATCCGATGCTGGTGCAGGAGTTGGGACCGCAGTTTCTTGAACTACTCGAGGGCAAGGGCAATGGCAAGGAAAACAGTTTCCAGGGCAAAATTAACAATCTGGCCAAGCTGCAGGATTGCACCACTCTGTTGGAGGCGCACTTTAGGCCGAAAAAACCGATTGCTGAGCAAGCAAACGCCTCGTAAAGAACATGAAGGTCTTCTCTGCTTACAAATGCTAATTTGTACTATTTTGTTTTCTTTCAAATGGATGTACATTGTATGATATTAAACATGACTAAGCACAGCTAACAAAAAAATTGAGGATCACGGCATGTGGTTCGCAGCATCACAGATAGTTGATATCGTAATTGTGCATTTTCCACTTGAGACGCCAGTACTGGTTCCAGAAGCCAACGTCTATGATCCGCTCATGGAAACTTAAATAGTTCACTGTGGTGTATTCACAAATGGCCGGATAGGTGCAATCATCCTTATCGAACATGTCCACCCACAGAAGAGTGCAGATGCCTAGGTTGAGGAGGCGTAGCTTATTCTGATTGTTGGCACGCTCCAGCATAACGAGATAATCGCTTGATTCGGAATTTTGCTGTTCCGGCGGCAGCGTTATCATGCGGTTTGTTTGTGTTCGCAATAGCGAGGAGAAGGCATGCTGATCTGGGTTATTCTTGGCCATCTGGTACAGTGCGACGATGGCTGCGCCATAAATCAGGGTTCGCTTCGGCCTCGCGTACGACTCCTTGACGACGCTTGTGGCTACTTCAGCGTAATCACTCATCAGTCCTTTCCAGTAGTTTGCCCACTTCTCCAATGTAGTGCCCTTAAAACGGTCCGGCAGCGTAAATTTTGCACCCAAGCGCAAACGCATTGCGACGACACGGTTGCCCACATTTAGCAAACGCATCGTGAGACACTGCAATTAAATTTATAATTGATGTTTATGCAACGCCAACGAATTCTTCTAAAAAATTACACGTCTGTTCTGGGCCCAAATTGATTTATCGGCAAAAGTGTATTAGGTTACGAATAATATTAGGCCACCCTAAACTTTTCGATATATTTATAGCCTGTCGATTATTTAGTATTCTTCATAACGAGCGATATTCGCCTATCGGCGTCACATGTAAGAGAACCGTTGAAATTTTATGTCTATATATCAGTATGTAAAAGTCAAACTCATGTTGGAGTATAAATTTTTGTGCGCCATTTCAACCCAATACAATAGACGACGATGTACATGCGTTCTTTCGAAGAGGTGAGCCAGCCCAATTTATGCCAATTTCTAAGCGACTTCAATACTGACAATACGCTTTGCAGGCCAAGTGCCAAATTTGCAAGCGAATCTTCTGTTGCGCCACTTGCCGCCAAAAGCATCAATTTGAAGCGCACGCCATTGCTGTGACGCAACCGTTGGCTCAGCGCACTAAAATGGTTAGCTTTTGCAATGAAATCACCAATGCAGTCGCATCTGTAAGCGCCACCGTCTATGTTTTCTGCCCGATATGTGAGCAGAAGCCACTTGCGCTGCATGAGGAAATGTACACCGAGTTGATGGCTCATATCGAGAGCGTGCATTTACCGCTGCGCTGTCGCAAATGCCAGCGAAACTACACAAGAATCGAGGATTTGCGTGAGTTTACCAAGTGTGTGAATGTTGGCCAGGATTGCAGCGCGGCTAGTTCGGTGCAGAATCAGAGCTGCGACACGGGCGCTTCAAAGGTAACGTTGAAAAGGGCAAACGTCGCCGCCAGCTCAATATCGACACAAACGTCGCCCAGCATAGCCAAAGGCATGCAAGGATCTCAGCAGCAACTGCTGCTTCAACTGCAGCCTCAGGAGGAGCAGCCACATCACACAAACCTAACGCCGATATCATTATTCAATCTTCGTTGGAAAGCCAAGAGTCGTCTGACACAGGAGGAACTTAACAGCGACAGCGTCTCCTCGATACGCAATCTGTCCTCGGATAGCGTTAACCTGTCGGTACAGCAACGTCGCAGCATTGGACTGCTGACCGCATTGCCCGAAAAGGGCAAAGTAATACGGTCGACGTCGACGCCATTGGCGGTGGAAACCATGTTCGCCAAGCCCAAGGATACGCTCACCTTTAATGGGTCCGCCGTTGGTGGCGCTCACATGTCCAGCATCTATCACAGCGGCTATGTGCTGGATGAGCAAAACCCGGTTCCCGCACCGCCGGACAGCAATCAGCCGCATCAGCAGCAGCAGCAGCGTGCCTGGAAGATAGGCGGTCGCCGCAAAATTAGTGGCGTGACCCCACTACGTCAGGTCATGTCAAGAAGCATACAGAAGGCATTCGTGGAGCATGGCGTGGGCATTTTGGCCACAGCACATGGGGCACAACAACGCATGCGTCTCGATCTGAGCGAGAACAGCCAATCAGAATCGGCACTGGCATTGGATCTTCGCATCTCACCGGTGGTGCGACGTTCGCAGAGCGTAGAGGAAAATGTCTTGGTCAATCAGGCTGGCGGCTCTTTGAATCCGGTTGAGCCATACCAGATAATGCTGTCGGCCCAAAAGCTAACCACTGAATCAATTATCATAACGCACACACAGCATTGCGCCAAAAGTGGCTCATTGGCCGCATCTGCCTCAAGCGCCAGCACCAGCACCGTTTTCAATTCATGCGAGAGTGTCGAGATCATCGCATCAGCAACGAGCGATGTAGGTGACAATGTAGCGGTGCCACCAATAACGCCCATTACCCGCATACCCGGTGCCATTATAAACAAGAAGCTTATTAAGTTTGAGACACCACAAAAGCAGTATGATGCCACGCAATCAACCCCAGATGAAAAGGAGATCTTCTATACACCTAATCCGAGCACTTCCTTAGCAGCGGCCGCAGCTGATCAGACTTTCGGCAGTAATGAGCAACGTCGACAGCAGATTGTGCCGCGACAGCTAAGCGGTGAATTCGCGGCGCAAACGAAGATGCCTCAGCCGCAGGGACCGCGGGCGCGTCCCCCGTTGCGTGCGTACCGCACAAACAATTCCTTCAGCTCCGTGGAGGATCTTATCAGTGACGATGAGGACGAGGTGTTTCTGCCAAACAGTGCGTCCACGCATAATGACAAGAAGCACACAGCGACAGGAGAAACAGAATCAGGCGGTCAATCGGAGCCTGGACGACTGTGGTCCCTGATGTCGTCAGTCATTCGCTTGCCCTTGGCCCTGAGAACGGATCAGACAGCAGTAATCAGGAACAGTAGCGGTAGCGATGACAAAGAAAACACCGCTCCAGCTTCGACGTCCAGCACTGGGTCTCTGATCAGGCGTTGTGCCTCCATTGCTGGCTCACTGGTGCGCACCATGCAAGCTCACGATGATGCGGACATGCAGACCTTGAAACGCAAACGAACTCAAACGCTGGATTATCAGTATTGTACGCAAATGTCGCCCTCATCCAGTTCGTCAAAGCGTTTTCGCATCCAGCCCCGGCAACCGGTCAAGCGCATGCGCAACACTTAGTTACATGCATATATGGTTATATAGTTACTTTATTATTTGTATTTGTCTTCTTGTAATAATAAAACAAAGCTTAAATAATTCGATCAGATAACTTCATTACACTGAACTTTTTATAGAATACTGTATGAGTCAATGCTTCTAATTTTGTAATTTTACTATACTTAAACTTTTTATCTGTTTATTGTTTTTAGATTTAAATTGCCGTTATGAATGCAGTAGCATTTTGCAATCGATTAATTTGGCTATGGTATTCCATCTTTGGTATTTAGAGGTGGTTTAATTGGAACGAAAAAACAATTCGATATCCATGTATTCATGTAACTAGTTTAGTATTTTGGGTATTTTGCAGTATTTACACATATACTTATATATTCTTCAAACGGTCACATTGAATAGAACTCGCTGATTGTATTTGGTGCGTGTGTTTATGTGTGCGTGTGTGTGATTTTCAGCTTTGAGTCGTTTTTTTTAGTTAATTCATTGCATGAAAGACAATAACATAATAGTTATCTACATTAAACGTGTACACAAAAGTAGTAATGTCATTATCAAGTCTTCTGCCCGCACCGACCAATGCGGTATGGGATCGCGAAGACGAGCGTCGCTTGGCAGCCAAAGGGGCTCCAATGATTGGTGCTCTGGTGTCCGCCAAAGTTGCAGCGCCACCTTACGGCCAGCGCAAGGACTGGATACCACGCACAGAGGCTGACTTTGGCGACGGTGGCGCATTCCCCGAAATACACGTTGCCCAGTATCCCCTAGGTAAGATGACACCAACAATGCATAAGTAGTAGCAGCACCTAGTTTTTATTTGCATCTCGTTTAGGTCTCGGGGCCCCTGCTAATGTTGGCAAGAAGTCGGAAGCGCTCGCCGTGCGTCTGGATGACAACGGCAAAGTGAAATATGATGCGATTGCTCGCCAGGGACATGGGAAGGACAAAATTGTCTACTCTTCGATAACGCAGCTGTTGCCCGCCGAGGTGCTCGCTGAAGATGCGGACGAGCTACAGCGACCGGACGAAGAAACGGTTAACGAGACAACCGAGGAGACACGTCTAGCCCTGGAGAAACTCACAAACCAAAAGATCACCTCAGCTCTACCCGTGCGACATGCACAAAAAGCAGCGCCCGCACAATACATCCGATACACGCCATCGCAGCAGGGGGATGCCTTCAATTCTGGAGCCAAACAGCGTGTCATTCGAATGGTGGAGGCACAGCTGGATCCAATGGAACCGCCAAAGTTTCGCATTAACAAGAAGATACCACGTGGACCGCCGTCACCGCCAGCGCCAGTGTTGCACTCGCCGTCACGTAAGGTGACAGTCAAGGAGCAGAAAGAATGGAAAATACCGCCCTGCATATCTAACTGGAAGAACGCCAAAGGTTTTAATCCACTAATTAGACATCCATAACGGCAATCCGTTAATCTGTGTTTTTTCCCATAGGTTACACCATACCACTGGACAAGCGCTTGGCCGCCGATGGACGCGGCCTGCAACAGGTTCACATCAACGAAAAGTTCGCTAAGATGGCCGAGGCTCTCTACATTGCCGATCGAAAGGCACGCGAGGCTGTCGAGGCGCGGGCTCAGCTGGAGAAGAAGCTGGCACAGAAGGAGAAGGAAAAGAAGGAGGATATGCTGCGCATGATGGCGCAACGGGCACGCGAGGAACGCGCCGGTCTACGCAATCCAGAGCCAGATGTCCCCAGTGGTGGTGGTCTCGGCGGCAGTGCTAGTAATCCGGATGCGCGCGAGCGCAACGATCTCCGAGCCGAACGGCAGCGCGAGCGTCAACGCGATCGCAATTTGCAACGTGCCGCGCCAGAAAAACGCACCAAGCTGCAGCGCGAACGAGAGCGTGACATATCTGAGCAGATTGCCCTTGGCTTGCCGGCGAAGAACGCCGGGAATGGTGAGACCCTGTTCGATCAGCGTCTGTTCAATACCACAAAAGGCATGGACTCTGGCTATGGCGACGATGAGGCTTACAGTGTGTATGACAAGCCATGGCGCGATTCCAACACCCTGGGCGTCCACATCTACAGACCGAGCAAGCAGGCGGATATCGACAACTATGGCGGGGATTTGGATACGATTGTTAATACGAAACGCTTTGTGCCGGATAAACAATTCTCTGGTGCTGGTTCGCGGGATTCGGGCTCCGCTCAGCGTAGCGGCCCCGTGGAGTTTGAGAAGGAGGAAGATCCCTTTGGTCTGGACAAGTTCTTGAACATGGCCAAGAAAGCGCCCAAGCGTGCCGACGAAAAGAATGATCGCGGCTCACACTCGGAGCGCAAGCGAAGCCGACGTGACTAGAATGCCGTACTCTAAGAAGTTGCTGCAATTCCCTTAAAAAAAAATACAATCCCCAAACTTTTGGCAAATACATTCATTTATATCAATCAACAATGGTCTGATCTGTCTAAATTGATTACTTTAGATATTGGCGCTAATAGTGCCCATTATCCAAGGCACATATTGTTCAACTCTGGTAAATATCATTGGTTGCCCATTATTATTGCAGCTTGCCATGCCCAGTGAAACGATGCCAGCAATATAGTAGGCTCTGTTTTCCTTGTCATCGTAAGCCAGCTGGTACATCAGTGGACCGCCGGAATCACCGCCACAGGTGCTCGCCATCGTTTCGCCACCGGCACACAATTGACCCGACATAATATGCGGATAGATTTTTTTACAGTTGGCCATGGACAAGGCGTTCAGCACTGCCTTCAATTTGATCGTACTGCCGCCGAAGCTTATATGCTCGGTGTTGCCCCAACCAGCAACGTCCATGGCATAATCAGCGTACGTGTATTCATCGTCATCATTAGAACTTGGCAGGCAAATAGGCTGCACAAACTCTGAAAAGATCACGGGCTGCTGTAGACGCAGAAGTGCAATGTCGTTGAGAACTTTTGCATTCGGTGCAAGTTCCTCGACATATTCCTCATGCATTATGATCCGGTCTACATTCATGTCTATGTGCGGGGGAGCACAGATTTCTTCCCCCCTTGACCACTGGCAGTCCGGTGAGTTGGTCGTGTTCCACTCGCCCAGGCGCACCTGGAACAAAGTTTGACTATCCTCTCGGATGGGCACACAGTGTGCCGCTGTTAATACCCAGCGCTCGTGAATAAGCGAGCCACCGCACATCTGTGTATATTGCTCG
The DNA here is from genome assembly GCA_035042055.1 of Drosophila macrothrix. Classification (NCBI taxonomy): domain Eukaryota; kingdom Metazoa; phylum Arthropoda; class Insecta; order Diptera; family Drosophilidae; genus Drosophila; species Drosophila macrothrix. Next base: position 25,900,045 of record JAWNLX010000587.1, read on the forward strand.
CCTATAATAATATTATGCAACGCAATTATTCAAGTGTTTGTATTAATAGGTTATGCTGAGAAAATCTTTTAGCTTCTAACATTTAGTATAAAGGTAATGGAAATACTTAAACTTTTTCTTCCATGAATATTTCTATCTTTGAAGTGGATCGAATGAAAAATAATAAGGGAAATAATTATATATACAATTTTTCTCCACTTTTCCCTTTTTGTGTTATTAACTAAATCTTGAGAGCAAAATCTTTTAAGGTCTTACAAAAATATATGAAATTGTTTTTCGTGTTATTAATGAATGAATGCGTGAAATTACCATCATTAGACTTGCGCAGCAGAGCCATCCATGGAAAATCCGTTATGCTTGATATGTTGCCAGATATGACACGATTTTCAATGAAATCAACAAAGCCACAAACGCCCGGCTGTGGTAGCAATTGCTTCAGGGCAGAGGAAACAATCCCGAACGGTGCTCGGCGACAACAAACTAGATCGCGACGTAGTTGAATTGGACACTGGCTACGGGCTGAGCTGCTGAAGTTTGCTCCCTGCTCCCAACACCGTTGCCGATGCTGGCAATAACCGGTTTCGTTCCCCACATTACAGCGGCCATAATGTCTAATTGGTTCTGTGGTTGTTTTAGAAAGAAATAAGAAAACTCAAAATTGAAATTGACACAACAAACTTACTGCCAGAAGAGCTATTGACTAAGACAAATGCAACTATCGTACAAAATATAGAGAAAACGCGGATATTCGAAGTCGTCATTTTTACGATCTTCAACGTGCATCTATATGTACAACATTGGAAACAATCTTATCAGTCGGGGGGCGTACGATGCGGCGGAGAGGTCAAACGAGTTGAAGGCGATTATTCTGCTTACGTATTTGTAGAAAAGACCGCCAGTTAAAATCAGAATTCATATTTGAATTGAGCGTTCTGAAAATGGCGCAGTGCTGCTGTTATACATTAGCTATATCCGCCTCGATATACATTTGTCATCGATTTGATTATTATCGTTCTTGGCGATACATCGATAATCGGCTTGACATTGAGTTGACATTTCGGTGTATAATTTTAGCATTTCAAACGGTTTACTTCTTAATTTTTGCTAAATCAAGCATCGACAAGTCATTTTACTTGGCCTACAGCAACAGCGTCCAGTGTCTAATAGCGCGCACAAACTTGTAATGCTTGTAATTGATCATTGACAACGATTACGGCCGCTTTTAACTGCAGCCAGTTGCTGTGTGGGTGATTTGGCTGTGGGCCTTGGGGCAGGTGCCCAAAAAGACATTGACAACAATTACATACGCTTAGTAACATCAGGCCGCTCAGACTACAACTGACACTCTTCGATATAATTATGTAAGTTTATTAGTTAGTACTATGTAAATCAGTACAATAACTATCGCTTACCTGCAAACTGCAGCAGAACGCGCAAACAAGAAGCAGAAGCATCAGTAGAAGGAGAAGAAGGCGAAGAGAAGCAACTAAGATGCGGTCGCGTAGTAACTCGGGCGTCCGCTTGGACTACTATCAGCGAATCGTGCATCGCTTGATTTTGGCACATCAGGAACCAGTGACCGGCCTGTTTCCCGCCTCGGGCATCAATTCGCATGCGTGGATACGAGACAATGTCTATTGCATTCTGGCTGTGTGGGGCTTGTCGATGGCCTACAAGAAAATTGCCGATCAGGATGAGGATCGTGCCAAATGCTATGAGCTGGAGCAAAGCTGTGTAAAACTGATGCGCGGCCTACTCATGGCCATGATGAACCAAAAGGATAAGGTCGAGAAATTTAAAATGACCCAGAGCCCCTTCGATTCACTGCATGCGAAATACTCCAGCAAGAACGGTCTACCCGTTGTCGGTGACAACGAATGGGGCCATTTGCAAATCGATGCGGTTTCTCTATACCTGCTCATACTTGCACAGATGACCGCCTCCGGTTTACAGATTGTCTTTTCACTGGACGAAGTATCGTTTATACAAAATCTGGTATTTTACATTGAGTCCGCCTACTCTATACCCGATTATGGCATCTGGGAGCGCGGTGATAAGACCAATCATGGTGAGTGTGAAACACGATAAGAGTATAGTCAACGACGAGCTTTAGATTCGAACTGTCTGCTCTGATGAGGTCTGAGAACGCCAACATACTGTATTGATGATGCAAGCACAGCATTGGATCTGACCCGACGTACTTTCAATCACCGATTGTGGGCGCCCAGTTCTATCCAAAATAATTGCTCATTGTATTCAACCATTGAACACAACATGTTTGAGTGAGGCTTCATTGGTGTGGCTTCGCAGAAGTTCTCTTCTGGATCTTTCCATGTCCAGTTTTCTTCGAAACGGCACTTGTTCAGGTCCGAGTCAGACATTAAGTGGAAGGTACTTACCGCGCCGTATTGTAGATAATGCTGCCACCGCTGAACGGTATCGGAATAATCTTAAAAATGGCCAACTCCCTCCGACAGCAGTTTTCATAGGTAACACGTGGCTGGGAGGCATGACATCCTGATCTTTTTTTTAATCTCCTTCAACACATGAGAAGGCTTGATGAGTATGAGATTCAATTTTCCCTGATTTAAATCCATGAATAAATCAATTATTTTTCCTTCAATTTTCCGATTCGTTGATTCAACCCTTCACTTGATGAATGAGCGCAAGAACTTGATTGACTCCCGGTATACTATATTCAGTGATATTATTTAATCTCGGGCTCATCTAATTGAAGTTTTCGTGGACTTTTTCTGTCTTTTTTTAAGTTGACTGAAGTCTGATTCTCTATATAGCTTTTAACTTTTTCTTGGTTTGTCTTTAATGTCTTCAGGGTAATTATTAAAATAACTTTTGATGAAATATCCAACCATCCGTTTGGGCAAACGAAGATTGTTTCACAATATCGCTTCTTCCTCTATTGCGTCCAATTGTCGCCTGACTCTCGATATCATTGCGGCGCAATGTTGTTCAAATTCCATAAACTTGGGACATATTTCCGCAGCTTTTCCAATATTGCTAACCGCAATGTAGGCTAGTAGTCTTGTAAATTGAAGAATAATAGGAAGTCTCAGCCTGATGATGTTACTTCCGTCTTTCCAATGTTTTCCAGAAATACTGATGAATCTTTTTCTAGCTCACGTATATATATTTTTGAGCTATTTTTATTGGAATTTTTGACTGCCGTTGCCACGAGTAATATCATAAGCTCACAATGGTTGCTGCAGTCATGTTGCTCCGTGTGCGTCTTCGTAGAGACTTTTGCTCTTCATCTTGTGTGGTAGCGGACAAATTTTATTAATTCACCGCTTTATTTCGCTGTTACTTTAATTTATTATGACAACTTTGGCTTTATTGTTTTTTCCTTTTTCCTTTCCAATTCTCAGAATTCCCACGTCGTCCAGAAAAGGGTAGAGTGGCCCTAGTTTGTTCTTTGTCGCTAATTCTTTTTTGTTCTGAATTTGACGAATCTCCTGTGCTTCCAATCCAACTCTATCCACCTCATTTGCAAAGTTGCGCCAAATGTCTACCAAGCCGTTTTTCAATTTCTATAGTTCCTGCATGAAATATTTTCCCTATAGTGTTACAGGAGTTAGTCATCCTAATGGGTCAAATATTCTTGATAGTTGACAAAGCACTGATCGTTGTGAAATATGACCTAAATGTGGCATCTCTGGTTGGGTCCCAAAACAATCCCAATGTTTTTACTGGCTCGTCCTTTGTTATTGCAATTTGTTCCAATTTATGTTCGCTTGTTATTGACGCCATTATCTTCTCATCGTTGCAGACCCATTTTCGTAGATGCATTCCGCCTTTGGTAATAACAGCTCTTATCTTCTGTTCGATATCAATGAGGGCTTCAATTCGGTTTTCACCAGTCATTAAATCATCCATGTAGAAATCTTTTTTTATAATATGTGTTAATTTTTCATCATCTTTGCAGTATAAGTCCGCCGGCTGATGCAATGAGCGCGCTGCTAGATATGGTGTGGCCGATGTCTCATACGGCGTCCATATGTAGTTTTTGCTGATGCATCAAAAGCAACCCCCTGTTTTGTGGTTAGCTGTCTTGTTTATCTACCATCTGGTGCGGTAGATTTAGAGTTTCTTCAGTTGCATCGGTATCTTCGGTTTCCAGTTCCCAGAAGCGCTCAAGATCACCAATGTTAACAGTCGTGCTCGCTGTCAGAATTTTCTTTGATTGGTCTGACTTGTCCCTTCATAATTAATGGAAACTGGTTCACACCAATGATAATGTGAATTCTGCTCGGCATTACGCCTTAGCGCTGTAGTCTTCCCATTATTAGTCTTGTAGTCTTCCCAATTAGCTTAAAAATCGAGGTTTGAATTCAAGTTGCATACTGTTTGTGTCAGTTCCATGCCTGTATTTCTACGGACTCCTTGCTTTTTGTAAGCCTTAAAATCTGCGCTGCTTCTTCTGATTATAGTGTGCGTTGCAATCCTCCATCCATTAGTGCTTGAAGCTGCTTAAAGTTTCCACTGCCATTTCTTACGTTGACAACTGCATTTGGGTGAAGATTACATCTGCTGCATCGCCAATCTTTGCAGCTATATCTAGGAATTAACGTTTCCAATTCCAATAAGGTGTTCAGCCGGTAAACGAAAATGTTTCCATTATTTTCGTGGAGCTTACAAATAAGATCCCATGCATCCTTGTAGTTCGCTGCTGAGCCAATCCGAAGGTGGCTTATCATTGTGGATGCATCTGCTTTGAGGCATGATTTTAAGTAGTTCAGCTTTGTTCTTTCGCTGATATCTACTCTCTCATGAATGACTTCGATTAATAGGACAAAAAAGTTTGGCCGTTAATTTACCCTTTGGAGGTTCTTGCCTGGGATACTCATGTCTCGTTGAAATTTGTAGTGCATGCTTGCACTTTGGTTGACAAGTCTGAAAATCTCATCCCTAAGTTTCACCTGCGCCTTTATCAGCTCGATTTGATTTTCCGACAACATAATATTCACTTAAATGTTTTTGTTTTGATTTGATTTTGTTTTGTTTCATAGTTCTGTTGTAAGCCACAGACCACGCCTTGCTTTTCTCGAATTCAAAATCTCTGCTCTGACGTGCATTCCTTTATTTCATTGAAAATTCTTAAACGTAAATACATCTTATCTAACGCAGCCGCTCGTAAGGCGATGGCTATATACCCCCTCTGCATTCTCTAAAAAATAGCGTGATCCTATGTAAGCCAGCCTCAAGTACCTACCATTGAGAATACTGAATGAGTCCTAGATGTGGTTCCTGTTTTACTAATTCCTTCTTTTTATTTTCTTTGATCAGGTGAACCCGAGTTGAATGCCAGCTCCATTGGCATGGCTAAGGCCGCACTTGAGGCCATGAATGAGCTGGATTTGTTTGGCGCACGCGGTGGACCCGCTAGTGTTATTCACGTACTGGCTGATGAGGCGCACAAGTGCCAGGCGGTGCTGCAGTCAATGCTGCCACGCGAGTCCAACAGCAAGGAGCTGGACTCGGGTCTACTGTGCGTCATTGGTTTTCCAGCGTTTGCTGTCGATGATGCGCAGCTAATTCACAATACGAGGGATGCGATTCTTTCGCGTCTGCAGGGCAAATATGGCTGCAAGCGTTTTCTGCGCGATGGCTACCGTACACCCAAGGAGGATCCGTCGCGTCTCTATTATGAGCGCTGGGAATTGCGCATGTTCGAGAACATTGAGTGCGAGTGGCCGCTCTTCTATTGCTATCTAATACTGTTCCATGCTTTTCAAAATGATAAGCACTTGGTGCAGGAGTATGCTGATAGGCTGGAGAAGATAATGGTGCGCTCCGAGGATGGCATACTACTTGTGCCCGAAAGCTATGCAGTGCCGCAGGATCTAGTCGGCTTTGAATATCAAAAGCCCGGCTCGCAGGCACGCGAAGTTGTTGGACGCTGCCCATTCCTTTGGGGCCAGTCACTCTTCATTTTGGGACGCCTACTACAAGAGGTGAGCGTGCACCAGAAAACTCTATCCGTTCCTTCCTATATGCAACTTTCCAAAAAAAATCAGGGCTTTTTGGCTGTGGGAGAGCTGGATCCGTTGAATCGACGTCTTGGCGCCCAAAAGAAGCCCGATGTTGTCGTCCAGGTGGTCATCATAGCCGAGGACAATGAGATCCGCGACAAGCTGGCCGAGCACGATCTGCACGTGCAAACCATTGCTGAGGTCGCGCCCATTGAGGTGCAGCCGGCCCGTGTCCTCAGTCATTTGTATACGTATTTGGGACGCAATCGCAAGCTTGGTCTAAGTGGACGCAAATCACGTGACGTTGGTATCCTCAGCACCAGTAAACTGTACTCTCTCAAGGATCGTATATTTGCCTTTACCCCTCAGGTAAATTGCACGGGTCGTATTGATTCGAATTTCCCCTTCTCGCATTTTGTACCGCTCCGAGTATACGCTCTCTACTATTTCCACTCTCTCTTTCTCAATCTCTGTCGATTTTTATTTATTTTTCTTATTATTTAAAGCAATTTTAATGATTATTGTTTTGACTTCTTATAATTTATTTGTTATTACCATTATTATTATTTTCATTTTATATTACTTGTATAATTATTGTATTATGCATTAGTTTGTCGACTTGTCGCGCTTCTATATCGCCTCCGATAACGAACTCATGATTGACATCCTTAAGGGCGAAATCAATTTTCTCAAGTCCGCTTGGGATCTGCTTGGGCGTCCCTTAGTGACACTGGTGCTGAAGCGCATCCATTTAGGTCGGTCTTACCTTACATAAACCTAAATCAGTGTTATTTTTAATACAAAATCCCAACTACATACACATGTATAATATTTCTTGTGATTCTTGTTATTTTTTAGTTCTCCTCCCCCTACCTACTTTATGTGTATGTGTGTGTGTTCGGTTACAGTTATGTTTCTTCTATGATTTTATATTCTTAAGTTGGTATTTTGAATTTGCAAGTATTCCGTTCCGATTTATTACTTTCCACGTTAAGTTATATATTTTTTTACATATACTCACACCCACACACACACACACGCATACCGACTATGAATTGAATTAGATTTAGTTGAGTTGATTTTAGTTAGTTTGTATTTATAAATAACCACTTAGTTTACTTTCGAGTTGCAAATGTATTCGTTTTCTTTGGTTGTGGACACCTAAACATGCACACACACACATATATATGTAAAGAACACATGTGTGCAAAACATTATAAACAAACATACATATAATTCTAATCATATGCAATTGAGTTATAGTTTAATTAATTCTCTGACTTCACCCGATCCACATGCTCTCATATATCTATTAATTTCTATGCTTTGCACTATCCCCTCCAAAAAGAGAAAAAAATAATAAATGAAAGAGATCCCTTCCCCATGAAAATTGGCCAAAATGCAAAAGATAAGACCACAAAAAACGAAATCTCTTCTCTTTTTGTATAATTCGTGCTTGATCAACAACAACAAATGAACAAAAATGAATCAATGAACAACCAAACAAAAAAAAAAATCAAATTCAACCCACACACAGCATATCGACTATGAAGAATACTACACAACACGCGATCCCGACCTGCTCGCAAGCAATTTTACCACAAACTTAGCCTTCTTGACCAACAATTGGCGTCACATGTTGGGCAGACCGACAATCACACTAATGGCAACGCATTATATGCTAGGTAACTACATAACAACTACACCCATACCATATGCCAAAAACAAAAACAAAAGCAAATCACAAACAACAACACGTTGCATACCTTATATACATACATACACAACACAATTGATATGATGTTTTGTATGATATGATTACGATTTCGATTTCAATTATGACTCTGCTAATTACTGAATGTATGCTTTTTTCTGTGTGTTGATCCTTACGCGCGCTTGATTCTTCTTTCTACAACGCTTACCTTCTGCTACTACTAATTCTTCTACTACTACTTATATCGATGTAGCTGTAAATTTCCATGCAAGCCACAATTTGGTTTCCAGTACTTTGCTCTGATGATATCAGTTTAAATTGCTTAAAAATACAGTATTTAAATCGAATCAAGGGTATTGCTCAGTAATGTTCAATTGAGTAGTTTGTCGAGTTAATTAAAACTCTTCTGAGCTGAGGAAGACTACGAGCAATTTTTTTTTGTATATTGTAGAGAAGAATCATTTTTGAGTTGTTTTCGGTTTCTCTCTCTATCTTATAAACGAATAAAAAGAAACGCCTCCCCTATTGCCTTATAAACTTCACGATAAACTTGAATACCCTTTACAAGACTGTATAAATAGGTCAGAAATTTATTGATAAATGTTCAATGCCTTAATAAATTTAATTTTTGTAGTCAATGAATTGAAATTGGTAAAGTGCAATCAAAAACTTGCTTCTTTATAACATGGACTTACTGATTGTTTTTAATGATAATTGTTACTAGAATTAATATAATCTGGCATGCTTCTTTTTATGCAAATTTTATAATATATATAATACTATATTATATATAGTTTTAGGTCAATAATATTATATTATATATAGTTTTAGGTCAATAATCTGTCTGTAAGTCTTTGATCTGACTCCGTTATTATTATGGGTTAATTAATAACAACTTTCAACTATGTCCTCCCCTATAGGGTTTTTCAGATTTGCTTAGCTTGGGGAGTTACTCTTCTTCTTCACCATAGATAACTGTATACATATTATGCATACATATACATCATTAGTAAACAAATATTTCTAGCAATCTCTGTAGAATTGAAAACCCTGTCTCTAAACTGCACTGTGTTTGGGCTGAACACAAATTCACTGAAACCGAAACTCAAATAAAAAAAATGCTTTCATATATCTTCTGTTAAATATTCGTTGAGTGAATCTTTACGTCTGTCGGTGATTGTCATATACCTGTCATAGCTTGTGAATAAAATGTAGTCTTAAGCGGCACCTGTTAACCATGCACAATTGATAACCGAAACAAACCGAGCATTAATCGATCGAATCACAAATCAATCCAACAACAAACCATATAAAACACACTATCCCCAATGCAACCACAAGTTCTGTTTCCTAACATACATTTTGTCCGCTGGTATTTGTGGTGCCCAACAGACCAGGACAAGATTCCGCTGGCCATGATTCAGACGATGAGAAAGCTGAAGTCTGGCTATATAAATGGCACCCGTGTTATGCTGGGCAGTTTGAAGGACTTTCTCAACACCTCGGCCATTACGGATTTGAGCTTTTTGGGTAGCACCGAGGATGGCTATCCGGATCGCTTGCATCCAGATGTGCAGACCTATTTGGATGAACATCTATTGCGCTCGTTTAGCAATCGCAACACAATGAATCTGCGCGGCGGTCAACTGCGTCCACGACACCTGCGCCGCCGCATGTCCTGCAAGGGGGCCATAAAAAAAACGCGCTCCATCAATGTAGACTGTAAGTGGAGCTGCTGCACAGCCTGACTTTCTTTCATTGTAAATCGATGTTAATCTTTTGTCCCTTGTTTAATAAAGCTGATAATCTGGGCATGGAGGGCCCATCGCCGTTAACCGAGCGCCGTCTTTCCTCGATAGTGCCGCCACCCTGGCTGCTGGCAAATAAGCAGGGGCACGTCAGCGTCTTTGCCACAACGCCCGAGGAGGGTCCCACCTCGCCGCCGCAGCTGGGCGGCGATCTTGGACTGCGTGAGAATATCTATCCCATGGATCCGCAGCACAGCCGATCGGCTATTGATCGCCGCAGCGAGTTCGTGCGCCAGCAAGAGAGTTAGTCCCTCATACCTCCTTATTCATTTTATAGTGGCACTAATTTTGGTATTTATTTTTATTTTTGGTTCGGTTCGATTCGGTTGGTTTCGTTTTGGTTTGATCCTTTTACGTTTTCACTTGCACTGTTTGGTGTCAAACTAAAGTAACCGTTCCCAAAATTCTCATTCAACGCCATCGTGCGGAAACTAATTTTGCGGACACAGAGGTCGAGGAGCTGATCGCCATGCTCCGCGAAACGGAGAATCTCGAAGAGCAGGGCGACATCTTGCAGTACTTGGTGGATACTCAAGGCCTGGATTTCAATACCGGTAAGTTGTTGTGAAGCCTGGCCAAAGGCAAATAAGCCAGTGGCTGTCGTATCGGAACTGGTTACATCACGGACTGACCCGCTTCCACACATACACACACACACACACACACACACACACACACACACACACACACACACACACACACACACACACACACACACACACACACACACACACACACACACACACACACACACACACACACACACACACACACACACACACACACACACACACACACACACACACACACACGCACACACATATACATATACATATACATATACATATACATATACATATACATATATTCTCGACTATTTTTTGCATAATGGGTCTTGGATTATGTGTTTTGTTTTCTTTTCTTGCTCGATCTCGATTTCACAATAAAGAGACAACAATAACGTAAGAATTGATTATGTAAAATAAAAACCAATTCGAGACGGGCTTAAAGACTGCGTTGTGAAATCGACAGCAAGTCGAAACGATTTAGAGGGATGTGTGCGTATGTTGCACTATTCGATTTGATATTTAATTGTTGTGTTCCTCGTTCTTTGTATATATGTACACGCTTTGTGCTTTCGTTGTTGTCCACTTCACTCCGTTCCGTGTCACTTCACTTCACATTCGCATCTCTGCAGCTGGTCTGGGCTTAAAGCACAAAACCGATGATAATTCCGCTGGTAAGTGTTAAAATGTCTCTGATCCTACGTCTTCTGTGTATGATGTTGTTGGCGGTATAATATACACATAAATCGCCCAACCAACCCCTCCAACACATCCCTTTCACAATTACCATAGTTACTTATCTACCCACTTTCGATCCGATCCCGAAATCCCATCCTGAAATTTTTGTATTTGTTGGTGGCGCCCATTTGTTTTATTCAAAGGTCCCCCAATGCACATCTAATTTTTGCACAAGCTATGTGTTTAAATCATATATGCATATGTGTATTATCTGTTATACTAGCGTGATTCAAACTGTTATAAAGAAACTGCTCACACTGTCATGCAAAATTCAACTACGCATATTGCGCTCGGTTTTTATTATTGACGCTTTTGATTATTCATTATTTTTAACCCACATTCTTTTATTATTTTTTCTTTCAATGCACACGACACATGTAACCATATACCAATACGTTTCATCCTGCCATTAACCTGAACCGAATCTCAACCACAACAACATTTTCTGCATTGTCAACTAACAACAACTGACCCACAACTGGCCCACAAAAAACTCCACAATGCTAACCTAACACCCTGCAAACCCTTGACCCCATTAAACCCAAAATACAAAAAAAAAAAAATCGAAAACAAAAAAATGTGTAAAAAACAAAAACCAAAAGACTCCGAGCAAGCGTTCGTTGACGATGTAATGCTTGAATTGTCAACTGCTGATGGTGGTGGTGATGGTGATGGTAATGGACCCAAGCCAAGGTCTGTGCCTACAGTGATTATCGATGCCACTACACCTACAGCAAGCAGTGTTGCCAAGGATGAGGATCAAGCCAATACGGCCATCGTTTTAGTCGCAACCGCCGCCGCCTACAATAACAGCAACAACAACAGCTTGAATAACAACGATTCTTCTCAATCTGAAGGCATGCTGGAGGAGGGACGCGTAGTCACGGTTAGGGATCTATTGAAGGGCCTATACGAGAAGGCATGCCAGCAGAAGCTCTGGGGTTTGGTGCGTCACACCGCTGGCATGCTGGGCAAGCGTGTCGAGGATCTGGGCAAGGCGGTCACCGATCTGTTAGTGCGCCAGAAACAGGTCACCGTTGGCATGCCGCCAAACAATGAGCACACGATTACGGCACCGCTGCCAGAAGTTGAGCTGCGTCAACTAATACACGATGTGGGTACATTTCACAAAACATACAATCAGCAGTGTCTAAACACACATCCATTGTAGGCCTATGGTGATGACGAGAGCACAGCTATGCTGACACAGGAGCTCATGGTCTATCTGGCCATGTTCATACGCACCGAGCCGCAATTGTTTCACGAAATGTTGCGCTTGCGCGTCGGCCTCATCATTCAGGTGATGGCTAAGGAGCTGTCACGCACCCTTAACTGTAACGGCGAGGCCGCATCGGAACATCTACTTAATCTATCACCCTTCGAGATGAAAAACTTACTCTATCACATACTCAGTGGCAAGGAGTTTGCCGTCAGCAGCGGTAAGTCATTCCTCCATCATTATTTATTTCATCTCATCCCAATCTGATCTCATTTCAGTGGCGCGCGGCAATCTGTCCATTGTGAGCTGCAAGTCGAGTCGCGTCAGTAAGAAAAGCCAAATTGGACTTGGCGACCCGGAGGGCGAGGATGCGTTAATTTCCACAATTGATGATCGTCAGGGTCAGTGGCTGCGACGACGTCGACTTGATGGCGCCTTGAATCGTGTGCCACGCGATTTCTATTCACGCGTCTGGACCGTACTGGAGAAGTGCCAGGGATTGGCCATTGAGGGACGTATACTACAGCAGAGCCTTACCCAGGAGATGACGCCGGGAGAGCTGAAATTCGCATTGGAGGTAGAAACGGCACTAAATCAAATACCACAGCCAGAGTACAGGCAGCTGGTGGTTGAGGCGCTTATGGTGCTCACACTGGTCACCGAGCACAACATGGTTCCCACATTGGGTGGCATTATTTGTGTGGAACACCTGGTGCACAAGGCCAATCAATTGTTCTTAGAGGATCAACGCAAGGTGCAGGGCGATGCAACGCTGTGCTGTGCCAAGCTCAAGGATGGCAAGGAACAGCAGCAGGCTGCATCGGGTATGCTGCTCTGCGGTGGCGCTGCTTACATATGCCAACATCTCTATGACAGGTGAGCTGGCTGCATTTTGCACTATAAATATTTACTTGATTTCTGATAATCTCTCCTTCCTAGCGCGCCCAGTGGCAGCTATGGCACCATGACATATATGTCACGTGCTGTCGCCCTCGTACTGGACTGTGTGCCCAAGCAAGGTGAGAAGGAATGCGCTATCTCCTAAAGTTTGGGGGCAAACGCTAGATCCGACCTGGAAGCAAGCACAGCGTCTGCAGGACGACTCTCACTTAATGCCATGTACTGTGAAACCGACCATCTATTATATTTTGTCTATTCTCTCTCTGTCTCTCCCGTTGTCTGTGTGTCTCTCTTGCTCGCTCTCTTGCGTGCATGCGTCAGGCCGCGTATTATCTCAACGATAAGTAAAGTCTAAGCTCCGCCCTGCCCTGGCAATGCTGTACATATACTTATATATTTTAATTTTTTTTTTTTTTTGAGAGCATCCGCCTACCTAGCCATTTGTTAATGTGTTTCGTTTAGAATGTGACGTAGTCAGCAAAAAACTATAGTTACGGACATACATCAACGCATATATATAAAATATATCTATTATCCTAATATATTAATCGCAATGTGCCACAAATTAAATTTTATACAAGCGACTGGTAAATGCAGCTTGAATCAATATCTCATGCAGAATTTTCAACAAGATTTTAAAAGGTTTTAACTCCAACTAAGCAACAAGTTATTATTGTGAAAAGAAATTTGTAAGAATAAAGAGTGTTTATGCAATGTTATCTGTAAATGTATTAATTTTTCGAAGTGTATTCATTAGTAAATAAAGTCATCAACGTATCTGTATGTTGGAAAATTTCCAAATCGAAATCCTCAACAAACAGTTAAACTTACTTAGAAAACTTAACTGAACAACATTCTTTACAAAGTAAGCAAGACGATCACGCCAATAAAGAAAGTTTGATAGAAAATATAAATACAGAAAGATGTCCAAAATGTTCCGATGTCTCTCATAAAGAAACGCTACAATTACCCCGGTCGAATCGAACTATATTTAAAATAAATATTTTGAAATTTGACAAATACACCTTCACTCTCCCCAGCTAGTTTCTAAACAATTTTGGAATATTCCGTCATCATCTGCCACAAGGAGAATTTTATTGGATCGGCGGAGATAATTGATTATTGGAAAACTTTTATTTGTAAATAAAAACGATATACTCGTATATAAAACGAATTAAAATTCACATTCTTTTTACTTTTACTAAGATTTATTGCATAAGAGAAGATATATGGACAAACTGCCAAGAGTATTATGATTATCAAAATAATGAATACAAGAATTTTAGTTTTGTTAAGCGTAAATATCAATAATTTATTTTTTATTTATTTCTCTGTTTCGCTCAATGCTGCGCATATTAAATGTTTACAATAATTGTATTCATTTACAATTTGCTTGTGTGTTGATTTCAGACATTTTTGAAATTTGTGCTTTACTTTTTTGTTATTCAGTTGTTTTTGTTCGGTCCTCCCGCTCTGTGTAATATTATAAGCTTGGCTGACACAACAGTAATTCGTGTAACACAAATTGATTTGAAATGTTCACAAGCAATTTGGAGAAACTCAATTGTGCTGAATGTGACCAATACTAGAGCGCGTGTGTAAGCGTTTATGTGCGAGTTATAAGTTTAAACAGAAACATAAAGTTAGCGATGATGTTAAAAAGAGTTTTAAGGCTTTTAAAAAAAATCCTAGACAAAGTTACTTAATAAGAATCAATGTTTAGCAATAGCCCCTATCGGGAACGCGACGACGTGGCGCACACTTGATGATGTCGTCGACACGCAGAATCATTTCAGCAGCCTCGGCGGCAGACATTAGAACCTGACGCTTCACGGCAAAGGACTCAGTGATGCCCAGTTCGCGCACATCAGCCACCTTGCCCTGCTCCATATCAAGACCGAGATGGTGTTTGCCCTGGGCATGGCTAGCGCGCAGCTCGGAGATCAGTTGAGCCGAATCAAAGCCAGCATTGTCTGCAATAGCTGTTGGCAGCGATAGCAGAGCACCTACAAAACAATAAAAAAAAGTATGTTATACAAAACCATATAGTAATTAATGTTTCTACAATGGTTGAAAACTGGCATTTATGTTCCTTACGTGCAAATGCTTCAATGGCAATAGCTTCCTTGCCGGGTGTCTCGGATGCCTTTTTGAAGACGGCATTGGCCATTAGGGCCTCGGAGCAGCCTCCGCCATAAATAATGCGTGACTCCTTGACGGTGGCTGCCAGCACGCAGAGTGCATCGTGCAGTGAGCGGTCAGCCTCGTCCAAGATCTGTTGGGTGGCGCCACGAATAACAATGGAACAGGCTTCTCCCATCTTGACACCGCTAAAGCGCAAGAGTGTGTCCTCGCCAATCATCACCTGCTCAATGAGATTGCACTCGCCAAGCTTGACCAAAGCGGGATTTTCAAAGGTTGATACAATTTCGCCACCGGTGCAGTAAGCCAAACGCTCAATGCCATCGAAATCAGCATGCTCGATGGCCATTACTTGGGCATCGGCGAACAACTGCTCGGGATAATTGTAGATCAGCTGGCGATTGATGAATACATTGCATTTGTGACTCAATATCTTGTCTACTTTCTCCTTCATCTTCTCCTTTTCAGCCATCTCCAGGTCGGCGATCTTGGCCAACGAGTCAACTTTGATGCTGCTACCAAATACTTTGATTTTGTCGGTGTCCATCGGTGTGTTCGCAATGAGAATCTTTGCATTTTCAATCTGAGCAAACGAAATGTGTATCAAAAATTTTAGTCTATTAAACCACAGAAAATCACACTATTTTTTTTAAACAGATATTTTGTAAGTTTTCATATAACATTTCCCATAATTTTCCAATGCATTCATCCAGCTCATGACGCCAGGGCCTGATGTCAGCGTCTGAGTCACGTGGTCGAAGAGCTTTTTTTTGTTTTTGTAGTTTTGGTCAATGAGTAGATTGTGGCTACCACATCAAACTCGTCAAAATGGCTGTGATATGAATTACAACTGCAACAACATAGCTCACAGTCAATTTGACGCGCCAATATGAAGCACTGATAGCAACGACCATGAAGAACACACTAACATATTTATGATTAGGTGGTAGGTAATGAATGAATATTATTATTAATTGGTAAATAAAAGAATATCACTTACGCGCTGAGGCTGATGCACACCGGGCTTCTTGTCCAGCAGAAAGCCATCATCGAGGAACGAATCGCCTAGTGTGCCACCAGACTTTTTGATAATCTGTATGGATTTCAGTTCACCGGATCCCTTCAGACGTAGCACAGCATCGACGGCCAGATTTGCAAAGAAATCCTTATGTTGATGCAAGATCTTTGAGGACAATGTGGTGCGTGAAATATTAAGCAAATCGTTCTTGAATTTCTCATTATTTGACGAATTATCCTGAGCAGCGTCTGTCAGTGCATTCAATGCCGCTTGGGCAGCCACACGCCAGCCAGCTACAATGATCTGTGGATGCAGTTTCTGTTCTACCAGTTTCTCGGCTTCGCGCAACAATTCGGATGCCAGCACGGTGACAGATGTGGTGCCATCGCCAACCTCTTCATCCTGCACACGCGACATATCGACTAGAATTTTGGCAGCCGGATTATCAACGCCAACAGCACGCAAAATTGTGGCACCATCATTGGTCACTTCCACTTGGCCGGCATTGCGTCCGGTGGCCACCAAGATTTTATCCATACCCTTGGGTCCCAAAGTACTCTTCACAAGATCTCCGATGGCAATCGCACCAATAAATGACGACAGACGCGCCATTTCGGCTTTCTCCTCCTGCGCCTCATTTTTGAGTACGCGCACGGGATTTAAAGACATCTCCTATGAAACAAATTATTATTTAAATAAATGAAACATGTTAATTCTATTCTGCTTATGCATATATATATATATACAGATTTTTGCATGTAGAAAGAAGCCGAGGTTGTTAGTGCTTCGGACCTAACCCCAAATGGTACATGATTCATCGCCAACCAAACGCTGCGCACACCCAGAGACGAATGCAACTAAAAAGGTGCAGTTCACTTGCAAAAATATCCTATGATGCATGACAATTGAGCAAACATTTTGATAACTGTTCAAAGAACCTATCCAAACACAATGGAAGTTTCTGGAAGCATTGCGTTATCACGTGTGCGTAGGCTAGTCAAATGGCTTGGGGCGCTGCAGTATGTGCGTGCGATTTTTTTTTGACACCCGGCAAGTGAAAACGCAAGTTTGTTCGTAATTATCAATGAAAACATGGATATTTTACTATACGCGCATATGTTATGCAGTAAACTATATATATTTTTTATGCGATTTAATTTTATTTACCATTTTCAATGCTTATTCACAAGTTTTTGATCACAGAATTCAGAATACCCCACAGCGCGACAGAGCTACAAAGAAAATGGCGAAACTGTGGGTATGGTTGCTGATCCCTTATCGATGTATCGATATAAAATGAACAAAAAACAGCTTATAATATTTATCGTTATTATGTAGTCGAACGATAAGTTCGTTTTGTGGCATTTTTAAAATTGATTATTTTAAATGTTTTTTTTTTTCTTTTTTAAGAGTTTAGATTTGCTAGCAAGTCAAAAGAAAAAAAAAAGAAAACTTTTATTTGCTATATCAATGTTCTGTCAAACTTACATGTATTTCCTGATCTACCATGCAAAATAATATCAGTTAATTTTGAAAACGTTTTATTTCCTTTTATCTTTTTAATAATAAACAGACGAACAAATTTAAGAGTAGGTACTACACACAAGAAATCTTAAAATTTAACAAGCATCTGTCTCGTCGACAATCAACCGAAAATATTTGAATACAAACTGTTCAAACCATTGCTGATGGTCGAGAAGATGCCGTTCTCACTGGAGGCGGCTGCAGCGTAGGGCGGAACGCCTGGTCTATAATACTGCGGTGCTTGTATGGGCCGATAGTAAGGGCTCCCGCCAGCTCCGACTCCTTCAATGTGCTGTGAAGAGGGCGGAGAGAGGTTAATGCAATGGTTCAAGTGCGTAGCAGCTGCTACTGCTCCAACATTATTTATTGTCCACAATTAAAATCCATAAATTAAAATTAGATTTTACAACAACATTATTAACGACAATAACACTTATATATAATATTATTAGTGGCTTTGGAGCAAGTGCATTGTTTATACATTCCAATCTCTACTTTATGATTAAACCAAGCCAAGTAGATTTAGTATAAAAAAAGCCAACAACCAAGAAAATTTCATTCCTTTGCTAATTATATAAAGCGTTAAGCTTTGTATGATTATTATATTATAACCAAACCCATGTCGTGTGTGTGTGCGTGACTGTGGTTGATACACTTTGGCTAGTAGTAGTATTGGTCAATAAATTTAATTTATCCTACCCATGGAAGTGTGTACTTGTTACTGTGACTAAATATATCACTCTGCGAAAAGTATTTACAGGCCAGTTGGCTGTTGTTTTTGCCCGTTCACTCTACTCCTGGGTCAACTGCAGCATATCATTCACCAACTGGCGCTGTGTACGTGGCGTCGTCACGCTGATGGTTGTGGTGGTCGCGGTCGTGGAAGCTCTAGGTGAAATAATATACTGCGAAGGACACGGATTACATACATACATTTGTACATGGGTAAAGGATTGAATTTAAGCCAAAAACCAGGAAATCATAAATAACCAAAAGCCATTATTAGTAGTGGTTGCATTAGCTGAGTGTCAAACTTACTTTGGATGCCTGTAATGTAACATTAAGCAATGTGGGATGCTGCTCGACAATGACGAACTCAACTTCTCGGGGCACGTATCCCTCGGCAAAGACCTAAGCGCGTTGGGATTTTAAAGCGATGCATTGGGGAAATGTTGAGTCATGCTCACCTCGGCCTTGTAGTAGCCAGGCAACAATATGCGCCAGAATTCGCCGTACTTCGTTGTCTGAAAGCCAACGTCGCGTCCCTTTATCTTAATTGAGGCACGTTCAATGGGCATGCCCGCTGGATCAAAGACGAAGCCCTGCACGCCACGATGTGCCTCTGCCAGGAATTTTATGAGAGACTGTGTATAAAAGAAAATTGTTTGTCAAGGCTGGTTGTTTGTATATTATATTAAATATGGAAGTTATCCATATATTGTATACACATATATACATAGTTTTCCTATTTAACTGATGGAAGATTCTTTTCTATTGTTTTTTAACTTATTTAATATCATAAGTCTTAATCTCTTGAGTGAATGGTATTAGAGTACTGATGGAATTTAACCTGGTAACTTTTGTATACTAGATAAAAAAGTTGCCACAGTTGTAACCATAAAATCAAGACAAGAGGTTCACAGAAAAGTGCATGAAACCGTAAACTAAAAAAATAGATTCATAAAGAAGTGTATGAATTAAAAGTGGAGTCCTTTGTTTAGTAGGTAAATAAGAATCACCCTAAATCAACATTACTTTTTCTTTTTGAAAACTTGTTTACCTCTTAATCATTTAAGAACGAATTAAATTTAATTATCGAATATTGAAATATTATTAAAAAAAGAATATGTAACTAATATGTTACTGGCACTCACCAACTGATTGTCCTCCCAGTACTTCTTAAGCTCGTAGGCTGGCGGAAATTTGCAGCAGGATATCTCCAGGGTGATCTCCATGCAGCCATACCACACATAATTGTAATCCTGCATGCCACCCGTCAGTGGATACCAGGCTGCACCGTTTGTGATGCCATTTTCAAAGGCTGGCGTTGCCGACTTGCATGCCACGCCCCTGGACATTTTAGCATGGTTGCGGGCATACACCAACGATATATGCTTAAAGACATCATCATCGGGCGTTAGCGACGGCGCCGCCGAATAAGTCTGGAACACTGCGCCCAGGGGACATGCGGGGCGATACAAAAAAAAAAAAATTTAAATCAACCAAAAATACACGTAAATAGTGAGTAACAGAAAGAGAGTGAGAGAGAGAGAGACAGAGAGAGAGAGAGAGAGAGCAGAGAGAGAGAGAGAGAGAGAGAGAGACAGAGAGAGAGAGAGAGAGAGAGAGAGTAAGTTGGAATTATTAGATAGTCAGCTAATGGGGAATTGGGAGCGGTTACTCTACTCACTCGCGCACAGGGCAGACGAACGGCAGATTCCTTTGAGCAGCCATATTGGTGCGAAGTGAAGGAGTGAAGTTCAAACAGAGAGCATTGAGGGGGAGATAATTGTATAAATCGGTACTCTCTCAAAGTGGCGAGGCCGAAAATAGTAATAACTTTTGTTGTCCTTTGGAGGAAGGATCTATGGCGCACTACTTAGACTACTTACTGGAGTTGGGCGTATTGTCGTAGGGATAGCTGGCAACTAAGGCGCCGCCATGCAGGCTGCCACTGAGGACAAACTGTATTTTTGATATCCAGTCCTTGACTGCATCCGTTTCGGGCTGTCCACGTTTATTGTTCTGCTTGAAATAATCCGGAAAATTGCGATTCAAATCGAAGCCACGCGCATTGTAACTGCAAATGGTTGAGTTAAGGAGTGGAATGAATAGTCAATGAGATCGATTCATTTATATCCTTACCGTCCCTGACCGCCATCGCAGGTACCCTCCTTGGACACCGCATAGCCGTCCGGATTCATGGTGGGCAATATGTGAATGCGCGTATTATCCAGCAACCATTTTACATACTGATCCGCATTATAGCTGCTCACAAAATACTGAATGAGATGGAGCAGCATTTCCCTGCCCACGGGCTCATTGCCATGAATATTGCCCACATATTTGACATCCGGCTTGCCAACCATATGCTCATACGGTGACGAACTGACCACCATCACCCACAGATCCCGTCCTTGAATGGACTTGCCAATCGAGTACAAAGCGGTTAGATTTGGGTACCTTGCACTTGTTGCTCTTCAAAAAGAAATACAAATTATGCCTGATGAGCCTTGATAGACAGGTGGTTAGGAAACTTACCTTAAAAATCGCGTAAGCTCCTCGTGATCATGATAAACAAAGTCGAGATTTTGTGCGTCTGGTAGATAAGCCCGTGGCTCTTGTAGTGCCATTGTCAGCTGTTCGCTGTGGATCGTTTTGGTGCTGGAGGAAATAGTGTGTCCAGCATAGACAAACAGCAGCAGCAACTGGCCCACAGTATTCGTATTTCGAAGTATCATTGTGGTTAGTCGAGCTGATCCGTAGATGATGACGTCAAGTCTGCAAATGTCGAAAATATCCAGTGAGTTGGTCATTATAAGCAGATAAAGATGGATGAGCTCTTGCTGTTGACCACAACAACCAGTTGTGGCTGAGCAAAACGAATGGCCGCACTCGTACGTGCTTCAATTTGGCCAATGAATGAGTGAGGAATTGACTGAGTGAGTGAGTGAGTGAGTAAGTAACCGAGTGAGTGCATTGGCCCCAACCAACTAACTAATACAAAATTCCCAACAGTATTTCTACCGATTCGAACTGCAAACATGTTCCCCCCAATGCAGGCAATCAAAGTTCATTGATTTGTGCATTTGTGTGTGTGTGTATGCGTGTGTGGGGCGGTTGATAGAGTGGAGACAGCAGCAAATTGAACTTGAATTTCGAATTTTAATAAATAAATCAGTGGTTGAGTGATAGCTTCTTCTTTTTGGCTTGTCTAATCACCGACCATACCGGATGAGTCCTATCTCATTTATTGCACAGATAAGATAATTTTTTTACTATATGAAACGGAAAGATACTATTTGAGCTCCATGATATTCGGCGAAGACTATAAAAGCGAACTTCTTACACCATTCCGGGTCATTAAAAGAAAGAAAAGGAATAATGAAATTATCTGGTGCTTTTGTGATACTCTGCTTTGCACTTGTTGGCTGTCCCATGGCAAGTGGTTCGCCTCAAGGCCGCATCGCTGGCGGGGAGGATGCCACACTAGGACAGTTGCCCTATCAGGCGTCCCTCGCTATCGGTGGCAGCTACAATTGTGGTGCTGTCATCATTGCCGAACGCTATGCGTTAACCGCTCTCACCTGTGTCTGCTCCGCCGGCAAGGATACGCCGTAAGTAGCCAGAAAGCGATTATAGGAACGTCGGACTAATCGTAGAACAACTTACAGGTGGCCACCACAGCTATTTATTGTATCAGCTGGCACCGTGGATCTGTACAATGGCGGTCAGCGCATACGCGTCGAAGAGATCACAGTGAATCCCAACTATAATGAACTGAAAACTGGCATCGCTCTGTTGCGTCTGAGCGAGCCCCTAATCTTCAATAAGGATGTCGGCCCTTTGCCTTTGGCTACAGAGAATCCATCAGTAGGCTCCTACGTCGACATCTCAGGTTGGGGACGCACTAAGGAGTCGGATACGGAAATGTACCGCACCCTGCAAGTGGGTCTCGCTATAGTTGAGGCCGAACGTGATTGCTTAGAGGCCAGCGATGCGTCGGTTAACGATCAGGTGCTTTGCTTGGGCCACCAGAGGCGCCAGGGTATCTGTGCCGGCGATATTGGCGGACCCGCTGTCTACCGGGACACTCTGGTAGGTCTGGGCGCTGAAGTGCTGGGCGAGTGCGGTAGCATGCTGCCCGAACGCTTCATCAGCATCGCTGCCAACTACGAGTGGATCCAACTGCAGATGGAATAAGCCAACGTTTTTTTTCATCCTTTCCTAATTAACAGTTCTTGCAAATCAGTTTTCTTTTTATGACGAATAAATCTAATCGCATGCAATATGTAAAGAACCTGTTTTCTATATAAATCTATATAAATTGTGGTATTTGCTATACTTACAGCTATAGCTTTAATTGATATATTACATTTTACTGTTTTTAAGAGCTATACCTAAGATTGGCTATGATTATTTACTCAAGACAGTTAATTTATATATTATAGATAATATATAGATAATATATAATACAAATATTCATACCTATTTAGGTTAAGAAACGTTCAGTTAAATAAAGTTGTGTCGTTTGCTAATCTTTTAATTTGCCAAATTATCAATACGACAAGCCCAAGTAAACTGCTGAAAACAAATAATATTCTAATCTAATCTCAAAATGGATTGCTTGAAATTACTATGCTAACCTTTAGAAAATTGTAAAAATCGAGAATGTCGAAGATAAAGTATCCTTCTACATATATTATTCTGATCTTCGTCACATAAAGTAATTGTTTTAGAAAGTTTTGGATATGGTACGTTTATGATACGAATCTGTGTCAAATTTAATCAATACAGCTTCAAAACTGTGAAGGAAATAATAGGAAATAAAAACGGGTTATCTTACTTGGCTTAGGTATTTAAAATAGCAGAGAAAAACTTTGATTCGCACAAGTCAACTATATTGTTATGCGCTTGTGATTATTGTCAACAAAAATCCACATGCATTACATATTAACATTTTAAGATTATGAGGGAGAGAGAGAGTGAACCAGCAGATAAACTGTAAACGTTTTACATTTATTGTATATACAAATTTATTTTAATTTTAAATTCACAACTTCCTGCAGCTTTTCTCAATATTTAGTTGATAAACTCCTTCAGATGATCAATATTATGCAAACTTACAAGAGCTACCATTTAGAAGAACAAATTTGACTTTTATTGCTATCGGTATTCGATTTGTATCGATACTTACAGATCGGAAAAGGTTATCTATAGAATGATATAACTCATTGAGGTCGGCACTTTCATACAGACAGCCAGACGGACGTAGCTAGATGAGCTTAGCTTCTGGTGCTGATCAAGAATAAATGCCTTTGCACATTTTCATTAAATTTTTCGTGTTATTTTTCAGAGTACCCTCAAAAATGCTATATACAAAAAATCCATTTGTGGACGAACATTTTACATTTTGGGGAAAGTAAGCTAACACATATAAGGCTTACAGAGTTATGCTTTATTAAAGAGGTTGATTACATATTCTCATTGATCCAGCCTCTATAATAAGGAATACTCATAAAACCATTCGGCTTCAAACTGCCGCAGACATCCACAAAGAAGCTGCCTATGCCGACTAGCTCATTCTTGTAGACAGCCGGAGCACCAGCATCATTATGACAGATACCATTTGCTATCGTTTCTGATGCTGATACCAGACATAGGAGTCCCTCGTGATCTACATAGAGTTGTTTCTGACAGTCAGCTGCACTGATCGCCTTCCGGCTGCCCACAAGCATCCGTTGACTGGAAGCACCCTGATTGCTTACGGCTCCCCATCCCGTGTAGATGATCTCGGCATCTGACGGCGGTGCTTCAGAGGCCAGTGCAATGGACTGTGTATTGGCATTAAGTGTTAGCGGCTGCTGCAAAACCATCAACGCCACATTATTCAATCCATTCGCATAGCCTTTGTGCACCTTAATGTGATCGACCTGCGCCAGTTGGCCACCAGCCAAACGCTGAATACTGCCCGCGCGTACAAGAAAAGTGCGAGCCGGATAGCTGCAGATGAGTTGGAAAGGTGTAAGAAGGTGTGTTGAAGCGATTATGTGGACTTGAGACTATAAACATGCGCTACCTTTCAATACCGCCAGTGGTTACACAATGTGCGGCAGTCAGGCACACCTTGGCACTGATCAGGGCACCACCACAGACATGGGCGCCATTCCGTTGCACCGAAACACTGTACGGATGGGAGCCGACCTCAGCACCCTTTCCTTCGAGTAGACGACCTTGTGGCTGGGATGTGGCACCGTTAACAGCTGCACTGAGCAGCAGCAGGAATACAATGTGAACTGTTGGCATTATGGTTTAATTGATAACTAATCGATGACGGCCTCGATCAGGACACTTTTATACTGGCGTCAACATTTTATGACCGCAAAGTCTAATCGCTAGCGACCAGGTCATATTTAACGCTTATCAACGCTGGCAGATTAGATGCTAACCATAATGACTGGTAACTGGTGACTTAGTCAGTGATTGTCGCTGGAAGTTTTAGTTAACATTCCGACACCATGATTGACCAACGCATGTCGCTCGCAGCTCTTTGTCTCGCTTTGACACTGGGTCTGGCATTGGCCGTGCCCCAGGGCCGTTTGTTGGGCGGTGAGGATGCCAAGATGGCCGAATTCCCCTATGTGGCATCCCTGCGTCTCAATAAGGCGCACGTGTGCCAGGCCAGCATTATATCCGAAATGCAAATGTTAACCGCTGGCCACTGTGTGTCTGATGTAGGCGCCAAGCCGTAAGTAATCCTAATCAGTGGGAGTTCAACGGCGCTTTATTTTCGAAGTTGGGCGAAATCTGCACATAAGCTTTTTTTTTTGCTTTACTAGTTAAATTGAGCAATCTAGTTCGGAGGCGACTTGTTTGGTTTTTTTAATTAGCTCACTCAAAACGTTGGCACATGTTTTCATTTTTGCTTTTGTCGATTTGAACGAACCAGTTTTCTCGCTTAAGGCATTCATGTTATATCCTATATACCCTGTGCTAGTATAGTTAAGCCAGCTTTATTGCTTTTTTAAGAAAAATTGAGCGAATCAGTTCTGAAGCTTAAACTCAATTTGGCTCATTTCTTACGAAACATCTTTCTCTCTGTCTCTCTCCTATCTCTTTTATAGTGTTAAGGCGAAACAGCTAACCGCTCGCGTGGGTAGCATTAATCAGTTTGCTGGCGGCGATCTAGTGGACATTTGCGAGGTGGTCATTCATGCTTCGTATGGAAACTTTTTGCACGATCTGGCAATAATTACGCTCTGCGAACCCCTTACCTTTGGCGAAAAGATAAACAAGATTGCGCTCCCAGCGCCCATTGAAGAGGGTGAGGTGGACGAGGTGCCAGCAAATGGGACACCCGTCTATGTGGCAGGCTGGGGTGAGCAGACGGATGGCACCTCCAACTACAAGCTACAAAAGGCCAACTTTAATACGCTGGGTAAAGGGTCCTGTGAGCTTGACGCTGGCTATGGCTACGATTCCACGCTATGCCTGGCAAGGGCCGAGAAGCAAGGCGTTTGCCGCGGTGACGATGGTGCCGCTGTCGTCGATGACGACAACGTGATCCAGGGCGTTGTCAGTTTCTTCTGGGGCGATTGCGGCACTAAATATCCTGATGTGTCTACTCGTATCGTTCACTATCTGGCATGGATTGAGGCCAATAAGAAATAAAGCAATAAAAAAATTATACAAATACCATCAAGAGTTCCCGAAAAAAGCCCAAGTCCTCAATCCTTCTGCTTTTTAAATTATTAGATTTTCAAATATTTTTTTCTTTTGCAAGTTGTGTGTAAGAGAAACAAAAAAAAAAACAGCACAAAATGTGAACCACCTGTTATTATTTCTATTGCCAATTTACTACGAATTTTATGGTGGGTAATTAACTAAACAATGGTCGATCCGTTTATAACGACCATAAATTCTAGTAGTTTGTCCTAATTGGCCTTATCAGAAGGCAACGAAAGGCATTGTTTGCCTTGCACACATGCAAGTATGTACTCTATGGTCTATAGATACCATCAGTTTTACTGCAAAATTAGTGCGAGCAAAGGTTCCGCGTATTTCCAGACACTCGAATTGATACCACCTGATTAAATGTTTTTGCCCATTTCAATTTTTGTTTCGGGGGAAAGCTAGAGGGGGAGGGAGATACGCTATTGTCGTTAGATTAAATACTATGACAACCATACGACCCAAGAGATTAATATGTTATCATATTTCAATCAGTAGTCTTTTTTTTTATTCATTGAGTCAATATCTATTTGTTTGTATATAGATAAAAAAAAACAAGTGAGGAGGAATTTTGTACTTTTGTATACGTAAAAAAATATAGAATGTAAAAATATAGGTTTTTAAGTCCAACCAATCTACAGAAGAATCAATGCTTAAAATTGTATTAAGCCTTGAAATAGGCTTCGTTTTGCCCAGGTTACGGGAGTTTGAAGTGTATGAAAATAATTTAATGACTTATGACTGTACCGTTTTATTTGCTCTTGATTCAATTTTATATTGTTTAATATTGTTACGACTACATACCTATAATTTGATACTGCCGACAAATTCCACTTTTATTGTTTCTTCTCTTTCTCTCTCTTTCACTCTATTGCAAATTTATTGCTATAACAAAAACAGTTGAAATGGGCTTTTGACGACGATAAGATTAGAAGTCGAAGTCGTAATAAAATTATAAATTGACCAAAGACTTCGAATGTTTACTTCGCATCATTTGCGCTGCGCATTCGACAACGACTTGAACTGGGCGCAATCTACTCAACACAAACCGAAGGAATACTTGTTATACTAAGCGAATCAAGAAAGCACATCATAATGCAAAGGCAGTTGTGGGGAGCATCGCTGCTTCTACTATTTATTGGCCTGGCAATCGCTGGCCGGGTTGCACCACAAGGTCGCATTTGGGGTGGCGAAGAGGCCCTTGCCGATGCAGCACCCTATGCGGCATCGCTCCGGATTGATAATGTGCACATGTGCGGCGCTAGCGTTCTGTCCGAGACGCAGCTTCTCACCGCCGCCCATTGCTGCTATCGAAATGGTAAACTGTAAGTCCACTCTCGCTCTCTCTTTTAACTTTCTCTCTCATGAATTCTCTACCTTACAGTATTGATCCTAGTCGTATTACCTGTCGTGTTGGCAGCACCAATCAATATGCCGGTGGTCGTATTGTGAGCGTTGCTTCCATTACACCGCATCCGGATTATGACAAACTGGACAACAATCTGGCCATTATTACTCTAACGACTCCCTTAGTCTTTACGGACCGCATAAAGGTAATTGAGCTAGTCGATAAGAACGATCCGCTGCCAGCAGAAGGCACTGTAATCAGCGTTTTTGGCTGGGGCCACACCGTCGATGGTACGTCTTCGTTTAAGATACGCCAGCTCAATTTGAAGCTAGCCACGGATGCGGCTTGCCAGGATGCGTACAATGAACACGATGCGACCAAAAGCGTATGTTTGACCCATACCCTCAAGGAGGGCACTTGCTATGGCGATGGCGGCGGTGCTGCCGTTTATCAGGGCAAACTTCTGGGCGTTAGCAACTTTGTGGTGGGCGCCTGTGGTTCACGCTATCCGGATGTCTTTGTCCGCACTGCCGGCTTCTCCGATTGGCTGCAGCAGCAGCTTCAACACTAGCTCTGAACGCCGGAAAGCAAAAATAATATGTACATAGTATATCTTAATATATATACAAAGGACATATTCGTTTTGCTTGCATTTTGATCGACTCAATCATAGTCTGATAAGCATGAGTTATAGCCGATAAGGCTATGCGCAATATGCGCTACAATTAAGGTGAGGCGTTATTGTTAAGAACCTTGATATATACAAAATGGATCGAGCTGCCAAACTGCCTGACTGATTATGGATCAAGTCCATGCAACCACCTTTGTTGAAAATAATAGATTCCTTTGAAAAACGTGTCAAAAAAAAAAATGCGGAGATTGGGTGGAAAATTTTAACTTTTTGTTTTGTTCTTCATCGCCTTCAAAGTCTTAGATAAAAGAGTTAATGGTTGTTCTGATCGGCTTCATAAGTGTATTGATTCACGGTTTACTCGAATTATAAATTTATGTAGTGAATCATTGCATAGGCTAATACAAAATTTTTACGGTTCTTGTGATATATATCTCTACTAAGTGTCGAATGCGTGTATGTGCAGATTGATGACAAACTTTATCGCAATCACATCAGTTAAACCCATATTTATTTATAAAGCCTATCAAGTATTAGCTCGTTGTTTAATCGAACAGCAAAACAGGGAATAACCGAATGGAAGAGAGCTGTAGAGTAGCTGATAATTCGTCCTATAAGTTAGAGGTGCAATCTTTGCATTATTTTGGGATCTCTGGTAAATTTGATGTGCTCAATAAAAGAGCCGCAAATAATCAAAAATATTCTAGCCCAATTCTGGTCAGCTTAGAACAAAACAAGACGGAATGCTCTATATTTGCGAAACGGGGGCAGCTATCGATAATAATAAATAGACTTGATCGGCCTATGGTGTACGCGAATTACTTGTTCATACAGGCAGTCAGATGGATATGGCTAAATCGATTCGGGTTTTGATGCTGAGCAAGAATATGTATACCATATGGGGTCGGAGATGCTTCCTTATACCCCTTATGGGTATTTATTTTTTCTTAGTCAATCTGAGTTAAAATATTTTTGGATTTTGGATTATATTATGGTATCGATACATATACAAAGTACGTCGGGAATACCATAATTTGTAAGTACAAGCAAGGTTATGTCTCAAATCCACTTACAATTTATTGCAACTGATTGGACAGTTTGCAGACTGATAAGATTTTACTCCTAACGATTCAGAATTGTAGTGAGTGCCATAAGAGCCAACCGGTTAGATAATAATACCAATTTATGATGGCGAATTAGCTCATTTTATTTTTCACTCAATCGCACTTCAATGGAATTGAACGACTTGCACTCGTGGAACATAAATCGCTGCTCAATTGAGATATAGATAAGATATAAACAGACAGCCTTCCCTAGTGCTTGAAAGGTTAAATAGCCCAATCTTTCCAATTGTGTCAACCACTTGCTAACAATGCTGCCATGTTGAGAACTCTGATCTTTGTCTGCGCTGCAGTAACGCTGATCTCGGCTGCGCCACAATTGCTGGAGGGCCGTGTGGTTGGAGGTGTCGATGCCACAAGTGGACAGTTTCCGCATCAGATTTCACTGCGCTACACGGAATCCCACATCTGTGGTGGCTCTATTATCTCACACGATTATATCCTAACGGCGGCCCATTGTGTCACGGAACACTCGGAAGATGGTTCGATCGTCGAGTAAGTAAATTAAAATACATATGTCTTAAATAAGTTAGGTTGGCTTTCTAAATTACAAGAACGAATCGTCTAGATTTTTTTTTAAAGTAAATCGACACAAGTAAAAGGTTTTATTTCTCAGATTACTTCAACTACATATGAAATACAAGAAATATTTCGATTAACGGCGCAAAATATATATATATATATATATATATATATATATATATATATTTATATATATATAAATATATATATTTTTTTTTTCATCTTCTTTTTATTACTTGTATATACTCCAATCTATTACGAATCCCGTTGGTATTAGTCTTTATATAGAGATTCACAGCGCTGTCAGCTATGGAGTTTGAAACTTGACTATATAAAAAAGGGACGTAAATAATTTTATTCCTTTCATAACATTTAAATTGCGAACCGACAACTGACACTGCTAACAATTAGCTCAACTTTACTATATTTATATTTGTACTAAGTATGCCCAATCATAGTTTCAATTTTTCTATGGACAGCACTCCGGCGGAAATGCTAAGCATTCGGGCGGGCACTTTGGATCGTTTTATGGGAGGAGTGCTTATCAATGTGGCCACTGTGTATGTGCATGAGAAATACACCAGCTTTTGGAATGATGTTGCTCTGCTAAAGCTGGAGAAGCCACTTGTCTTCTCCAATCAGATTGGCGCCATACCGCTGGCCAGTGTGGAGACACCTGTTGGCTGCCATGTAATCATTTCGGGCTGGGGTCAATTAAAGACTGAGGGCGATGTGCCCCGCGAAATGCAGTGGAACACACTCAAATCCATATCGAAGTTGAGCTGCGGCACCTCCATTTTTGTGTACAGGGATAACATGCTCTGCCTGGCCCATGAGATGGGTAACGGTGCCTGCTATGGCGACTCTGGCGGTCCGGCGATCTTCAATAACGAGCTAGTAGGCGTTGCCGGCTTCGTCGACGATGGCTGTGGCTCGTCCAATCCCGATGGCTATGCCAAGGTCTTCTATCATCGCGATTGGATTATCAAGCATGCCAATTTGTAAACAAGAATAAATAATAATTGCAATCAAATTAATAATTGATTTTTATGTATATCTAATACATTATATCTGTTTCCGATGTTTTTAATATTAGTGTGATCAAGTGTTATTAATTTAACGATGAATTAACTCTATCTATCTATGCTAAATTACTATAGCAAAACATACCTTCAAGCTTTTCACTCAGTTTGAAGTTGAAAATTAGTGATCTTATTTTAATTAAATCTAAGATTTTATAATCATTTGTTTACTTCAGTATTGATCAAATTAGAATCGTTGTTATAAACTTAAAAATGAATGTTATTCTTAAATTGGGAATTAAGAAGGGGAGTAAGCTCCGGGTTATACTGTTATCAAAGCTCAACTACTGAGTTTACCGATAACTATTACTGTATATGCGTATATGTATGTAAGTAATACAAGCAGATGGGTTATGAGCACGCGTTAGCTTCTTGACTCGACGTCTTTTTGAGTAATTAAGGTGCCGTCATTTACGACACTGATAAGCGTAAACTCACATAAAGGTGATTTTTTTGTTGTTTTTTTTTTATCAACTTTGACACATGAAGGGACTGCTACTGATGATGATGATCGATCTTACTAACATAAAAGGGTGCTGCGCTTAAGAGTTGGCTACAAACCCCCGATGGATCTACTAGCGAAACTATTGATACTGCTGCTTAGCGGCATATTGACAAATTGTAAGCAGCAGGATGTGACTACAACAACAACAACTGCGCCGGTGATCTCAATACGGCCTCGAATTGTGGGCGGCAGACGGGCGCAGGCGGGTCAATTCCCGCATCAAGTGTCGCTGCGTTACTATGGCAGCCACATTTGCGGTGCATCGATTATATCGCCCAGCTATGTGCTGACTGCGGCGCACTGCGTTAAGTTCGGTCATAATG
Organism: Drosophila macrothrix; assembly: GCA_035042055.1. Taxonomy (NCBI): domain Eukaryota; kingdom Metazoa; phylum Arthropoda; class Insecta; order Diptera; family Drosophilidae; genus Drosophila; species Drosophila macrothrix. The sequence goes on from JAWNLX010000587.1 coordinate 25,931,647, forward strand.
TGTGAGTATATTCAGGAAAAAAATCGATCTGAAATTTAAAAAGACGCGTGCCGCTCATTTGGAAGGTTGTGTCTTTCTAAAAATCAGGGCTTTTATTTCTTAATGGGAGATAACACTGTGGGAGATATAAGGTCATTGTTGTGGTAGGTGCTGGGCGTGGCCGAAATGATCTGTGCCGAAAGTCAACAGCAATCAACCCTTCAAATTTTGGTACTCTAGTTTAAAAATTGTCAGAGATCTTATCGCTGTGCATTTAAAATTTAGATATTTTTTCTAGAATACAGAAAAGATTTCTGAATTTTCATAAAATGTAAGGTGAATTTCTTCTGAGTGTAGTTTCGCTCAAGAACTATCCGCAGTTCTCAGTCGATTAAATTTGTATCCCTCGTTCCTTCCCTCCTCTAATCTTACAGCGTATCCCCATCGAGGCTGGCGGTGCAGGTGGGTAGCCTGGTGCTCAATAGCTTCGAAACGTATGTGGATGTCACTGATGTTCAGGTGCATCCGCAATACCGTAACGGAGGTCAGGGCTTCGACATTGCCGTGCTGCGTCTGAAGCAGAAGCTCCGATTCAATGCAAATGTCGGTGCCATTGAGCTGGCCGAGAAGGATCCGCCCGTGAATTCAACTGTGATTATCTCTGGATGGGGCGCCATCTCCCATGGTGGTCCCATCTCTAGGGAGCTGCTCTATGTGCAGGTGCGCAGCATCTCCCGTGCCCAGTGCACCAGCCGCTACATGACCCGACTGCCCGAGACTACCATCTGCTTGATGCATGGCGCCAATCTGGGTGCCTGCCATGGCGACTCCGGCGGACCGGCTGTCTACCAGAATCGCCTTATTGGTGTAGCCAGCTTTGTCTTGGGTGGCTGTGGACGCGAAGCCCCCGACGGCTATGAGAGCGTTGCCACTCTGAGCAGCTGGATACGGAGCAATGCCAACTTGGTGCCACCCAACTGAAAGATGCTTGAAAAACAGTCCAAGTAGTTCTAAAGAAAATATCGAATTAAATATAATGGCACTGAAGAATTGGTTCCAGTATAGTATCAGGTGGAGTTAAATCTATTTCTGTTCACATATGTTAGAAAGTCATAAGACATCCCATAATAAAAATTGTTTTTCATAAAGTGAATTAAAATGTACACAGAGAGAAAAATATATATTATTTGATCCAAATTCGAAAGTACAAATCTTATTAAAAGTGGAGTCAAGAATATTTAAAATTGGCAAATTTTAATTTAAGGTAAAACAAAATATTAATTTGAGACTAATAACCTATGATAAGTAGTTTCTGGCTCACAAATTTGGTTATTCTGAAACTGTGCCTTAAAGCAAGCGACTTTAAGGCTATTATCTGATAATATAAATATTTTTTGGGTATGATTAAACTTTAAAGCTCATCCTTTCTCATCCCTTGCTCTGTCTCCTTCAGATCCTACTCTTTATTCATAACACTCTATTTTCTGTACATAGCTTATCACAAAAATGTAAATTTAAGCCAAGTATTTTTAATTTTATTAATCTTTTTCTTAATTTACTAAATAATTTTATAAGCTTTTATAATAAAATAAATATGTTCGAAACGGAATGAATTTTCAAAACAACGCGGAATACAAAAAATGTGTGTGCAATTCAAAATGAACGTGCCAAACGAAGTTGGATAGTTTGTATAACCGGGTTTGGTATACAAACAGTCAAGCAGGTAGGCAGACATTCCCTTTGCGATACAGAGTATAAACTAACAGGATGTTCTTATTTCGAATATTTGACTACAGTGTCTGAATTAAACCGAGTGTGATTATGGAGAGCTTCAGTCATTAACCCACCCCTTTGACCCGGACACCCGGTAATGAGACACCAACACCACCAACAACAAAAATGACTGGCGACCACCGATTCCATCATATATGTATACCTGCTGACCACAAATTGTGTGCGGCGGCAGAGAAAGTGAAAACAAAAAACTAGCTTATTTTTTCTGTAATTTTCCGTTTGTTTCTATTTATTTTTTTAATTTGTTTTGCTTGGTTTTTTTCAGGCATCACAAACCACTTAAACAGGCACCGCCCCCTTTTCGGTCCATAGAACTTGAGTTAAGCTTGTCTCTAACATTTAAATGCTTGCTTCGTCGTCGCCAGTTTAGAGTTTTGTCCACCCTCCCTCCAACGGTAATCAGTCACTGCTCCTACGTATTTCGCGCAATGAGCGTGCGTCAGTCAATCGTTCATGCGAATCTCATTCAAGTGTAAAATGCGGCTTTACATGCATTTGCGGTGCGTGTGCTAAAGTCATCGAACTTAGGACGGAGCACAAAGTAAAGTGAACTAGTTTTAGTTAGCTACTTATCGGGAAATGCCGTTATGACCATAATGTCAATGTGCGCACTCGATTTCCATAGAAGGTACTGGGCTTGTAGCACAAACTGGCTGACGAACTGATTAGACTGGTTGCAGGAACAAACAATTGACAAGCTCTTTATATCACCTTGCTTAGGAGGTATTTGAATTTGGTTGGATAAAGCATATGAATTTGTACATATACCTATATATTCTTGATTAGTAGTCTGTAATCAACAAAAGCATGTCGATTTATTCCAGTTATATCTAGAATATTACGTGATTTTATGAATATGTATTGATGTCTGCATTCAATAATTATTTTAAGGCAATTAACATGTCATGTAACAGTAAAGTTTTCATTTCCCTAATGATTTTATTATAATTACGCATTGAAGGAGATGTCTCTCACCCAATAAAGTAAGAATATCATTACCAAATATTGGTCGAATTTCTTATAGTGGAAACCCTAAAATCTTTACGGTGCCTGTCAAAGCTAGAAAAATCTTTAACACACTAGCTTATTTCATTTAACAGACGGTTCCTCTACATAAAAAACATATATGTATCTATTAAGAAATTAATATTTAAAAAAAATGGAATAAAATAAAATAGAAATAATTAATGAACAGTATTTAATATTTCATACGTAGTACAGTGATCGAAAAAAGGTTTAGAATACGAAGTAATATTGAACTTCTTACGAGATAATATGAGCCTTGGATATGCATCCTAATTTTTTTTGGTTTTATGTACCAAGTGGCAAAATGGACGCAATCTTAACTGTATGCAGTTAACCCACTGAGACTTGTTTAACCAAACACAGAAAGACACTTAATTTCACCTGTGCCACTTTTAACACAAATGTCATGTAAAAAGATTTTAATTGGCTGCTTTGCAATTTGGTGGTTTTTGTTTTGATTCTTATTTTGATTGCACTCTGCCCCCCACTCAACCATAATACAAAACATGCAGCGCAGTTAAAATAAAAAGCCACAGAAGAAGTGGCTTTTAATGCACTCCAGAGTTCTCTCTGTGAAGGTGGGGAGCAGTAGAAATACGAAAAGCAAGCGACGATCAAGCGCACAGTCGAGCACTTAATAATAACAAGTTTTTAAATCCGGCCGCCGCAGCAAGCAGCGAGAAGCGCGTACTAGGAGAAAGAAACTAGAGACCGACAACCAAGTCAAAGTTAACCCACTAACCTTGTTACTGTTTGTTTTTTTTCTCTCTATTCACCTATCTTTCTTCCACTCTTGCTGCGTGTGTGCATGTCTCATTGAAGTGGCTGTCAAGTTCAATGCTGTGACTGCTACATCGATGACCATGAGACAGAAGCGAAGTCTGCAGAGAGAAAGCAAAGCAGAAAGGACATGCTGTGGAGAGGGTGTGACGTCGGCGTTGACGTAGACGTCGACATTGAAGACATGCGCACTTCCTTACTGGGTTGGTAGTATACATGTGTGTGTATACCTGTGTGTGTGGTTGATTAGCAGACTCGTTTATATAACAACAAATAAACTGCATGCCGACGACGCTTGCATTGACCTTCACCTTGGCAGTGGCAAGTGCTGCTGCTGCGTAGACGACGACCTTGCTAATGCCACGGCCACTACCAGGATGTTTTTGGCGGCCTTGATCTTCACAGGTGTGCACAGATAATAAGCTATATTAGGTATCAATCAACTCAAAATTACCTGGAAGTTTCAACTGCTGTTCTTGTCGTTTTTGTTACTCTCACTGATGCTGTCGCTGTCAAAGACGTCTGCGGTGACAACTGCAAAAAAAAATTCCCTTAAAATATATTCAGCTTTTTTCAATCAACGTGCACTCTTTCCGGGCTTCAATTTCTTCAAACATACACTTTCTATCATTAAAAAAAACAGTAGAATAGCACTACAACAAACAATAATCAAAAACAAACACACACAGTATCAAAAATTCTTAAGCGTCGAACAGAAAAAAAAGTTTCTCTTTGCGCCCACGCATTGGGGCAGTTGTTCATTAGCACGCTCCGCACACGCACCGCACACAAGGCAACAGTGGACAATGGGAATGGTAGTGTAATAGGGAATGAGAGCGACACAACAGTAACATTAAGGAAGCGTCTTGAATATTTTTGGCGTTTGGCTTCTTACTTTCGAGCAATGCCTTGCGAGTTTCAAAAGAGACAGAGACGGGTAGAGAGCAAGAGTGAGAGCAAGTGAAACGCGTCTGTTAGCTGGGGCCGTTAAAGTTCGACTGACATTTTTTTTGCTTTCAGCCAGCCACAAATATATACGTTGACTGACGCTGGCAGAGCGTCGGCAGCAACAGCAGCAGCTACGTTGGCAGCTGGCTCAGTCACCAATTCTCCCAATTTTTCGCAAACTACTCAAACAATATGAGCCCTTTTTGCCCTACACTCTTTGAACTTCAGTCTATTTCAAACTGTAAGAGTTAAGGTGTAACAGTTAAGGTGAGCTTACATAGCTGGCTACACTGGCGAATATTTGCCAATAGAGCACCTGCCAGTTGCTTTGTCAAACGGACGTGAAAGTAATCCTGCCAGATACTATTCGCTTCTGTCGAATATATCTGGCAACATCACGCCGCATAACATTGAATGGCAAGCTGCTAGCCACTGACCAGTTAGAGACGGCTGTTTGTATGCAAAAGAAAATAAAAATTTGTTAAATTTACACTTACAAATTTGAGCTTATATGATCTTAAATGTTGTTCAAATATACAAATGTTAATTATACTATATTTTTTTCTATTATACATTAACCTCCCTCTGAGCAATCCATTACCGAACCTACTGACTTCTGCACTTAAATTTATTTTTTGTTTCCTCTTGACTTTTCCATGCATTAAGAATGCAGCCGCATCAATAATTTGTCGACTCATTTTGAGTGAAATTAATTTAAACAATTTTGAGTTACCAAATAGTGTAAGCATCCTTGCCAGCAATTGTAAGCACGTATTACCAGTTTGGTCTCTGGTTGCAACGTTTGACAATCGAAATAACCACGCAATTTTTCGCTCTGCATTCAAAAAAAAAAAAAAAAAAATATATATATATATATATATATATATATATATATATATATATATATGGCAGCATTTCCAGCGTGTGGAAACTGGTTTTTAAACTAAATTTCTGCCTTCAGAAACTATATTAAAAAAGCCCGCGCAATTTTATAGCATTTAGCATGCAGCCATGCACGAAAATGCAGAGTTGCTTCCGTGAACAGCGATGTCGATTTTTCTTACATATTTTATATAAGAAATTTATATTTATTTAATATTATAAATGGTACTATTCAATGACAAATAAAATAATTAATTTATAATTTTAATTTGTAATATTAAATTGCATTCATGACATTTACAAAAATAATCAGCTCTTTCAGGCTGCCTCTTTTAGGCTATTCATAAATATCCCACAGTGGCATTATCAGTAGAATTTCAACTTTTTAAACTGTCCCTTAAATTATACAACGGAGCATATTTTTATTTTGATTTAATTTATTGTCTTGTGGTATTTTTAGTATTTCTGATATCATAAAAACCACATACTTTTCGTTCTATCGGAATGGTCAACAGCTGTTTTTGTTAGTTTGTAATTTTATACAATTAGAAAAGGCGCAGCGACTGACAGACGGCAGGATCATGTTTGCATTTCATGCAGATTAAGAATATATGTATGTATATGTATGTATATATATATATGTATGTATGTTTATCTTATGATTTACGAAATGCTTTCATGTGCCTTTTGAATATATACAAGTTCTTAAAATTGTGTCAAGCAAAATCAATAAATAGAGTAGAATAAGTGTATATTTTTTATAGCAAATCTAAGCAGGGCAACAAATGCAAAAAATGCTTGTCTATCTATTTGTTGCTGCTACGCGTTAACAAACAGACATCACTGCAATTGTTGAGAACAATTTAAGAGTGATCCTTGACATTGATAAGCAAAAGCCCAATATTATTTTAGATTGGGTGCCAGAATTAGCTTGGCAACATTCTTCAAATGTTTAGGTATGCTACTACTATTATTTATAGTTATAAAAGGTTTGTTGTTCAAATATTGTGACTTGTTAAATATTTTTTGTAATTGAGTTACATAATCTGCGGTGGCATCAGTTTCTTGATTTATTAAATACTATTCCCACACGTTGGCAATGCTGGCATATATTTTATTTTTTAACGCGGAGCGACAAATTGCCTATTTAATTTCAAATCTGGCAATACATGCTTACAAATGCTGGAACGGAAAAATAACGATTTTTTCTGAGCCTATGGGGTTGAGGCGGGACCAGACTCGAAAATTTTAATTTTTCACATTCATAAACCATTAGGACCTACTAAAAAAAAGGTGCGTACCTATTCGCACAAATGTACGCATGCTCATAAAAGGCTATGTTTTTCATTTACAAGCGATGTTGTCGCAGCGAAGTCAAGTGAAATAATGACCTGCGTTCGCTGCTCGAAACTCAACCCCTGCAAAATTTTCGACGCGTTGCAATCTGAGCCCGCCTGAGCCCAAACTGATCCTGAACCTTTTTTTTTTTGTCGATTTGACTCCTCTATGTATGTATCTATTAAATGAATTTTATGTTGCATATAAACAGCCGTCTCTGGCAGGAAAATGGCTTGCCATTCAAAATTTTCGTCGCAATATTGCCAGATACATTCGTTTAGGTGTCTACACACGTGCAAATAGTCTCTGGCCGAAGCGTTGCCACATCTCTCTGGCAGGGGCTAACACGTATCTGGCCGCACAGTCATCGAGTATTCGCCAATGTTGACAGAATGTGTAAGCACCCCATAAGAGCCAGGGCATTTACTTTACAATTCCAATGCAGAAAATTACAAACATTATTTTTATACTATAGTGAGTTTTTATGTGTCCACAGAATTCATAAATTCGCCTCTGCTTATTAGTTGTTAAGCACATACATTATACGAATCCATTTTATAAGACAATTGGGGCTAGCGTTTCTAAATTAAATAAGTAAGAACGTTGTAATCGAGTGAGCTCGAGTTTTATTTCCAAATTTTCCTATGACACTGCTACAGAAGAAAAACCACATGTCTTAATTATATATTAGTTATGTTAATTTGTATTTTACTTCTATATCGGTTAAGGATATATAAAAATAAGATATTTATTTAAAAGTATGCATGCATGCATCCTAATCAAAGAATTTATACAAGCAATATTAATTTAATTTAATTTTTGCTAGTGGCAATACAATTTAATTATTTAGGATTCCTACTGAAAGTAAAATAGGAGATGAGACTCCTCGAAAAAATTTGCATACAAAAGAAAACACAACAAAATACTTATGAACAAGCAGACTAATTAACTTAACTTAACTTCATCTTCAAAGATGTTTAGAAATGGACAAGGTCTGAGGTCGACGCTCGCGTTCTGTACCTTAACCCAACCATGATCTTCGAGGCGACGTCAATCGTAGATGCCCTAAGTATAATTATCTTAACTCATTTTATCGCCATGTCTCCCAGGAACATTCACGATTTTTAGCAATTCATTTCACAATTAATTTCCATGTTTCATACAGCTAAAATTACTGTTGGGTTATTAAAGCGGCAAAAAGTGATGCACTAGGTTTGGCGGTTAGACTAAGAAGAACTTTTATTGTGTATTGTTGTATTCTTAAATTAAGGTATCGAGCGCAGTATCGATATTTTCTGTTATTCACATTAGTAATCGGAATGTTGTATTGATCTTTAACATATTTTCAACACTCCCCCTCAATACACATTATTGACAATTAATTTGAGACCAAGCAATCTATTACAATTTTCATGTTTTGACTTGCTCAAATTCTTAGTTAAGATATCTGCCATCATTTGACTCGTTGGACAATATTCCAGCTGAATCACAAGCTTATTAAAAACTTCTCGCACGAAGTGATAACGAATATCTACAGTGTCTCACAGTTCATTTCGGGCAGTGTCTAGCAAAAATTTTAAAGTGCTATAAAGTTTAAACAAAGAAACAAACGCAAAACGTTTGAAAAGGAAACTTAAATTTTTATTAAAATATTAATTAATTAACTAAAATTAGTCAAAAACTGAAAACATATCCAAAATACAGGTCAACGCTCATTTCGGGCAGTCTTAGAAAAGTAACATATTAGGCGTATAAAAGCTTAAATAAGGATGTTAATACTTAGTATGATATCCTTTAGCCTTAATAACATCCCTTAACCTATTATTCATGGAAGATACCAGTTTCCGGGTAGTTTCTGGACTGATTTTGCTCCACTCATCCAGCCGAGCATTTTCGAGATCGGATCTGTGATTCTGGATGTTATTTTCCAGCAGATACCACAAATTTTAAATAAAATTTAAATCTGGATACCGGGCCTGTGGAATTAGCATGTGGGAGCAGTTCCAGATAAACCAGGACTGTACTAATCCGGACTTATGCTTGGCTGTTGTCCTGGTCGTTGTCGTGGTAGAACCGGAAAGATCGCCGGATTCCTAGCTTCTCGGCAGTTTGGAGTAAATTTTCCTTTAATATATTGAAATATACATTCTTGTCCATTGTTGTTTCAATAAACACCAAATTTCCACCGCCGGCTTCCGAGATACATGCCCATACCATGACACTTCCTCCGCCGTGCTTGACTGTTGCCTTTAGGATTTTGGGATTCAGCTCAGTATTGGACTGTCGCCACACATAAATCCGTCCGTCTAAGCGAAATATGTTGAATTTGGGCTCATCATCAAATATGAATGTGTTCCAGAACTCCAAATCCTTGTCCAAGTGGGTTTTGGCGAACGTCATCCTAGTCCCTTTATTTTTTGCGCTTTTAAAGGGCTTCTTCCGTGGTACTCGGGCATTGAAGTCATGTTTGCGCAGAACCTGGCGCACAGTTTCCACACTGCACTTTTTCCCCATTTCATCCTGCACCTATTGAGTCCGTTTTGGAGCCGATAGCTGGGGATTTTCCCTTATTTTCCTGATGATCCCCCGCTCCTCCTGTTCGGTGAAAATCTTGTTTGGTGCCTTTCTGCCCTTGTCCTCTATCCGATCTTCGTCGACGAAGCGACGAATGATGCTGTTTGCAGTTGACCTGTTTAAATTGACCATTTCAGCTATTTGGCCATGTGAATATCCGATCTTGAAGTGTTCCAGGATGAGATTCCGTTGCTCGATGGTAGTCCGTTTGTCCATAGTCCTGGTTGGCTGGTTGCACCCAAATTGCAGGATAAAACTAAACTAACTACGAAGGATTGGTATATTGATACCGATAATAATCAACCCGACGTAAAAAATCCGGGTTTTATGGCACCCAGGTGTCCATAATGCCACTGCCCGAAATTATATGTGACCATAAAGTAAGGTTATTTTTTACATAACCCGACCTAGCAGGTGGGTGGTGAAATCCCAGTTTATGGGGGTCATATATTCATTTAGGTGGTTAATACATGTACCTACGATCGGTCTTTGGAATTTATGAAAAATATTGTATAATTAGTTTATGGCAGGCAATTAAAATTTTTGCTAGACACTGCCCGAAATGAACTGTGAGACACTGTATATGCTTGCTTCTTGTATGGTAAACTGGATTTTTTACTAAGTTCATAGCGCTCAAATTATCGCCATGAATTACAATACTTTTCATATTTCTGTATATGTTCATTTCGTTACATAATTTCAGAATATAAACAGCTTCTTTAGTTGCTTCCGATATTCCCATATATTCGGCTTCAGTACTACTTAGTGCTACTGACGACTGCTTCTTGCTTTCCCATGAGAATGCGCTACCGCTAAGAATGAATGCGTATCCAGTGTACGACTTTCGGTCCGTGTTATCTCCACCCCAGTCCGCATCAACGTAGCCTTTGATGGGATTTTCAGTTTTTGCATATGTTATGCCCATTGAAGATGTCGTCCTCAGATATCGCAGCACTTGCTGTCCTTGCTGCTGGCTCTGCTGCTGATTCTATTGGACTGCACTTCTGTAATTACCTTGCTGCAATTAAAATCGGCTAACATGGGTATATCAACTACACTTGATTCTGTTGTTGACTCAACAAAATATACATCACGGCTTACGATCATTTTACCACTGGCGCTGTTGTAGAGGCGATATGCTTTAGCTTGATCTGCATATCCAACCAGTATGTATTCTATACCCTTCGGTCTAAATTTCCGATTCTGTGTCTTGTCCAACGCTATCGCCAAGCACCCAAATGTACGAAGGTGGCCAACTGATGGCTTCCGCCCTGTCCATAACTCATATGGCGTACTCTGGAGCACAGCTGTTGTAGGCGATCTATTCCGTAGATAAGCTGCCGTATGTACAGCTTCTGCCCAGAAACTTTCTTTTAGTTTGGCCTCTAGCAGCATACATCGCGCCATCTCCACGAGGGTACGATTCATCCTTTCTGCAACTCCATTTTGCTGGGGTGTGTGAGGCACGCTCAATTGACGGACAATCCCATTTTGTTTCAGAAATGTGTCAAACTCGTTGTTTACATATTCTCTGCCATTGTCACTGCGAAGTACTTTGATCCGTTTTCCCGTTTGGCATTCCACCATGTTCTTATAGTTCTTAAACACATTTAGAACTTCTGATTTATTTTTGATAAAATATACGTGAACATATCGCGATTTATCATCAATCATTGTAACAAAGTAACGTGATCCTCCGTTTGAACATATGTTTATAGGGCCGCAAACATCACTATGTATAAGGTTTAGCACATCCTCACTTTTGCTGACCGACATATTAAATGGCTTCGCGCGACACTTACTCTGTAGGCATATCTTACAGTCAAATTCGCTTGTGCTGTTGAAGTTGACTCCACGCACCAATTTCATATTATTTAACTCTTTGAGGCTTTGCATGTTCAGATGTCCATATCTCTTATGCCATTTTATAATGGCCTCACTGCCACTTTTGACATTTCCACTTAGGAACACTGCATTTATTGTTTTGGTTATTTCACACAGAAATAAGTTGCTTCTATGATTCGCAATAATCAGAGTTTTACCGTTTTCGTCATATACACACGCACGATTGTTTTTAAAGTTTACAGCGCAGCCTCCTTTTACTGCTCTGCTCACCGAAATAAAGTTACATTGTAATTGTGGCACATAAAGAACGTTTGTAAGTTTTATTGTTGACGATTCCGTTTTAATCATGACGACTCCCCGTCCGACTACTTCTAGTGATTTTTCACCAGCAAGTGTGACTGTATCAGTGAATTGTTCAAATGAATTAAACATATTTTGATTTGCGCACATATGAGCTGTGGTGCCACTATCTAAGCACCACGCTGACTTATCAAGCAATCGTTCACCGTTTTTTGCACTTAGCACCGTGAAGAATGATTTTTCGTCTCTTCCTTTTGCATAACCTTCGTTCGCCTTGGACCTACATTCTGCAGAAATGTGGCCAATTTTACCGTAATTGTAACATTTAATTTTTTTGTTTCGGTTCATGCCTACTTTGTCTGTTTTTTTTGCACTCTCTTTGGTACAGTGTGCTTTGCTTAAAAATGCCTGTGCATTATTTTCGTTCACACTCTCTATATGTGCTTCGTTCTTGCGTCTATCACACTCTTCGATCAATTTAACCTTCAAAGTACTAAACTTTGGTAATTCATCACGTGATTCCAATGCTACAACCAAATTTTCATATGATTTTGGTAAACTTGCCAAGAGTAAAATAACATATATTTCCTCTTGCAGCACAATGCCAATCTCTGTTAACTGATCCACGGTTTTCACAAAATTTGCAATATACATTTGCATGTTCTCATTTTTGTTCATCCGCATGAAGAGTAATTTCTTGAACAATGTAACCTTTCTTACTGGACCGGTGGGCTGATGTACTGCCTTTAGGGTTATCCACGCACTCGACGCCGAATCACATTTCTTAATGTGACCAAGCTCAGAACCTCTTATTGAGAGAGTTATCACCGCTAAGGCCTTTTCGTTTTTTGATATCCACTGACTATATTCACTCGTCTTGTCTGAACTTGGGCATTTCATAGATCCCGAAGTGATGGACCATAGCTCCTGGTGAATTAGCACACTTTTCATTTGAACACACCACGAATCATAATTTGTTTCGTCCAACTTATCTATATTGTACAGCGCATCATTTTTTCACTCGTACTTGTTCTCACACAGAAAACTTTAGTTGGTAATGCACACAGCAATACAAAATTATGAAATTCTAATTAAAAGTGTCACTCGACCTTAAACGCGGCTTTTCAATATAACCTTAGTTTCATTCAACTTTTTCTTTTATGCCTGGCCCCATAACCTGTTGGGTTTTTAAAGCGGCAAAAAGTGATGGTTTGGCGGTTAGACTAAGAAGAACTTTTATTCAATGTATTCTTAAGTTAAGGTATCGAGCGCAGTATCGATATTTTCTGTTATTCACATTAGTAATCGGAATGTTGTATTGATCTTTTACATATTTTCAACAATTACCTTAGAGGCGAATAGCGTCAGCCCCATAATAGAATCTACTTAATAAGAAAAAATTATTGCTAATAATTAAAAAAATTAATTATAAACATTTACTTCAAAAGATGCATAAAAAGCTGAATTATTCTAATCAAAATAAAATTATTATAAAAAATTTAATTTACTAAAATTAATTACAAAAATTAATTTCATTAGCAAAAACTTTTACTTTGAAAACCATGATAGTTTTACAAAAATTATGGAAAAAAGGACGTCAAATAACTTTAATTATTCAAATTAAGAAAAAAAATTAAATTGAACAAAATATTATTTGATGGAAATTAAGAAAACAACTGAAAATGAATTAAATTTATCAAATTCATTGAACCAAATTTTCTTATAGTTCGTAATGAAAATTTAACGTAAATCGTAACGTAAAGAAATTATTTTAGAACATGAATTTAAACTTATGCATGGGGTGTGCGCATACATCTCGGCTGTACTATGCACGTGAATTGTAACAACTTTTTATTTATTTTATATATTAGCAAGCAAAAAAAATAACAACGAAAGTGTGCGAACCGATCTTGCAGGCACTATATTTCATGCGGGCAATGTGCACTAAGCTTGCCTTAGGAACAGCTATTCGCATTGCATAAGCTTAAAGGGAGTTTTGATTGTTGTTGTATGGTTATTGTTGGTGTTGAAATGTGTTTGAATATCATAGCAACGATTAATACTTAAGTATCGCAATACCGATTAGTATCGAAGCTTTGGTCACACGTGAATTGATTTCTTTCTCTGCATTGTATTCACGTAAGTTGAGTTGCTCTCAATTCTTCAATAAGGAAAGACGCACTCTCGCATAATAAAGATATTCATAATAAAGATTCATTTTGCCACGTTATTTACAACATTTGCAAATAACTATATTTGTATATACGCAACGTCAAGCGTGAAATGGGTTTCAGCGAGGGATCTGGAACAAGGATATGTAGCGATAATCAAAGCGCTCAATGCTTAGCAAAAGATGCTAAGTTCCATGCGCGTCTCGACATTAAATATCATCATATCAGAGATATGGTAAAAAATAATGTAGTTGAAATTGAATATGTATCTACCAAGAACATAATCTCTGATTTGTTAACGAAAAACCGTTGTTAAGTAAAGCATAAGGAAGCATAACTTAAAGGGTATGCGCCGAATATGTGAAAGTTTATTTTGTTTAAGAAGAAGTAGGCAAACTGCGCTGAAAGGGAGTGTTGAAAATAACTATATTTGCCTATGTACACCGCAGCTTGTCTTGCATTTCCGTTTTGTAATCTTAATATGTTGTTGCCTGCGAGCAACGGAAATTCTAAGTTCCTTATGATCAAGACCAACTGTTTTCATGCAGTGTGAGGCAGCCGCTTTTGGTCGCTTGAATATGTAGTATAAGTCGCATGAAGCGGACATATTTTCGGTATTAAAAACAAAGCTCTGAATAAATATGTATTAGCCCCAAGTTATAATAGTTATGTTAACGATGTATATATATTTTGTTTTTATTTTTTGATTCGTTTTTTTGTTTTTGTTTAATTGTTTTTTTTTGTTCTTGTTTTTGTTTATTAGCATATGCAATATTTAAATAATTAGGCAAATAAAGTTAAGCTTTTTTGCCTTGCACACTTAAAAAAATGATGATGCCCAATTTACGGCCGACAAGTAAAGAGCTTTTGCTCTCACAACAAAAATAACAATACGCACACTTCAAGCTACGCTTATGCTGGAGCAATATTAATTGATTTAATTTCCGCTTCGGCAATATCTATGTTTCGAATGTTCCAACAAATGGTTTTGTGTGCACAAAAAAAATCAACTAAGAACCAAAAAAAAATTCGAGAGTGTTAATTTAGTTCGACGGCGAGTTGCACTTTACTAAGCCGTGATGTCAGCGGGTAGAGAAAATAAAAGCTTCGGTGGAAGCTCCAAACATCATGTCCCAATGAGCGTTAATCTCCGAATTTTAAAATCACACCCTTGCGCAATACTTGTTGCAACACAGTCCGTATACTGTGTATCATGAAAGGATTTTGTTTTCCAAATTTTTACGTTTTCATTTATAGTATATTTTTTTTCTCACTTGTGAGTTGCATGCACCAAGTTGAGAACTTTAATACATTGCTTTTGAGGCGCGCGGATATAACCTCACATCGGCGAGTTAACCATCGTGGAGTATGAATACTTTTCTATAACTTCGAGGCAAGAAGGCTGAGCCAAGAATTCAAGAAAAAGCTTTTCTTTTTCGAATTTGACTGTTTTGCTTCTTGCATTTTGATAGCCGAGAGAGACCAAGCTATGCATCATTCCTTGCGAGCTCATCTCAAGGCTAGTGGCTATGAAACTTAACGAACTTGTATCGCCTGCGATCGATCTATCGCCAACAATATGCGGTAAAATGTAATAATTATTGCAACTGCTAAATTATGGCCAGTCTCCTAATATAGTACAATTATTATTCAAAAATGAATGTTCCTGAAATTGATCCTCAAATTCGGCTTTAAACATAGTGACGGAAGGCGGACTTTTATAAATAATTAAAAAAGGCCATCAATTTGAATCGGTACACGGCAAACTCGAACACCACTGATCCAGATGTTTTTCTACCCCTTAAAAAATGAGAAATATCGTTCAAAATTACATTTATGATGTAAAGGACGAATCCCCACTCATGGAGCATTGTCTCACAGTCCGGACCGTCTTCAATGTGATATTGAACGCCTTCAGCATTATGAAAAAAATGTCAATACCGGAATTGTTAATTAAATGATTAAAATGTGTTCGAAGTAGTTTTTCAGTCAGTAATTTCTGATTTTGATATATTGGACCTAATCGTCATTCCTACCAATAAATAAAACAGCGGCGGTTGTTGCTCGACTTCAAGGTACTGTAAATTGCAGAACGCTGCATTATTAAGAATAAGTCTGAACCATCCCCTTGCTAAAAGTAGCTGCCCGATTTTTTTTTTAACAGTTATACCATCTGCAAATACAACTAGAAACTGTTTACAGGTAATAGTTACTTGCTCATTTCTTCTGTATTGAAAGCTTTTAATTAATTTCAAAATGGGGTGTTGGACGCATCGAAATCTAGTATCATTAGTATGCCTGGAAAGACTTGTGTCGTTCCAAAGACCATTTCTCGAAAGTATAATACCATTGTTTGGGGGTAGAGTCTTGGCATAAATTTAGAGTTTTAATCTTGGTTCCAAATTTGAGCGCATTTCTTATAAAGATATCACTCCATATTCAAAAATGATTGTATGATTGACTAACTGTGTTCTGCATTTTCATGATTTTTTAAAATAGGGTCACTTTTAACAAAGTTATTTTCTTGGAAAGATTTGAATCGTCCCAAAGACCATTTTTAGAGGGTAGAATTTTAAGTTTGAATAGCGGTTCCAAGTTTGAATGCAGATCTTATATGGAGATCAAACCTATAGTGTACGGAAGTGTTTTGTTATTTTTGTACACGCTATTCCCTGTGGCTTAACTTATATGGTCTGTCTAGTGATTGGCGGGTGAATTTGCCAATTTAAACGACCTTAGTTCGGGTTTGAATTGGGTACTCTTGCTTGGCGCGGTGTTAGTTCGCCAGATTGTCGACACGCCATATCAACTATCTTGAGTTACTAGTTATGTTAGAGGAACCCTAGATGGTAATTGTCCCACTTCTTTACCCTCCCTACTATGATAATGATATTAGGTTAGGTTATGTTATGTCGGCTGTCAGCCCAATGGGCTGACACACTTAGGCCATATTTGGCCCGTTGTGATGCCGAAAGGGGATCTAGGCGGTGTTTCCTCCTGCAGTCGTGCCTCCAAAGCATTTCTAACATTTAAAAATTAGACCAGCCGGATGCGTTTATGAATTTCGCTATCTTGGCCGGTCTCATGTGTCGAAGCTCCGGAGTAGTTAGGGAGTAGTTTCCCAGGATTTCCAGCCTTTTCCTAGCAAGTGCTGGGCAGTGGCAGAAGAAATGTTCCGGAGATTCCACTTCCTCCTCATCTTTGCAGCTTCTGCAAAAGTCACTGTATGGCACCTGGAGTCTGTTGGCATGTATGCCGACCAGCCAGCCATGAATGTGCCCAGTTAGAGCCCGGATCACTGCAGAACAGTTGGTCTGACTTAGACTGCACAGCTCTCTGCTGCGCTTGGAGTTGATAATCGGCCATGTCTGGTGTGCTATGCGGGCACAGGTGACACTTTGCCATTTTCTGCATGACCTGCGCCTGTACTCCTCCTTGATGTTGAGCTTACAGGTAGCTAGAGGCATACTTATACCTTCATTGTCCGCGAGGAGTGGTAGTATAGTACCTTTCCTAGCTAGCTCATCGGCTTTACAGTTGCCTTCAATGTCCTGGTGGCCAGGGACCCATATTAGGCTAATTACATGCTGTTTAGCCATCTCGTGTAGAGATTTGCGACAGCTTGTTACTGATATCGAATTTGAAGAAATCGAGCTGATGGATTTGATTGCTGCCTGACTGTCAATATATGTTTATATTGCTAGGGTTAACCTTGAGCCTTTCTAAGCAGTCTATAGCTTCCTTTATGGCCAGTACCTCAGCTTGAAAAACACTGCAGTGTGTTGGAAGGCTGAAGGATAACTGTATGTTGAGCTGTTTGGAGTAGACCCCTCCGCCTACGCGGTTGTCTAGTTTGGAGCCGTCTGTAAAGAAGGTTATGGTCGCCGGTGGACCGGGGGTGCCATGAACCCATTCCTCCCTTTGAGGGAAGTATATTTTGAAGGGAATATCCCGTTGTGTTACTGGCACGCAGTAATCTATTTTTGAAGGGATGGTCGGCTTCCCCTACTAGGATTGAGGCATAGCCGGTGCTCTGAGTAGCCCAGGCAAGGGATTCTCTGAGTCTTATGGCCGTGAGTGTTGCATTTTCCATTCCTTGTCTTTCCAGACATGGGATGTCCTGGATAGCGTCAAGTGCCTCACTAGGTGTGGTACGACGCGCCCCTGATATGCATAGTTCAGCCATACGCTGAACCTTGTTTAGTTTAGAAAGAGTGGTTTTCTTTTTTAAACAGGGCCACCATACTGCGACGCCATACAAAAGTATAGGTCTGACTATAGATGTGTATAACCATTGAACGATATTTGCGGACATACCTCATTTCAGCACAATGGATTTCCTGCACCTGTATAGGGCGACTGTTGCCTTCTTAACCCGTGATTTAGGTTCCAGTCCAGTTTCCTATCGAGTGTCAGTCCTAGGAAATTGGCACTGTTGTTGAAGATCAGATTCACGTTATTTAGTCGGGGTGGGACAAGAGAAGGGACTTTGTAATTTCTTGTAAAAAGAACCAGTTCCGGTTTATTTGGGTTTACCCCTAGTCCACTCTCCTTTGCCCAGCATGAAAGTATGTTTAGTTTACTAGCCATGAGGTCACAGAGAGTTTGTGGGTATTTTCCCTTGAAAATTATAGCAACGTCATCTGCGTATGCAACTATTTGGCAGCCGCCCCCGCCATGTCCCACAGCAGTTTGTTAATTGGTGTGTTCCATAGTAGGGGTGACAAGACGCCTCCTTGTGGCGTACCTCTGCTTACGAACCTGGAGAGAGTTGACGACCCTAGTGTGGATATCACTGTCCTGCAAGTGAGCAATTGACTGATCAATCCCACCGTACCGGTATCAATACCCAGTCCTAGCAGAGCTCCAGTTATGGCTGCCGGAGTGACGTTCTCTATAGTAGAGACCATAGAGTGAAGGGCAGTATCTGTGGATCTGCCCTTCCTGTAGGCATGTTGGGACTCCGACATAAGCCTGGGGTCAATGGATGCTGTGAGATGGAGACTTATAAGTCGTTCCAGGGTCTTTAGCATGAAAGATGACAGACTGATGTGTCTGAAATCTTTGGCGCTGGTGTGCGATGGCTTCCCAGCTTTGGGTATGAAGGTTATTTTTGACTGGAGCCATGCGTGAGATGCGACCAGTCTTCAGAATCTTCACGAAGATCTCATGTAGCCAGTTTATGGCTGTATTTCCCGCCTTTTGTAGTTGGACTGGGCTTATTTGGTCTGGGCCTGGAGATTTGAACGGCTTGAAGCTGTTCACTGCCCACTTGATGTTACCTTTGTGTATAAGAGACTTCAAAGATGTGTTCTCTATACAGTTGGTTTCTGCGCACATCGGGGTCTGCTCGGAGCAGCCAGGGAAGTGTGCTAGTGACTCTTCACTGGAGACCGACCAAGAGTTGTCATCCTTTTTCAGATAACCTAGTGTGGGTGTGGTTTTTGATAAAACTTTTCCAAGCCTTGAAGCTTCAGTAGGTAAATCGATATCCGTGCAGAAATCTCTCCAAGATTTCCATCTTTCCCGTCTGGTGGCTTTGTTATATTCAGCCAGACTTGATTTTTATTTTGACCATTGCAGGTCGTTATTTTGCGCTTTTGCTGCATTGAAGAGAGACCTGCAACTTTGTCAAAGGACATTTAGTTGAGGTGTCCACCATGGTGGTTTCTTCTTGTGCTTACTTGTGGCTTACTGATAGGGCAAGCTGCCTTAAAAGCCTTATTACATGCTGAGGTGAAAGTCTCTGTCAGTTTGCAGAGATGAGCTAAGTTGTCCGGGCCCTTTGGTGGGTGTTCCGAAATGGTTCGGTCAAGTTTGGCTTTGAAAATTTTCCAGTTCGCCTTCTTTTGATTTATGAAGTGAACTGGTTCTGAATGGCTCGCGAGAAGAGAATTCTATGTATCTGTGATCAGAGAAGGAGTGATCATCAGACACTCTCCAACCTATTCGCTGGTCACTCATAGATTGTGAGATGAGGGTCAGATCAATGACCTCTCATCTATTTTTAATAATGAAAGTGGGTTCATTACCCTTATTACATACTAAAAGGTTAGTATTAAGAATGAATGATAAGAGTGATTCACCCCTCGGATTTGTGCCCGTACTCCCCCACTGAGTGTGGTGAGCATTGGCGTCACAGCCTATGATTAGGCCAATGTTGTGCTTCTCGCACTCCTGGACGAGGGACCTTGTAGTCTCATCTGGTGGCGGGCCGGCGCTGTCGTAGGCCATATAGACAGACAGTAGCCTTACCGAAGCTGACTGGAGCTCCAGGCTTACCGCTGTGTTGTCATCATTGCTAAAATTATGGAGCAGAAAAATATTTAGATGTTTTTTCGCGAGGATGCAGGTGCGTTTCATGCCTTCATTTCCAGCTACTAACAGCTTGTAATTTTTGTTGCCTAGTCCGCAAACCTTTCCTCCAATCACCCAAGGTTCTTGGACTAGTACTATGTCGTCTCCGCCTCCAGCCAGGCGGAGCATCAGAGCAGCGGATGCTGCTTTACTGTGGTGAAGGTTTATCTGCCGTAGTTTTCAAGGACAACCGGAGATTCCACCCTCACCACCGTGTTGTTGCTGTCGTCCTCGTCCGACAGCGTGAAATCGTCTTCGTCCAACTCGTGACACAAGGCCTCAAGGCCCCGAGTCAGAGTCGACGTGTCCGACGTATAACCTGGTTCTAGCTGCTCCTCGGTTGCTTCGATCTCCGCAGGAAGACCCTGTTCAGCCGTCTTGTTACAGACAACAGGGTCTCCTCCGGCCGGCGATTCCTTGTTTAGGATTAGCACAGCCTGATTTGTTGGCCCCTCGGTGGCTTCAATCTTCACCACCCTCCAGTCATGGGTGGGAAGAGAGGGCTTGCATAGTAGCAAAAGGTTAGGCACCTGGTCCGGTTCCTTTAAGGAGGCCGAGGGACAGCGAGGGTTCCTTCCACTCACTTCCACTGATTCTTCGGGATTCTTCCGTCCTTGTTTCCCTTGTCAAGGATCCCTATCTGGATTATCTCCTTGGCAATGTCAGCAAAGGACCTTCCCTGAGAGAGTACCGGACTCTTTTTGGGGTTTCTTATTTATGGAATGTATTTTGATTCCCTCGAGCTGCGGAGAAAGGAATGTCCGCCTGCACAGAGATCCGCGATGTGCAGTTAAGGCTGATTTATATCGGAGGTTGCCAGGTATCCGATATGCTCCGTAGAAGGCTGGGCTATTTGAGGGCCCAGCCTGGCTGACTATCGGCACGGGTTGCATAACACCTTAGTCCGGCCCTTTACCTCGAACCATGACTCGGTCCTTTCCCAGCGACAAGACTATGGATGCAGTTCATGTCTGAGGTTCGTGGCACGAGTCTTAGCTAGCATCGGTACCTTGCAGGACCGCTGTAATGCTATTACCAGTCGGCCCCCTCGTGGAGGGTTCAGTTGAGGAATTTTTGCCAATATCAATATTGATATTAACTTTGTTAGATTATCCCTTGGACAAGACCCAATAAATCTTATCACATTTTATAAGATACTAGCATGGATACTCGACAGACGAAGACTAAACTCTAAGCACTTCATTTTAGATTACATTACAAACTTCATATATTCGATTTAATTAAATGTGAACTAAGTGCTAACATAATTCTTACTTCTATGGTATTTAAAATTTTCAAGACATAGCCTATCTTAAATCTAAATTGTACTCTCTCATAAGCTAGTGATTCTTTTATCATTTGACTGGCTAATAATTAATTTAAAATTTCATTGCTTTACTTATGGTTCATAGAACAATAGAAGGATACGTACTTCACAATCTCGACTATGGACGACGCGATGGACCAGGCAAACAAGAGCTGTAACTGGATCCAAAAGATGCGGTTTGACATAGCGACAAACCCGAGGAAGTTCCCAGACTATAGTGAAGAATCCGGAAAGCTCTATAGACTCATTCCGCATAGAGCTGGAACCGAGGATGTGGTAGCCTGGAAACTGTGTGAGGCCACCGGAAAGAGAAGGCAAATCCTAAGCGAAAACCACAACACCGCCACCGCAGGTCATACGGGTAGCAGGAAAACAATAGCCCGAATAGCAGTACGCTACTATTGGCCAGGCTTATACAGAGACGTACGTGCATATGTCCAACAATGCGAAATATGTCAGCAGTATAAGCCAAGTCAAATGGCCGCAGCAGAACAAATGCTAACCAAGATACCGGAGGAACCCTGGACCACAGTTTGTGCTGACTTCGTGGGACCACTACCGAGATCGACCCACGGAAACACGATGCTGTTGGTCTTTATAGACCGCTTCTCGAAAAGGACGGAACTGGTACCACTCCGAAGCGCCACTACAGCAACGCTACCAAAGGCCTTCAGGGAAAGAATTCTTGCACGGTTTGGAGTACCCGAAGTATTAATAACCGACAATGGAACCCAGTTTACAAGTAGGGCAGTTAAAAAATTCCTAGAGGAGATGGGAGTCAAGCATCAATTCACAGCGCCCTACACTCCACAAGAAAACCCCACTGAAACGCGCGAATCGCACGGTGAAAACAATGATCGCACAATTCACAAAAGACAACCAAAGACGTTGGGATGAGGCATTACCCGAACTAAAACTGGCAGTTAACACCAGCGTCTTAAGCTCTACCGGGTACAGCGCGCCGAGAGCCTAGGCTTCCAAAAGCGTTGCTCGACGAAGTGACAGTCGGAACAGGTCAAACACCGTCCGACAATGAGAATAAATTAAAGAAAGTATTCGAAATTGTCCGGCGTAGTTTAGAAAAGGCAGCACAGGACCAAGCAAGGTACTACAACCTGCGTCGTAGACCATGGATACTCAATATCGGAGACAGAGTGTGGGTGAAATTACACCACCTTTCAAATGCAGTTGAAGGATTCGCAGCGAAGCTAGCACCGATATACGAGGGTCCATATCAGATTGTCGGCTTTATATCACCCGTAATCTATAAAATAAAGGACATAACGGACACGCGGATAAGGACAGCACACGTGAGCGACCTGAAGCCGCACAGCGACCGGAAGGATACGGGTGAGCCGGAAACACGAATACATTAAAGCTAACCAAAATATCATATAAAAATTACACATGTCACAATTTTTTTCTCCAATATAAAAAGAGAGGGAAAATAAATGTGGTTCTACATAAGAATATATAACACATTTTTAAATTAATAAAAACCCAAAAGGAAAGGGTATACGTATAAAGTAATAAAACCTAAAAGGAAAGGGTATACGTATAAATTAAAAAAAACCCAAAAAGGACAGGATATACACATAAATTAATAATAAAAAAAAGAAAAGTATATATATATATATAGGAAAAAAAAAATATATATTAATATATAATATATACGAATATATGGAATAAACATATAAATACATACCAGCGCCCAAGGCGGTTCCTGAACAAGGCGAATAGAGATAAAAATTACACTAATCAGCTCCGCAGCGGGAGCAGGAGAGCAAAAATGCAAAGAGAGCGCATGACCATGATCAACAATCGACCGCAAACGTACAAGCTAAAGATCAACGGTCGCCAAAACTTTTCGCTCAGCCACACGCTTGCGCATTAAAAGTGCAGCAACAACATGTGAGCGAGTGCACATGCACGTGCAAAAACCCTAATCAGCCGCGCTCTTGCGCATAAAAAGGGCAAGAACAACTTTGCACATGCGCCGTTGGTTACTCACCCACACCAGTGCAGACGTGTGAGCATGCAAAACGGAAAGAGCAACAACAACTTGTGCAGGTGCAGAGAGATGCACATAATTAAATAGAGAGCACAAACACAAAGGGAGATAAAATGTCTGCGCTTGGAGATGCGTACCCGAAGGGCAAAAGAGAGCAATTACAACACTTTTACTGGTGCGCATGCGTAGGCTCAAAGTACGACGTAGGCTGATCTCTTATACTAGTGCTTATGCGTGTGCATTAGAACTTTGAGAATGTGTGTTAGAGCTTTGAAAGTGAGAATTCGGGCATCACGATCGAACACACCCACACACACGCGCCCCGAAAAGGGTATAAAAGGCGGAAACATCCACGAGCCCGGCTTCTTTAACTTCAGAAAACTCAACAACCAACATGAATGCACAGCAGGCAGCAAGCGTGGGAGTCTGCGGGACAGCTGGACGTCGCACCATCGTCGGACGGCCTGAAGTAAGCAGATGTTATCATACGCAGCGTCGTAAATAAGAAAATATTAAGATGTGGTATCTGTAAGCGCATACATAAGGATTGATTGTTGGGTCAACTGTAAATTGAATAACTAGCCCTAAGCAAAGATTATCGTCTAAGAAGTTTGTATATAAACCATGCATTCTTTATGAAATAAGCCAGTGCGAAAAGAACTCTTTACTTATTCACATCATTCAGCCCAATTTGTTTCAAGTACCGATTGCGGCTACACCATGTTACTGGTATATGAACCGGTAGCATACCAAACACATTTCAGCATACCAAAAGAATTGACAGTAAGAAGTCAATTTTTATCTACATTTGGTGACCCCCGACTTTTGGAGTTTCATTTGGCGAACTATCCATAATTGGTGAACTGCCGACCAGTAAATCCTCAATAAAATTGAACATAGCTATTTTTTGAATGAATAATATGTGCAAATAAAAAATTTAGTATTTGAGTACAAAGAAAAATTTCAAAGTGAAATAAGCTCAATGGAATTGGAAACTATGTTCTTGTCCACTGTCAATGATTCGTGAACAAAATGTATTTCTCGACAGTTTAGAGCGAATAATGACCAAATTACTAATGAGACTCGCCAAGGCTTTTAAAAGGTCATAAGCCAATGTTGGAGTGAGATAAGAAACACCTACGTCCAAATATATAAAAAATTCATGGATCCCAAGAAGATTGGATATGATGATTGGAGCTATTTGGCTGCTGAAGAAGCTGTGACATCAGTTCAAACCATGACAGGAGAAGAAATTATTCAGCCAGTACGCCTCAGTACTGCACTACCTCTGCCAAAGATAGAAACCCCCAAATTTAATGGAGATTATCTAAAGTGCCAGCAATTTTTTGATATTTTCAAGAAAATGATTCATGAATCTACATTAACGACTATGCAGAAGATGTGGTATTTAAAGATCAACATCACTAGAGACGCGGAACGTTTGATACGCCATCTTTCCTTAACCAAACGAAACTATTTAACAGCATGGAATATGATGCAAGAGCGTTTTAGCGAGTGCTAAGTAACGCATTAATCAATAAGCTATTAGAACAGCGAACAACCATAAATTAAGCGAAATCTATCAAAGCGTTGCATGTTAATATAAATGAAACGTTATCTGCGCTGAATAACATTGGGATTACAGCAGAGCCCTGAGATCCTTTACTTCTTTGCATCTTGACCAAGAAGTTAGATCGGCAAACTCATATGCTATATGAGCAATCTGTTGTAGATTCAAGAAAATTACAAGAACTAAGTCAGTTGTTGATATTATTGGAACAACGATTTCTTGCATTATAAGTCATTGCAGTGCTGATAAGAAAAATGTTAGCACAAAACAAAATATATGAGCATCAATTGGCACAGAATACATTTGCTATTTTTGTGAAAAACCGGACCATGCTATATTAAAATGCAATGAGTTCATTAAGAAGATCCCATCAGAAAGATTAAATTGGGTTTAAAACCACAAACTATGTGTAAAATGTTTTAAGCGCGGTCATACTGCAAAAACATGCCAGAGAAGGGATTGTTTTAAGTGCAATAAAAGGCAGAACAATCTTCTACATTTGCAAATCAAACCTGAATCCAAAACAACAGCATCGGCAAGTATTGTACAAACAAAGTGTGTACTTTTAGCCACAGCACGAGTCCTTATTGAAGGAAACAATGGACAAGTGGGAGAATTTAGAGCCCTGCTCGACGAGGCTCGGCTAATGTCATCTCGGAGAGGGCAATAAACTTAAGAGATCTGAACTACAAATTAATAGAATTGGTGGACGAACGCAAGCATCAAAAGCACGAGTTAATGTTATGCTTAAATCGCATCATAACAAATTCAACTCAAGATTAGAAGCTATCGTACTACCTCACGTAGAAGCAGACCAACAACACAGAAGATCGAAACATCTCGTTGGAAACTCCCGGCAAACATTACTTTGGCGGATGCCAATTTTGACAAACCTGGAAGAATTGACATACTTCTAGGTGCAGAATATTATTTTGAAATCATTCAAAATAATCATTTGAAAATTGGAAGAAGTCCTTATCATAGCTTCGTCGAGCACGCATGCGTATTTTGGTGACTGCGATAATTTGTGCTCAAAAAGCATTATATATTGGACAATCACTAAAATTAGTGGCAACATTAATTATAATACTAATGCCGTAAAAAATAACAACACAATAAACAATGTTTAAAATATGAAATATGTGATAAATTCGCGCAAATATAAAACAATAACAAACAATAAAAACAAAGTGCATACGCTCTTGCTCAGTGCGTTGCCCTTTTAAATTTTGCTCTGCCTGTTTCTGTGCCGCTGAGAGTTCACGTCGAGCTTAAGCTTGATTATCTCGTCGTGTCCCATGCACTTTTCCGTCTGCGGCCCGCTAATTATTCTCTAGTGCTGATACGAACGACGCGCGCAGCTCGGTCTGCTAGTTGCTTAGTATCGGCACTTGTGCGTGTGAGCCTGCCGTTATTCTCTCCCGCTCTCTCAAATTTTCGACGCACGTGAGCAAGACCGCAGGTGAATTACGATTTCTGTGAGAGGCGTTAAACTAGTGCAATTTGTGCGTACGGCGCGACCACTCCTCTAGAGTGAGTGCGCTTGGTGCGCGCCAATTGCACAATTATGAGCAACAGCCCCTAACTCTACTGCCAGCGATGCGCCTGACACTGCAGCTTCAGTTTCTTAGTGCTCGCTTTCACTTGCCAGGCGGACCAGCGAACACCGTTATAATTTGCGCACTCGCCCGACAATCAGAACAGTAGCCACAACAACAAATATCAACAATGCCAACAGCTACAACAACAACATCAACAAGAACACTGCCAACAAGAAAAGCAATGCCCACAAAAGCATTTTAAACAACAACAATGCCAACAACCACCACAACAACACCTGCTCTAACAATAACAGCAATATCAACGGCAACAATGCCAACAGAAATAACGTCAAAAACAACACCAATAATAATTTCAATTAAATCAATCCTAACAAAAAGATGAAACTTGCTACAATCGAAGGAGAAAACGATTTGGATGCAGTACCGTCAACTTCTGCTGGAGCTCGTGCAGCACCACAAGCGCTCGAGGATCTGCTGTCAGATTCTGACACAGATTTTGAGTTGGTCGACATGGAAGAGATGATAGTGCCTGGTTCGCCTATTTACGCGCCGAGTGGAACTTCATTTAAGCGCTTCTGCCGAGATACGCGATTGCTCGCAATCAAACGCACTAAATGTTGACTCTGTTGAAGTTCGGCCAACAAGACCTTCTTAATTTCCCCCACTTATTGCTGAGGGTATCACCATCGTACAGTACTGGAAGCACTAAATGATGTCACGCCGCCTGACAGCTTTATGCTAAAATACAGTGGTGGTGGTACAGTAAGGGTAATGCCAAGCGGTAATGACGCTTACAGGGTAATACAGAGATTGTTTACGGATAAGCGAATCCCGTTTCATTCGTACCAATTAAAAGAAGATAGAGGTTTTCGCAAGGTGATCAGGGGACTGCATCCATCCCTGCAGAAAATTGATCGGATCAGAGATGAGCTGGCCAGACTTGGGCATGCAGTGCGTGGTGTCCAAACCATCTTTAGTCGTGCTACCAAGAAGGAGCTTAATCTTTGTTATTTGGAGTTGGAGCCGGCTACAAATAACAAAGAGATATACAATCTACGCTCCATCTCTCAAGTACGCATTTCAGTGAAATGCACTGACCGCCATATGGACATCCCCCAGTGCAACCGTTGCCAGGAATGTGGCCATACGATGAAATACTGCCAAAAGCAGCATCGCTGCGTGAAGTGTGGCTCAGCACATGTAAGTCACGTATTGAAAAACCTTTGGACGCTGACCCCAAATGTGCTAATTGCGGTGGTGCAAGCTGGAAGGGATGCCTAGCGTATCAGCGCGTTGCCAAGGAACGGAAGCTTGTGGCTCTGTCAA